>CAJQUW010012589.1:0-126151 GCA_907163375.1 Prostheceraeus crozeri | reverse complement strand
AATATGGTGTTCTCTACTCATTTGAGTGACTGTCTATCATTTTGAAGTTTCGTACCAGCAGTTACAATTTGTGTTATGAACCCGAACTTTTTCCTGCAGCTCTCATTAGTGGTTGGTTTACTGTGCATGTGGCAATCTTTCATATTAGTATAGTGATCATTACTGGACTAATTATCTTGGTCCAAAGCAAATGTGATATCTAGCCTTCTCTTTGAGTATGTTATCGTACCCAGCGGATGGTAAAATAAAAAACATTTTTTTCCAACATGATGTTTTTATTTGAATCATGATAGAACTTACAAATCATTTTTTCATTAGAGGATGGATTACATGAAATGTTTTGAATAAACAGATACCAAATGAGATACATGTAAACGTTGTTAGATGAAGAACAGTACAAAAGCACCACACGTTGATGAAAGTGGATGTTGTAGTATGCGGTCATTTCGCTGATATTGACGCGTATGTTTCTCAACCCACCCTCTGCCACCCTCCGCTCGCCTTCCCCCGGGCCCCCCTCCCCCCCTTATTTGGGAGGGTTGAGCAAGAGAGTCACATAGTTCACCTCGTCGGTCTTCTTCCAATAAAGATCGCTTTCCAATGCTCAACACGCCTTAATTCTGCGTTTGAGTGTTGTAGAACAATAATGATGGGATAGTGATTTACTGCAGGTGGTAAGGTATCGAGTGATAGGACATTATCGAAAGATTTCAATCGTCGCTTGTCTGCAATATACGCTGCCACTTTTGTCTTAATATCGTCAGCAGTCAACCAACTCATTAACGATTATACTGAAGAATCACGTCACGATACTTTGTAATTTCAATATTTGAATCGAAGACTGCATAAATTAATACATTGATCGTCTCAGCTAGTGTTCTATTGAACGTCAAATCCAAACGAATATTATGAGGCACGTTCGCTTGACGATAGGGTGCACTAATATCGCTGTCGCGTCAAATCATTTGCATAAATAGGTATTTCACTCATTATTCTCTTTCATAGTCAGTCCGTTGGTGTCATCCGTATTGTAAAAAGCCAATAACATCCATAAATTCAACATAATCTGCGCTAAATTGATCCGAAGCAAAAATCTGTTTGTAGGGTGGACAGGTATGACCACACCATTTACACGTTAAGCTAATTTCACTTAACTGATTGTGTTTAAAATTGAAAGGATTCTTCTTTATATTACCATTAAATGCATCATTTTCAACCATTGCCACCATGAGGAGCTTCGGTGCTTCCGATGGATAGAGGCCATCTTTATGAAAACTTTTTGATCGTCGGAATGGTAAAGGTGAGAAGATTTGTATGGCTGAACGGGGGGTAAATGGCATTTTGGCGGTTAAGGCCTTCAGCATGCCCTCTAATGACACTTGGATTCGGTACTACTCGACGAATGTAAAGTGCAATATCTTCCACATGAATTCTAAAATTGTCAACTTTAGCAAATGCAGTCAGCGCAAATTCAGGCTTATTCAATGTCAGCTTGAGTCGCATGCTGGTATTACACCGTAAAAACTTTGACTGTCTAAAGGAAGTTCTAATTCAGCGGGACCATATAGAGAATACTTACTATCTTTAATCATAGCAGATCCGCTTTACAATAGAAACCACTGTTTTTTTCAACCATTCAAAAATGTTTTCCTGCTTCATCTCTGTACCATCCCATGGCTTCCATATGACTTTTTTTTGCTGCTGGATGAAACTGTGATACATGATTGAAATATGATTTATAGGGATAATCGCTTTGACCACCTTCCACCTGCTGCTCTCCAATCGTTAGAGAAACATCGCGAAGTAATGTAGTCAATGGTAAATTGTTCAGTCCAACTTTATGTGCATCTGTCAATAGCAGTTCCATCTGCTTGTATGAATTCGCTATACCTCAAATCATAGCATAGCATAACGTCTGAAATCTATGTAGTCATCACTATCACCAGGAATATACAAATTCTATGGGACCAGCATTCTGCAGCTGTTCGAGGCTGATATTCTACAATGACTTGAACTAAGGAATATCTGTTCTGTATGGCTTGTTTGATCGAACAAAATATAAACCGGTAGTTTTACACTCCATGATAGAAGTTTTTTAGCAGCGTCCGTCGTTTAGCTCCTGATGTTGAATTAGAGCCTCTACGACGTTTGCGTGAATGCCTTTTGACTGAAGATCGCACCTTACCCGCTCCGCGATGTTTCCTCCTTCCTTTATTCATTCGTTTAGGTGATTTCTTTCCTTGAGTAACACCAGCAATGGTCTGCTTCAATGTTTTTAAACCGCGTTCCTTCCCACGATTCAACAAACTGCTCTTAAAACTTCTAACCATCTGGAAAAGATCCACTAGCAACATCACCAGCAAAGCCAACGGCCAATTACTTAAAACATTTGCGTTTTAAAGATCTTACCGATCAATTGGATATGAGAGGTGCTAACAACTGATAGATAAATTCAGTGCACCAAGTATGCTACCTCCACGTTGGCGGCGAGCGACCCGATGTAAATTTGTCCTCCGCCACTTACATAGGAGGGTCGTGAATAAAATTGAGGCTTTTTTTGTTGGATTCATAGCTCAAACCCTAAACATTGTTAGTTACAACTTTGCATGAATCCACTGTCGATCACTTAGATGAAAGATGTCGGCACGACGCATCCAAGAGTTCTATACTTGAAGGTTAGACCATCCATTTAACAAAAAAAGACACCATTTCTTCACCTTGCCGTTTTTTACATCGAATGATTTTCTCTACCAAATATGTTTCACTTTCAGTGACTACCTCAATCTCATCGCGGTAAAAGCTACCCTCAATTTCTTCATTATCGTAATCTTTCAACTTGTAGGTGGTCGGAGAGTCTTTTTGATTAATCCTTGATACTGTAAATACCTCCTCTGTCCAATTCGGAAGGTACCCTTTAGCAAAAACACTTTTCACTTTTGAGATACGAACTTTATCGCCAATTTTCACATCACTTTTCACATGAGTGCGGTTACGTTGGAATGATTCGCGCACTTTATCTACATTGTCAGCATTTACATCTACTGGTCTGAGTCCAATAGAACGATGGATAGAGTGCTTGTAGGCATGGAGTGTATCTTGTAGAACCTTTGTCCAATTTTGTGTCAAGTTGGCAGTAAAATGTCGCCACAAGCGATTTTTTTAATGTGCGATTAAAACGTTCAACGAGTGCAGCTTTATAAGCACTCTTTACACTAAACAACTCAATGTCATGCCTCTCAAATAATCTTCGCACATGATGATTTTCAAACTCTTTTCCTTGATCACTCTGAATTCTTTTTGGAATCCGACCTTCTCGAAAAATTGTTTGGAATGCTTTTGCTACTCCTTTCCCTTCTTTAGTTTTTAAAGGTTGAGCCCACGCATAACGCGAGAAAATATCAATGACGGTTAAAATATAATTATTGTCCGAGTTATGTTTTGAAATGGAGGCGACATCGCACAAATCTGCTTGCCACTGTTCATCGATGTCATGAACAATATAATGGCGGGTGCGGTACTTCTTTTTCGCTTGTTTGTGGAGTGTATAGGTAGCCTGACCCTTTAACCATCGTTTCACTTGTGATTGTGGAAGACCACTCGCTTTTGATAATTTCTTGATAGATGCAAATCCTGCCGGATGTTTTTACATCATAATAGATTGACTTCAAACGTTCAGTCGATGACGACTGACTCTTTTTCCTCCTTCTCATCTTTTTGTTTTCTTGCCTTTCTACATTTACAACAACTGCAGCATTTAGCTTTAGCGGTTTTGCGATCGTGTTCACATTGCTTAGGGGTTTCATTATTAGAGCTGGCGCAGCAAGTGCAAGTGACAACGACATTCACCTCTGGATGGCTCATTACATGGCAACAACACATCTGCTTCATAATTAATAGTCTGAGAACATGTATTTCCTGGGAGGAGCTGTTTTACGTTTTCCTTTTACTAGTTTTAGTGGTGATGTAGATCTACGTCGAGTTCTTCCTCTTGTTTGCTTAGTGAGTGTGGGAGGGGATGTAGCAGGTGACGACTTAAACCAATTTGTTGGCATTTTCATCGTCTGAAGCATTGGAGCAGTAGCCACTGTGAATCAAGTTCTTTCAATGTCTCATTATTCAAAGCAAATTTTGGTACATTATGCTTTTTCAATAGTTTAAGAAAGTATGACCAACCAGGTGGAACATAGCCCTGACGGCGCTTTCTACGTGTCGCATACTGAATCAAGTCTTCATAACGTGAAGCATCAATCACTTTATTTTCATCTGTAATGATTTCTCCTCTATCATTTACATTGAGATGGGGTTCAATACTATTGAAAAGAGATATGGCATGTGCGCGAGATGCTAAAGGTGTAGCAGTCGATACAGAGTCACGCATCTTATTCTTCAAGTTTTTTAATTGCTCAACAGTTTCCGATTGTAATAATACAGCACGATGTGGATCTTTGATGTGAACATTTTGCTGATAATCTATTTCTTTCCTATACATTTGATTTGCAAGAGGTTGCTTTACTTGCTGCATGGCAGTCAATTGTACATATTCATCCTGAGGAATAACAATCATGCGAGAATAAGAACTCATAGTTTGTAGATAATCATGGGAGTTTTCAAAATATCACTTCGAAATCTAAATTCTTCCGGACACTCTTGCGTAAAGTCAATGAATAAGTAACCGTATGGTTTTTCAGTAGCTGCTTGAAAAATTTCAATTAAGGCTTTTGATCCTCTGGGTGCAACTTGTCGCGCTAAAATTTCAAATTGACTTTTATCTCGCGGATTCTTGAAAATAGCATAATAGTGTGTATTCAGGTTTCGTGTACGAGCTTCTTTTTCCATCAGGAAACAAATTTTGTGTGATATAGATGATAAAGCACCTTTTATGATGTGCTGCGCGAGTGAACATATCTGTAACATCTTTTGAATTCTTACTTTCTTTTAATAAATCATCCAATACAACAACATCATTAGACTGAAGTTTATCCACTGGAATAATTCCTTCATGTCGAATAAAGTTGCGACTTTGCAATTCCTGAAACAGCGACGGTTGATAAATACCATAACACCAAATCACTCGATTGATAGGTTCCTTAAACAACTCCCTTCTTTTATCCAATAAATTCAGCGTGAAAACAGTTTTACCTGCATGAGATGGACCTGATACAGTCAGAACTTTATCACATTGAAGTCTGAAATCCATTTTATTACTTTGAGACTCAACATTTGCATAATTAACGCTTAGAGCCAAAGATATTTCCCAATAGGTTGCCCACGGCAGGAGCTATCATTGGAAGTATTGCTGAAAGGAAACCGCCCTTTTGTGTTAGAGTTTTCCTCTTTCTTTGAAGGGTGACTTTAGGATTGGAGATGAAACGCAATTTCGTAGCATATCGCTTAAGTAACTTTCGTTGTTTTGGCGCTAATTTCTTCGTCCTCAACTTCCTCACATGAGAAATAATTTCACAAATGAATTCATCGTTAGCATGTCGTATAGCATTGTATCGCTGATTTGCTTTCATTCGTCGGAGAGCTTGAATGGCTGAAGAAAACTTTGAAGACTTTTGACTTTTACGTTTCGCCATTTTCCGTGTTAGTCTTTGCTAAAACCTATCTTTACCACATTTGCATAGGTACTAACTATTGCGACATAAGTGACACTCGAAATGAGCAATATCACAGTGGTTACATTGGCAAAGTTGAATGCAATTACGTATGAAACAGCGTTGACAAAAAGCATGCTTACATCTCTTGAAGATGCGCTTTTCATTTCCATCCTTTCGCTTACATACATCGCAACACATAGTTTCACCGTTACTGATGTCTATAGCAAGTCTTTTTGAAGATATGAATTTGCTAGCCTTTTCTAAATAATAGACGCATGTACAGAAGGAATATACTTCGAGAGTGAGCAGACATAGCTCGAAAACCAGTTGTGCTACAATCAAGTACCACTGCATTTTCAATTTTTCTTTATGGAAATTTGAATGTGAATATCTGAAATCGCTTCAATCACTAGACTGCTACTATGATGGTTAAATGCGTTAAGACGTTCAGCAATTTTTATCATATGTCTTTTAAAAAATTCTTCGGGGTGATCTACCACTTCCATTGAATAAGAAGCAAAATGGAAAGAGCGACTTTCCACCTCTTCCTTTCCAAAATGACTAAACTTAATTTTCGCAACTAATCGCGCCATGACAATGCTATCAGAGAATGTATTCATTAACTCTAGAAATAGAGTGCTAGCATCATCGACCACTGCTTCGATGTCGGTCTCATCTTTATGAAAATTTATCACATAATCTTGAACAGCTCCTTTTAAACTTTGCCTATGAAAATGTAATGTTCCGCAGTCGTTTGAGAAAGACATGATCGCCCTTTATCTAACCCATCCATTGCATGAAAACAACAACTCTTCTCATAGTAACATTTATTGAATAACGGTAACAAGCATGCATTATAAATCAATGGTTTGAAAGAGATAAAATAGATACAGCTGGTAACTATCATACAGCGAGCAATGATAACCATACAGGACTTTGGCAGTGCTGAGGTAAGGAGGAAAGAAGCATTGGTTATGAACGTAGCTACTACAACGAACAGACAAAATAGGAACAGACAAATCCTTAAAACGTTTCGTGACTTCATGATAATGTTGATTCACTCTACTATCCAAAGGCGGGAGCAAAATATCATCAATGATTAGATTGGGAAATACTTTCCTCTCCTTACCAGGATTATTACAAAAGATGCGTATAACATTGAAAGCAGCTAACCATCGTTTAAAGTCAATAAGAAGAGTACTCTCACAAGAAAAGCCATAGTCTTGCAAATATTTCAGATTAAGTCCATGAATGTGTTTTCTCGCCAATTGATCAACATTGGGATCGCAGTTGGCATGTTGATGATAGACACTAACAATCTGATATGTCCAATTGTTCATAGCAATAGCACTGAGCTCCTGTACAGGTTCACCCTCCCAATCCATAAAAATGATGATAGAAGCCTAAAACGGAAATTTACACATCTAAGGAAACGTTCTATAACATATTACAAAATGAAGAATTACATCGATGCTTTTCACGACAAATACACAAATGATATGATGGCAACGAAGAAGTAAAATGTATCTAATAAGGCCACGTCTACGACACTCAAAGCACATAAGCAAATTGTCATAGGGTAGAGTTAGGAAAGGACTAGTAATTCTCCTTCTTTGATTTGCGTTTTGATGCAGCATTCTTCTCCGACTTGCGCTTCGTACCACTGCTGTTAAGGATTTGATCAATTATGTCGTCCACGTTGGGTGGTTTTGGAATATATAGGATGGATTCCATATCCATGGAGAGAGAGGCTATTTTATTATCCTTGTGTCGACCATAATATAGCCCATTCACTTTGAAAAGGATATCCCAAGTACCTTCTCCGAGCTCATCACATCTGATGGGTATTGATTGATCTCCCTCCTTCTTATAGTAAGTACACCAATGTGATAGCGGTAGGCAAATGTGATTACCATCCCAAATCTTTCTATAGGGAGTATCCTTGTCATCTCTCGCCCTCCACTCTTGAGCAAGAGGAGTAGGAATGTCCATATTTAATGTCACATACTCCTCAATAATATCAAGTTGGCGGCGTATGTACGGACTCACGGGGATCAGTATGTAGTCCCCATACTGATTGCGCATTATCTTGACATCCATGGAAGGGAGCATTCCCGTTTGGAGTACTACGCTATGATCGTCATAACGCAAGACTTATTTAAATTTACGCTGTAGCGGTGTAGGATTATGTACCTTGGTTGTTTCTTCCACTGGCCTCAGTTGTAGATGATCTGACCGTAGCGAAATTTGTAACGTTTGATCGCCATTTTGTCCTACTAGTGCAGCAGATGGAGTAGATGCCTGAAAATGAAAAAAGATTGTATCAAGTTTACGTTCAAGGGAGGAGAGGGAGGGAAGTAGCGACTTACCATTTTAGTTGGATAATAGAACAGGGAACTAGAGAGAGAGAAAATGTGCGTCCGTCACTCGTATGATTCAACGATGGAATGATTCTCACTGTGGAAGGCTCGCTATTTATAAAGAAATGCTTGATTCTCATTGGATGATGATCCTCATTGGACAATAACATCAAGCTGATTCCAAATCTGAAATCTGTTTTCCAATCCGATGCTTCGTTTTGAAGCTACAGCCCAAAACGTCCCAAATTCTAACTCTGTCGTTTTTCGCCAATGTCCCAAAATCTTAAATGGCGTCTCACATCTAAACGAAGACAGATAGGAACAAGCCGATTCTTTCAGTGAATTTGTCTCACTCTTATCTTTCAAACGAGCTATGGCACGACAAAATCCGTCCACTGGAAGCCAAAATCGAAGCGAGCTGTCTAGAGGGGGGGACGTCAGCGAAAATTTTTTCTCTCCGATGGCGTTCAAATTCACCATACCGATGCAGAATTTCACGCTGAATCCGAATCTGGCCTCCGTTTTCTCATCCGATGGTTCGTTTGGGCGCTACACACCAAAACGTCCCAAATTCTAACTCTGTCGTTTTTTCGAAAAATGTTGAAAATTTTTTCTCTCCGATTGACTTGAAACTCACCATAAAGATAGAGAATTTCACGCTGATTCCAAATCTGAAATCCGTTTTCCAATCCGATGCTTCGTTTTGAAGCTACAGCCCAAAACGTCCCAAATTCTAACTCTGTCGTTTTTCGCCAATGTCCCAAAATCTTAAATGGCGTCTCACATCTAAACGAAGACAGATAGGAACAAGCCGATTCTTTCAGTGAATTTGTCTCACTCTTATCTTTCAAACGAGCTATGGCACGACAAAATCCGTCCACTGGAAGCCAAAATCGAAGCGAGCTGTCCAGAGGGGGGGGACGTCAGCGAAAATTTTTTCTCTCCGATGGCGTTCAAATTCACCATACCGATGCAGAATTTCACGCTGAATCCGAATCTGGCCTCCGTTTTCTCATCCGATGGTTCGTTTTGGCGCTACACACCAAAACGTCCCAAATTCTAACTCTGTCGTTTTTTCGAAAAATGTTGAAAATTTTTTCTCGCCGATTGCCTTGAAACTCACCATAAAGATAGAGAATTTCACGCTGATTCCAAATCTGAAATCCGTTTTCCAATCCGATGCTTCGTTTTGAAGCTACAGCCCAAAACGTCCCAAATTCTAACTCTGTCGTTTTTTCGCCAATGTCCCAAAATCTTAAATGGCGTCTCACATCTAAACGAAGACAGATATGAACAAGCCGATTCTTTCAGTGAATTTGTCTCACTCTTATCTTTCAAACGAGCTATGGCACGACAAAATCCGTCCACTGGAAGCCAAAATCGAAGCGAGCTGTCCAGAGGGGGGGGACGTCAGCGAAAATTTTTTCTCTCCGATGGCGTTCAAATTCACCATACCAATGCAGAATTTCACGCTGAATCCGAATCTGGCCTCCGTTTTCTCATCCGATGCTTCGTTTGGGCGCTACACACCAAAACGTCCCAAATTCTAACTCTGTCGTTTTTTCGAAAAATGTTGAAAATTTTTTCTCTCCGATTGCCTTGAAACTCACCATAAAGATAGAGAATTTCACGCTGATTCCAAATCTGAAATCCGTTTTCCAATCCGATGCTTCGTTTTGAAGCTACAGCCCAAAACGTCCCAAATTCTAACTCTGTCGTTTTTCGCCAATGTCCCAAAATCTTAAATGGCGTCTCACATCTAAACGAAGACAGATAGGAACAAGCCGATTCTTTCAGTGAATTTATCTCACTCTTAGCTTTCAAACGAGCTATGGCACGACAAAATCCGTCCACTGGAAGCCAAGATCGAAGCGAGCTGTCCAGAGGGGGGGGACGTCAGCGAAAATTTTTTCTCTCCGATGGCGTTCAAATTCACCATACCGATGCAGAATTTCACGCTGAATCCGAATCTGGCCTCCGTTTTCTCATCCGATGGTTCGTTTTGGCGCTACACACCAAAACGTCCCAAATTTTAACTCTGTTAAAATTTTGAAGAAAAATTTTTTCTCGCCGATTGAGCTGGAAATCACACCACAGATGCAGAATTTTACGCTGAATCCGAATCTGGCAGCCATTTCACCATCCACGACAACCTAGACGGTCGCCCACGTCAACCTAGACGGTCGCCCACGTCAACCAGGCGGTCGGACCAACTCACCCGAGTCTCACACTCTGTCGTTGCAGAGGGGGGGGAGTCAGCGAACATTTTGTGAAGGTGGACCAACCTGGCCGGCACACCACGACAGACTACAACCTCTGTCGTTCCAGAGGGGGGGAGTCAGACCCGAAGCACCACGGCGGCCGACCACGACACTCTGTCGTTCCAGAGGGGGGAGGGGGGGAGTCAGCGATGGCGGCCATCTTGCGCTATCTGGTGTTTGTCACTTCCTTACTACTTATGGCAAATTGAGGTAAGCTCAACATTAGACAACGTCGACACTTTTTCGTGAATTATTACAACATTTTTTAGACATCTTTAAATGACAAATGCTGTTCTATATGTGCAGTTCTTTGTTTGCACGAAGTTTGCTAGCTCATACGATCGCACAATGTCTCAAAAGCAACGTTAGGTACTGATTTTCTGCGCGAAACCGGTATAGTTTCAGCAATCGGCGAATATTATCGATTGCTTCGGAAACGATGTTCCGTAAACTAGCCAACAAATGAAAAAACCTCTATTGACAAAATAGAGACGGTTTCGAAAGGGGGCGGAATTCACACAAATTAAAGGCTCGAAGACAATTTCTGCTGTCTACTGAGATGTTGGTTGGTAGAGAGAAGTTGGTTGAGTACAATTGTGTATACTCGATTCTCTGTTGTCGCTTTATCTGACTATACCCAATGATGTATGATCTTCATTTCAGAGATACAGCCACTGAAGAAGTCAGGTATTCAGAGGCTTTATTCATCTTGAAAATTTTCTTGCAATGCCAGCTAACCTTCGTTTTGTTTGTTTCTTTTGATTTTGTTGGTCTTTCGTAGAAAATATCATCTGGTAGAGATTAGTATGGTAAATCTCTGGTACAGATTGATCGGAGCCTAAATATTTTCGAAATATGTAATTGATCAAAATACCTTGCTTCATAATGAAAAAAAATATCAATATACATGCTTCATATCTAAAGTATTTAGCCGTTCAACCTACTTTCGCATCATACATGTTCCATGTATTTCATTGCTCATTTGATAATGATAATCTGAAATACGATAATTCACATACGACAGTCATTGATATAGACTTATCCCTTTCACACAGACTTATTACGACAGAGCTCTGTGAGATATGTTTTGACACTTTGCATCAATAAAAAGTTTCGTTTTGATATTTAAGATTTGGTATCAATAAAAATAGGAATATTTGCATGATGTCGCTACTGATTGCTATTACAACGTAGGCTACTCGTACATGTAGCGCCACTCAAAATATATCAATTCATCTATATGTACATTGTAAGCTAATTCATGAATTACAACCTTTCCTCGTGAAATTTTCTATTCACGCGTTACTCCATTTGCTTTTCAATGAATGTCATTCTTAACTTTCTACTTAAATCTAACATTAGCAGAAGTTGATGAAATTTGAATCGATTGCCATCAGCAGCAACAAAATATTAGTTTGACGATTTTAGATAGATAATTTTCACACATGTAGCATCTAACATAATAAATGCATGAATAAATTATTTAAGCCTACTGAAAAATCTTATCTTTTAACTTCATTTGATTAAGAAATGCAAAATTTGAAATTTAGTCTGTAGGTCCCTTAACTTAAATCATCTCTCTACGAGTGAAATAGGTAGCACTAAAAAGAATAGTCAAGAATTATACCAAGAAACAGAATCGTTTAAATTTTTTTAGAACCTTAGGCATTTGTGGTACATGAACTTTGATTATAAGTTAATTGTGATGAGGTTACATGTCTATTTATCATGTGACAAGTGATTACACTTGAATCTTCATAACAAATCTTAACAACAAATTTGATACTACGAGGCCTCTACCTAGACCTAGATACTTGAGTGAAAATGAAACTAGAGATGATGCTAGAAAATGAAATTGCGCTCACATCATTCACCAATGCAGCATGTGGGTCAGGTGGGTTAAGTGGGTCAAAGATGTGGTGGGTCAGGTGGGTCATGTTTTCATGAAAAGTCGGTGGGTCGTGGGTCACATATGCCGTGGGTCAGGTGGGTCATGGGTCAAGTTTCGTTGACCCACTTCTAACTCTGACGTAGCTTGACGGCGAGGTGACTTTTTAACATCAATAGTTCATTTTGCAACTACTAGCAAGCATTTCTGACTCCGAGCACCTCTTGTTTTTGTTGATTTACCATTACGTTTTCCTTCTTAGCACTGGAATAAAGTCGACAGGTGATACTGGAAAGGGTTTGACCGCCGTTCTGTCCTGGTTCTAGCTGTGCAGATCAAAAACTACATGTACATAGCTTGACTTTCTGGTTGAGCTGTGTTCAAATCCTACTTAGACAAGCTGCTCTCGTGCATAAACGGTGCAGACGTCCGTCTACACTCAATCGAACGCATAGAGCAATGTCAGTTATTGGTGAGAACTTATTTTGATTTTAGGCCTACTCACTTTTCCAAAAATATCTAAAGACATTCCTAAAAAACCCTCTGATTATGAACGAACACATATATTATATACACTATAGCATTCATGTTATAGAATGTCTAATAATTAAATTTCAAATATTCTTTAGCATAAGTGTATGCCTACATGTATACTGCTGTCGAACTTGCCCCATTTGAGTTAGCTTCAATTATGCTCCATTACCTACGATGTGTAAGACATGATATGAAGCTTACTAGGCTGACTCCAAATGTTAATCAAAAATGGTCAGGATTATTGGTGCAAAAATCTGCGTTCCAGAAGCAAATGGCAAAAGTGCTGAACTTACGCCAGTTTGCTATTTTTGTTATAAATTGCATAGGTTTATTATTAATAGACAATAAAACTGGATTTTATGTCATGGCCTGTTTTGATCAATAACTAATACTCGTTTTTATATTCCGGAAAGAATCTCAAGTAGATTTCTATGAATTGGGAACGGATATCTAGGTAATAATTTCGATATTTACGAAGACTCAAAATTTCGAAACATTGATAATGTAAGGTTCATGAAATTTCAAGTTGATTTAATGTATATCGATTGCTTTTTGATAGCTTTAAATATCATCTTCAAAAGCATTTGCTCGGGAGTAAAATGTAGTGTACATGTGTACACCACAATACTCAAATTTCCACATTTCTGACGTCTATACAAATTGATCTGCAGAAATTTTGTTCCATGATCTTGAAAATTTGAATCGGTAAACAAAGAAGTAGATTGGACACATTACATTTCATTTCGTCGAATTAACATTTCGGACCATAATATATTCATATCTAAATGAAATTGGATTCTTTGCCAAAATGAAGATTCAGTTACAAATATTCCCACTTCATGGAATGTCATTTCGATGAAAATCCGATGTCATTTGAGAGAGTTGATGTCATTTACCAATGATATTGATTCCCTGAAGATAGGATTTCGACGAAGTAATGCGGTGCAGTTTATATGCTTATTTTATTAATGGAACATTAATCGTATTCAGAAACTTGTCTGCTTCATTCGAAATGACACATTCTGCGTACAAAGGTCGAGCATTAATACTTGCGAGTTTTACGAGCCTGATTCTTGAGTAGTAATTCCATCTTAATATCGCGTTGGATAATAGCTATATAGCATTATAGATTACAGACATGTAGCCTACATAGGAAATATTGTATCTAAATATGAAAAAAGTCAATATAAAATACTAATGATAAGAAATATCTATTGATTGAATCATATTTGTATATGGACTTCAATACCAGATGTCTTTGATCAACTGCAATTTGAATGCTAGCTTGATATTTACATGTATGATAAATATGCATGTACATGTATAAGTGAACAAGTGATTAGTAGACAATAAAAATAAATGAATTTCATTTTGTAAACTTTTTAGTCTATACAGGAAATTATCTAAATCTACGGAAAGACGGGCAAAGTTCAGCCGGAAAGATTCCTGTAAAAACTATGAAACAGGACAATCACACAATGAAATCACAAACCAAAAATAAAATGGGACGAAAATTTTCACTTTAGTCATGAAATAGTGTAATAGGTAATTCATGAGGCATGCAGCATAGTTGCAAAATTTAACCAATGTGATCGACGAATCATGCCTAACAAAGCACGGACTTTCTTCAAACTTAATCTAATTTTACTTCAAACTTTTCTTATTTAGCTTTTCTGTGAACGGTCGGCACGATCTCATTTGCAGAAATTCGATAAGAGAAAAACATACAATATAATAACTATTGTCAAATCAGTTTGATATGATAAATTTGATGATTTGCATGCTATTGATCCACTCTCACTATGATGAATTTGAAAGTAGCCGATGGCTACTTTAATAGTGTTGTATTCCGACATTTTCGCATGTACACAGACTGCGTCATGGGAAACATTTTCAATTCACCTAACTTCATGATGTACAGGAGAACCTACGAACTTCTACGTAAAACTATTATAGTCAGTTTTGTAGAGCTAATAATCCATAACAGGAATTGAGGCGAGGAGAGCTTCCAAGAAGAGCAGTGTTTTCTTTGGAAAGTGCCAAATACAGACGATGGAATGAACTCTATTTTTTATAGACGATTAATTTCAGCTATTATCACGGAAGAGTGAGGTGCAAGCTGTATGTGACATGATCGGAAGGTCCCTACTGCTGATGGCAGCAAAACTCAATGGTTGGGTTTGCGCTAGCGCTTTCGAGGTCCGTAGGCGCGCTGATCCTAAAAGCATCATAGTGATGTCCGACGGACCTCGAAAGCGCTCGCGCAAACCCAACCTTTGCTGCCATCAGCAGAGGGGACCTTCCGATCATGTCATATTCAGTTATTATCTAAAGCTATCTTCAATTAACCTTGAACCGCCGAGAGTGAGAAATACACACAGAAAAAAAATCAAGCACTCGCTTGGAATGTCGCCGTGTTGTGAATATCATGAAACGAACGCTAAAAGAATGATGTCAACATAAGTGTCAAATCTGAGTTTGTCCTATTTATAGGACACTCGGCTATGGTTGCCAGCGTCCGGACAGTCCGGCATTTTGGTATTTTGTTCGGCATGCGGTACGTTGTTGGATTTGTCCGGTATTTTCAGTGATGATCGATTAGACCGAAATACTCTGAATTATATATATATAATGTAATAAATTAGTAAAAAATCGAATACACCGGAAATATTTATCATTTTCACTGTGTTAAAATGTCTCATCTTTCAATAAGATTCGGGTAATAGTAACCACTGATTTTCCTACATTTTCTGAAGTAGGCCTAATAGCCCACTGAATCCAAATAGGCCTAGGTCTATAAGAATGATTTTCCGTAGCTTGTGCAGAAATTTGGATCCAACTATTGTTTTCTTGCTTTTAGCGGGGGAAGTAGCATTTTTCAGCATATATTTTGAGTTGCGAAATGTTATGGGGAACCTTTAAAAGTAATGTGTGCGTTTTTATTTTTTGACTGAAGGCATTTTGCAAAAGCTATTTGCTACAATTATTATTTGACTGGTATCTTTGGCTTAGGCTTGCCTCTCTTTCCCTTAGAATTTGACTTTTTTTCAACATCCAAATACCGACTTGGATAACTAAAAGAAATTACTTGGTTAAGTGGAACTCGCAACACTCCATCATTTCGTCATAAGATACGCAACACTGTTTTCGTCAATCGAAAAATAGGCCTACAACCTGTCTGGATTCACCTCAGTAACACCGCGTAAAATAGATGTCTGATTTCCTGCTGATATAAGAGGTCGCTTAAGTAAATCATATTAATAAATTGACTCAGAAATCATCGATTCTTCATCGATCTCATCATTGATACATCGATTCAAGAAATTTCATCTCAAAGGTTATTCTCATGAAGGTGCCGAGTGTCCTTTGTATAGGATAAACATTTACAAGTATATTTCTTCCAAACTTGTATGTAACTGCAGTGATTTTGCCATGATGTTTGTGAGTTGATACAATGAATGACAAAGTACACAAGATTTTTTCATGCGACTTTTCACAGCTCCTGTACATATATGTATCTTACAAGTCAATTGTTTGGAAAATTGAATCTTTCTCAGTCCACGTTGGCTTGTTCGAATAACAAATCATGGACCAAATATATTTTGTGATCAACGATTTTCATATTTTAGACATCAAGAATGCATGAAGAAACTTGAACAAATGAGTAAATCATTTGTATCGTCATGCAATCTATGCTATCTAGTTTGTACTTATGAAGGACTGTCAGTGGTTTTTAAATGAATTCACTGCTTGAAGATAAATAATGGTTGAAATTAATCGTCTATGAAAAAAATAAAGTTCATTCCATCATTTAAATTTGTCTTCTTCCAAAGAAAACAAAATCATGACTCATAGCGAAGAAATATTTCCGATTTGAACAGACTCCTATGAAGATCAGTGTTCTTTTCGGCAAATGATGAAAAGCGTAATGACAGGAACTGCCCTCTGTTGTGAGACTTGACTGTGAGCTACTTTTGGTCTATTTCAGTATGGCTGCTACGAAAAATGTAGGCTATCGTTGCCATAAATCGATAGGCATGCGGAGATTATTTGTTCAGATTGTAATGATATTATAACAGAAATGCTTGTTACAAGTGTAATTCTAACATAATTCCAAAACAAATTTTTGATCTATAAAACTTAGAATTTCATGAGCAATTAATCAAATGAATTTGCAATTTTGGGCTATGAATTAACTGGTGATCGATTAATTTTTGACAATATGAATTTGAATCATGTATTTGAATTTGACTCATTCCGTGGTCTGTAAGTGAGGAACAGTATAATTTCAATAAATTATGACAATATGATAATGATAATAATTTCAGAAATAACATTTCAATGAATTTACAGAGTTCATTACAAAGAGCGCAATACTTACATTTCGCTGTGGATAGGCGATTGACGAAACGGAGGTGATTTGTTTTCCTCTTCCGCGCGAAAGAGAAAGGATCCTCTTCTTTGTTGAACTGGCTGCAGCAAAAGGCCATAGCTGTCGGACACGGGAGCAACTGTTACACTTTGTGCAGCGTGCAATCTGTAAGATAGATATCGGATGTTCATCAATAGTCAAGCATAAGAGATATGATCCAACGAGCCGATTGTTAGCAGGACTTCAGAGTGCTAAAACTTTGAAAGGACTCCGACCCTGTTTGTTAACAGATAGGCAAGAATCGGTTGTAGGGAACATCATCAATTTAGGAGAATATTGGATATAGGGCCTAACCATCTCCCATAAGTTTAAAGTTATTTTTCTTATTTATTACTCAGAATGCCTACCAGTAGAAAAGTATCTGGCTTTCATTCTAAATTTAAAGTGCAATTTTTATGTCAACAACTCTGCTAAAGCTAGCATTTTCACAAGGGTTTTAGAACTAAGGATTCAAGAAATTCCATGTTAACGAGAAAAAGGCCTGGACTCGTTCGAAGCCTATATTTTTCCTTGTGTGCAAGGCCATTCAGTCACTGCGTGTGGCCATGTGGTAACGAGTTATATGCGCGTGATACTGCTGATGGAAATGTACGAAATCCGATGGTTCGGTTGCAGAACATAGGACCGGGCTGCGATGTGAAAATGCTTGAGAGAAGCAATTTTCAGAGACGCCAAGAAAGGAGTCGACGAGATAGGAATTAGGAGTGTAACCCCAGCAAATCAGTTGGTATTCAGAAAGGGAGCTTGAACGCATTTAGTAATCACATAGGCTAGCTCTTTAAAATAATTCATGATGCTTCGCAATTTAATGACAGCGGTTTAGAAGCCAAGATGACATATAATGATCTATACCTTTTCAACATTATGAGAATAGTCCAGATTGAATTGAGAACAGCCAAAATTGAAATGGGAATAGTCCAGATTGAAATGAGAATTGTCAATATCAAAATGAGAATTTTTTACTGATCTTTTTCCCTACTTTTGACAGTTTATCATTACCAAAATCATCAACAAGACAGGCCAAGACGGTAGAGGAGGATATCTGGATGTTGATAATGACTGTAGTTCATAGTTTTTATTATAAGTATGTATATGAAATTCACTATCTAAATTTCAAAGCATGATGCACATGTACTAAGTAAAGTATATTGACACAAGGTGTTTATGAGTTTACCTTACGTACAATGCTTCGGTTTTTCAACAATAGATTTCTCTACTAAATGATCTAAATGAAAATTAAGCCTGCCAGTAAGAAATTCTCATTTTAATTTTGACTATTCTCATTTTGATATTGACTATTCTCATTTTGATATTGACTATTCTCATTTTGATATTGACAATTCCCATTTTGATATTGACTATTCTCATTTCAATTTTGACTATTCTCATTTCAATTTTGGCTGTTCTCAATTCAATCTGGACTATTCTCAATTTAATGTCGAAAAGGTATTGGTGGTAATTAGGTAAAAGGTGTTCATTGGTATTCAGAGAAGTTTCTTGAAATCTCTCGTGGGCTATAATTAGTAGGCCTCCCTATGAGCAATTCAGATCCTGAAATGCATGTTGATCATCACATATTAGAATTCCTAATATATCATATAAATCCTCATATTATTTATGAAATGATATTGAGACAATAATTATAATGTTAGTCAATTTTTTTTGTATTCAAAATTTTGCAAATGAAGAATGAAAACTGCAACAATTGAATTCGTAAGACTCAGAATTTTGATGAATAATCTGCCGGCCGCAAGATGTCGTGATGCAAAAAAAACAAATCAGATTAATATAAAAAGCACGATTCTAATTTTTTTATTTGTGTAATAATAGTAGGCTTATTTTATTGATTAATTATATATGAATACGATGAACTGATTAGTGCCTATTGATTTACATTAAGTTCATTAAAGAACCTTGCATCTGGACATGTTATAAATGTATTTAATAATCTCACGTTTCTTTTTGAACTAATTCATTCAATTTCAAATTTAGATATGACAGTATATACAAGATATGACATAACAGTTCATGATTATCCGCAGTTCAATGGCTGTGATTAGAACCTAAGATGACAAACAGCATTCAAAAGTGTAATTTAGAAACCAAATTTTGGTTTGCAAGTTCATAATGCAGGGAGAAAATAGCAAAATAACTACACACGTGATCGAATCGATAAGGAATGAAGCTTTAAATAACGAGCATGGTTGCTCTATGCATTATATCTCGTTCATCGGGAATGTAAGCAAACAAGGATGACTTTTTTGTGTTGAAAGCTTCTTTCAGACGGTTTTTTCAAAGATCAACATGTCAGGGTTTTAAAATTAATCTCAAAAAGGGCTTTCATGGAAAACGTTAAGGAGCTTCGCCTTGCAGGAACATTTCATCGCTTTCTTCAGTGGTTTAGAAAAGCGACGGTCTCTAACAGAGAATATGGCGTATGGTAACGTAAAATTAAGCTTCATAGGCAAATTAGCTAAATGACACTGTTTCAATATACATGTAGGCCTACATGTTGCCTTATTTCCTTTCAGTTGTGATGCTGATTAATGAACTGACAACGGCTGGTAAAAAAAAGACGTTCCAGCAAAATATTTCATTTGGTTTCAGTTTAGAAAAATAATTTGACCAAAAAAGGTGGCAAGAAAGAAAATAAATTACAGCAGGCCGAGTGCAGCTCCAGTAATTTAGATATGAATTTTTCATCATTTCTCAATTTACTGTTTTATGATACTACTAAAATTTTTAGCACTGATTTGTTAGTAAACTTTAAAACAAAAAATGTGTGTTTGAGATTTAGAATCACTTTTTCATCCTGAGATCTTCATTGTTCAATTCAGTCTTTCAGACTTGTAATATAAGGATTAACCTCACATTGTAAAAGATAATTTCGAGGAAAGCGGAGCAAGCGCAGCAAATATTTTGCAATTATGATGAAATTAGATTAGCCAAAATGGGAGCAGCATAACAATGCCAGTTAGTAATAATTGACAATAACGAATCGTCATACTATTTCCACTGCGACCTAATCGTGAATTGTGCAAGAGTATCATACAAGCACCCAAATACCAGCATCTGTTCACTATGCTGCCTACATGAGAAGCACGCAGAATGCCGTACATGTTTGATTCAAAAGATCAACACCAAAGTTAGATAAGGCGCAAAAATAAGTTGTTCATGGTAGGTACATTTTCTTACAGTGAGTCCCGATTTTCTTCAAGCGGCTCTGACATCTCTGCGGGATTCATAATGCTGGAAAATTTAAGAATTTTGAAGACTACAATATAAAAACATATCGTGAGATCTCTGTGATCGTCTTACAATAATGATTTAGGATAAAACTTAAAATAAAAACTGATATATTGCGCTGAATTCACCATGTTTCGCCGTTCCTTAAGTAGGATTGGACAAGACAGCGCATTTTTGGCATGTTGCCTCATGCTCATATCATGCTTTATTATAGCTGGAAGCTTATTTGCATTTATCTGATGAAAACTTCAAGAAAACCTCAGGCCAATGCAGTCTGTCGGAAGGCAGTGGTAGCGTTCCGCTTGAGACGACTTTAGGCGGGAATTGATCACGCAAAGTGTTTTGAACTTCTTTGCATTCTTTAGTCTGCCATCCCAACTTTGTTGATGATGTTTACGAATATCAAAACAGCTTATGAATAACAATGCTGTTTGTTAAATAAATGTACGCTCTGATGGTTGAAAGATGTCACATTTTTTACAATGGCTATGTGCACTCTTATAACGATGCAAGTGACACTGAATTGGCTAATTAGCGAGGCTGGCGAACGATGAGTATAATATAGCAGACATCTAAACACAATGATTAAAATATGTTTTAGAACTTAATCATAACATACAGTTCATTAACCGCATCCATACCGCGGACCTGAAGCGTTTCGCTGATGTAGGGGAGGGGAGAATCGGCCTATTCCCAACGTCTGAAGTAGGCATCAATTGTTAGAATAACATGAAATTCACGATGCAACGTACAAATCAGTGTGTGAACTTTTTTACGGTGGCATTCATTGCTCCTACTCTCATCTTTGCACTTTAACTGTACTGAGAATTGAAAAAAAATTGACAGTAAATCTCCCATTCCCATTTACGATGCCATGTTGGTAGAATCAATCAATAATGAAGTTACTCATGAGTACAAAAATAGACTGACAAGATTGATTGGTGCAGATGGAATACAACTCAAGATGTACATACATGAAATGTTGAAAATTTTCTCTCAGAAGTAATCATTTCAATATATCTTTAAAGGGGCAGACCACCATAAGGTAATCAAATTTCGTAGAGCAACAACTCAGTATTAATTCAATCTCACATGTGAATACAGTTTCGATTTTATTAAATGAACTCGTTGGTACATAGCAGGCCTACCTCGAGAGTGAGATTTGAGATTTTTTTTACTGTTTAAGAGAAATTAACACGGAATTGACTGATCATGATAGCAGTGCAAAAGAAATAATAATACTTTACAGACCGTTCAAGTCATTGATTATCTTGGGATGGATGATGCTTTTTAAATTTAACTTCGACTGAATTTACTAATACTCAGCCTTGTTAAAAGAGTGCTTTCTTATGCTTGCGATCACGCCACACTAAATTTTCTGAACTGAAAGAGCAATGCATCATGATCAAAGACAATGATCAAAATTGATTTTAATACATGCACTGAAGACTCCGCAGTAATATTCAGGTAAAAAAGAGGAATAATGAATCTATCAATCTTACTCTAGATAATTGAATTAATCAATGAATGAAATTGAATTCTTATAGAGTATTATAATTCTAGCCTTTCACGGATCAATTCTGCAATGATGACCTCTGAATGCATTCAGTTACTTAAATTTTGGAGAAATGTATTTGTTTAACAATTCCATTTAGCCTGTTCGATAAGAGCTGTAGCTAACAAACTCAAAACTTGAGTCAAGAAGCAGAAAATGTTTTCAAATTTTTTGCATTGGGATTTAAATTATGATGCTGTATTGAAGTTTCCTTCATAAGCAACTTAATTTCTTAGGATAGCCGCCAATAGGAGCTGATTCTTCATAGTTGCAAACAGCACAAAAGCAAGTCTCTCCTTCCAACTTATATTTTGGTCAAAAGTAAAAGCAGATTGGCGAAAATATATACAACCCCGACGCTTCTCGAGCTTCGCTCTTCTTCAGGAGGAACATTCGCTAAAAACGACCTTAATTTCCTCTTTAATTGTGCTTTATCACCAAATTTTCATTCTATCTGATATCTTGTAAAGTTCATGTCACACCCGGGAAAAATTTGCAAAAATTTAACTTTCGAAAATTTACAAATGATTTCTATTAATATCTCAGGAATTTCTTGCGAACTTATATTTTTAACAATGCGCCGACAAACAACCTGCATGGAATGGCCATTATCCGCGCGTATTCATAAACATTTCCATGTTTTATCAGCATCAGATCAAGTGATTTCTGACTCTTAGTGCAGCGCGAATGTACGCACTTAGAAGAATATAATGTCTTTAGGCACGGATGTTTGGGGTGTTCCGTAATTATTCGTGAATTACGTGTGGCAATGTTACCTACACTGTAAATCACTGGATACGAAAATTACATACAAACACATACCAAGTTTACATACAATTTGAAACCAACATTTGATACGAGATTCTGGTATATATAAAGAAATCTGGTCAATCTGGTATGTTTTTCATACGAATGGCTATTTACTTTCGTATGTGATTGGTATGTAAACGATACGAACTATGCTAACTGTGATTGGCTGTTTTACGTTGAAATACGAATTCTTGGTATGTTTTATATACGAGACCCGATGCAAATTGGTCAAAAGTCAAAAGTCAAAAGTCAAAAATGTTTATTTCCAAGAACATTGGAAAACAGGAGCATGTGTGCTCACATACATAAAAAACATAGTTTGATGGCAGAAAACAGCGTGCGGTCGGTGTTGTTAAAATATATTCTGAACAGGAAGGAGAGGAGAATTGACGAAAATAAATTTCCAGATTTCATATTTATTGATTAGTGATTTCCTTAGTTATCGTTCGCAAGTCGTTTGCTTTTTTGAGAAACCTCGCGATGGATTTTACCAGTTTTGGAGTTAAAATATTCATCAATTTATTGAATTCTGTTGTATTGCTACAGTTGCATAACAAAGGCGCTGTTTCTTGTCGTAAATTTTGATATAGTGAGCATTCTATCATGAAATGATACAGAGTCTCCACTTTCGAATTATCACATAGCTCACATAAACGCTCTTCATATCGCAGTCGATTTCCGTAACTGCCAGTTACGAAATCTAATTTATGATTTTTTGTTCGAAATTTTAATAATATATTGATGTCATTGTATTCAATATCAAAATTCAGATATGATTTCATAGTATTCTCAAAACCACATAATTCTAAATAATTCAGGCCAGAATGACTATCTTTTGCTGTAGATATCCATTTTTCTCTAATGTAATGGGTCACTCGATTTTTTGCAATTCTCAAATATTTTCCTTTGTCAGCCGTTACCTGTTCGTCCCATAGATTTGTCAGGCTGAGTTTTGTAAGTAACTGCCTTATTCGCCAGCACCAAGTATATCTACTATCATGACCATCTGAAGTCATATTGAGATATATTGCATCATATACTTCTCTTATCAAACTTCTTTCATTTCTCGTAATTATTTTTATCCAATAACACATAGCTGCCTTCGAGAAATGAGCATCCATAGGACATATTCCAAATTCACCAATGAGACAATAATTGGGTGTAGTCTGCTTTAGATGGTAATATCTTTTATATCTTTTCTTTTTTTTGGTATGTGTTTCGTATGTCTTTCGTATGAATAGCTTTATGTCATATGGCAAAAAATATGTTATACTACATACTACTTACAAATAACTTTTTTCCAGTAATACCAGCCGTGAATATTTCTTTGTGAAATTGTGGTATCTAACCAGATTAGAATTGATGTGGAATTAAAGCCGCATGTCATCTTTGCAACTTGTCTTTTAGCAGTCACAAGACTCATAATTAGCTCATTTCCTTGAACTAAATTGATAAACATCATTTCAATAAAACGATAACTTTTCAGCAACCATGTTGACTTATATATCTCAAACATAACTATTTTTGCGTTCATGAATTATAATGTGTCTTTATTTTGGATTGATAATATGCTTAATTCCAAAATTACATAATGCATAATTGTTGATGGTCAAATACTTATTGATTATTTATGAAATGCCTCGGACTTACATGTATTAAAATCGAATTCAGTATTGTTAGTTTGACTATAAAATGTCATTATCTCACTACTTACAAAGCAGTAGTAGCATTAGTGTGATCTTTATTGACAAAAAGCCTTAAATCAACATACTTTGGACATGATTGATGCTTTCTTTTAACATTGTGCTGGTATGGCTTTAGTATGTGAAGCATATCACACTTGAAATAACATGCGAAAAGCATGCAAATATATACCAAGATCATACAGAAATATACCAAAAAAATATTTTGGTATGCATCCTTCGTATGTGATTGGTATTGAGCGATTTACAGTGTAGTGGAGGGGAAGGTGAGGTAAAGATTGGAGTGGGGCAAAGGTTGGAAGTGCCATCACAGCGGAAGCAAGAAGACTAATTCATTCGAGCATGAAGTCACATAAACATTACCATTAGAAACCTCTATAAACAAAAAATTATGTTTGTGCTGTTTCTACATTCGCTGTGGCATACAAAAGATTGATTTTCCGACTTTTTTGAAACTTTTAAGAATTTTATTCTGTAAGTATTTTTGGTTATGAAAAATTGATTGAAGTCATCCATTTTTGCAGAATATTGGATTAGAACGTCTCAAAAATATGATCGTAGCCCGCGATGAACTTCAGGGTTATTTGAAAACTTGTAAAATGAAGGTTTGGTAATCTAAGTGGTGTGGGGCAAAGGTTGGATTTCCCGATGGGGTAAAGATTGGAATGATTGAATATAAGCATACTCGGTTGTATGTAGACTGTTCACGGTCTTGGATAATTTTGATAGGAACTCAAGTTCACAAGTAGCATATTGTAGCAATCTGTGTGTGTGCACGTGCGTAATCCATTGTGTGAGGGTGTGAGCGTGTTCCGAGCATCTGCTTTCGGCTGCATCGAATCATGACTGTCTGAGGCATTGTGGATCTGCAGTTGCCTAGGAACAGCGGTTATTATTACAATAGCTGACTAACTTAAGAGTGCATTTCTGCTGGAATCACATCGACCTCAGTCAGACATCGAATTGCGTGATTAAGTGTGACTGCCTACAATATGGTTCGAAATTATATTAGAAAAAACAAATTGAAAGTGTCGTCGATAGATGATATTCGAGAAAGCATACGCCTGGTAAAGCATGAGGGGATGTCTGATCAGCCACTCAAAAATTGCGCAAGGGGATGAAGCAGGAACCTCCAGCAAAAACCTACAAGTACCATCTGTTATATTTGAATCTGAAGACGAAGACACAGAAGCGATTCAATATAGTCATCAAGTCGAATCTGGAAATTATGTCATTGTTTCTGTAGATTCATCGAAAGGAGGAACGAAAAACTTTGTTGGTCATGTTGAAGACACTAATGATGATCACGACATCACAGTCAAATTCATGAAACAGAACAAGACAACACCATCTGCATTCTTCTTTCCCGATACTCGAGACACTTCGACGGTTAAAATAACTGATATTGTTTGCAAACTATCCCCTCTAACCACAGGAACTACCACCAGAACCCAAGGAATACTAACTTTCAAAGAAGATTTAAGTGATTTTAAAGTTTTTTGGTAAGACTGTATTGAGCAGTGTGTTTGTTGTCTGTTACACTAATTGTTTTTATCCCTTTCCCTACACATAGTTTTCCTACACACAAGTTTAACCTACACATACAGACATAGACATCTATAAATATATAGACAAACACAGACAGTCATGGACGTCTATGTTCATCCATCAGTTCTTCACATACCATTTTGATAAATGAAAAAAATCTGGAATTTACTTTTGCTTTCTGGAAATAGAATTAGAGCTCCATCCTGCTGCGTGGAAACAGACTGGCGAACAGATTGAAGAAACAAAGCGGAAATTTATCTGCATGAAACATTTTGCTTCCCAAGTGTGCTGGCACTCTTACGGACTGAAATCGTCCTTTAGTAGATTTCTTTTACAAAGTATGTTTGTCTGATATGCCACACCTTTTGACTCAGCATTCAACAAATATTCTGATCAGTAGCTTATTGTCTGAATAATGGTTTTTCTCATCGTGCGTCACGCATTCTTCTATACTTTTAACCCAGATATTTCACTGATTACATAATCATTTAGACTCAATGTCATCACCTGCCCTAATGTTAAACAGTGCATGCATTATGTGCAGGAAAATTACAAGCGTTCAGTTTCTCCCTTTTGTTTGGCAAAAATTCAGTGAATTACCATATTGATTCTTAATCAGCGAGAGATTTGATAAAACATTTCGTCCATAAATACAACGAGTGACTGAAATGTAAGCGTAGCATCGATCTGCACAAGGACAGTCTCTTAACTTAGTACAAAGTTCACGTCCGCGATATTTCGAAAGAACCTTAATACGTGGCACAAGTGAAGTCGTATTTTATAGTCCGGGAGCTAGCGTGAAGTTGTGCAGGGAACGAGGTAGTACATAAAACTTTCACATAGCATAGTACACCTCTAACCTACTGCAAAACTTCGCGTCTGCCGGATCAGATCATTTGCTTTTAAGAAATAGAGATGATAACAAAATCCTATGTATTTCCAATGGTAAAATTGTGACATCTGAGGTGTTGACTCCATTTTTTCGAGTTTTTGCTCATAAAAGTTACACAAATTGGTATTTTGTTGAACTGGTTATTATAGAAATCATCTACAGATCATGATCTTTCAAATGAGCTATCATTCAGTGACAGAGGATGAAGTAAAGTGTGCAAACAGACACTTTTCGTTAAAGTATATCAACAATTTTCCTGAAATTTCTATGTTAAAATTTGCAGTTACACCAACGAAAAGTGTCTGCTTGCACACTTTACTTCATCCTCTGTCACTGAATGATAGCTCATTTGAAAGATCATGATCTGTAGATGATTTCTATAATAACCAGTTCAACAAAATACCAACTTGTACATTTTTATGAGCAAAAATTCGAAAAAATGGAGTCAGCACCTCAGATGTCACAATTTTACCATTGGAAATACATAGGATTTTGTTATCATCTCTATTTCTTAAAAGCAAATGATCTGATCCGGCAGACGCGAAGTTTTGCAGTAGGTTAGAGGTGTACTATGCTATGTGAAAGTTTTATGTACTACCTCGTTCCCTGCACAACTTCACGCTAGCTCCCGGACTATTAGTGTCAAAGAAAAATTTTTTTGAAACCCTCAGATTTATTTTCTTCGACTGCTGCTTAACACTTTTTATAATTAACCCGATCCATTCCTCAGAGAGTCCGGCTTTCTGTCACATTTTTCCTGTGGTTCTCTTATAGACACGGTTTCGGAGCTGTGGTCCAGATACTACGGCTCCGGCTCCGGCTCTCCACCACGACTCCGGGCGGCTCCGGCTCCCACTAAAGACCCCTCGACATATTGCAGGGCCGCCAACACGAAATCGAACAAGAGACGTTCGCGGAATTCTGTCGAGGTCTACTTGGCACTACTTCTTTTCAAACAAGATCATAGAAAGCACATATACATGTGTATCCAATGGGAGCAGGCTGAGGTTTTCGATAAAATAGCATTTGTCTGCGTTTTCTGTGATTAAGTGAGAGGTACTGCGGCGTTTAGAATCATCTATAAGTCATGCATTTCATGCTGTTTAAAAAGCTAAACACATTGAGATTTATCAAATCGTCATTTCGTCGATTAAGTTTTAGCTGAAACTTATTAGGTCTTTCAATACATTTTCGTACATACTCGTAGCACTGATCGGACATCCCCACATTTCTGTTGTTGACACCCGGAAGTGTTGCAGCGTCAACGATCTTCTCTTGCTCCTACGGGCATAGCGGTGAGTGTGTAAAAATCATCTTATCTGGCTTGTAGAACATTTACAGCCTCAGAATTAGACAACTGCTCGTCATTTGTCTGCAGACAACAGTCCCACGAAGTTCATGATCACAGCTGTACCTTGTATTCTAACTGAGTATCCAAGGGACCAATCCTTCATCCCAGGGTTCAAGTAAGACTTCTCAGTCGTGTTGTAGTATCACTCAGTGACAGATCAAGTCTATTCTAAATCCAATGTGACTAGCTTTGGCGAAATACTATGATCTTGGAAAACTTGAAGAATGTAGGGGGGGGGGAAGAATAGAAGTACCAAAAGTAGTTCTTCAGAAGTATTTTGATACTTCATCTAGGTATTTTATTGTGAGTGACTGAGTGAGACACATAAAAAATAACCACACACTTTTAAGGGAATAATAATTAGAAATCAATAATGTGCTTCAATAATAAGTACATTAAATTTGAGGCGAGAATGCATGTGAATGTTTTTCGACAAGAGCCTCTTGCCCGACAGCTGCTTTTTCGGCTGGAACACAGTCTTAAGCAAGTCCACGATCTCCTTTGAAATACAAATAAATGATTTGCAGTAGGCTATGTATTGAGAGGAGATGAAAGCCAGCAGGCTCCCTGTGGGAACGCATTTTGCTAATATCAACAGATTATCTGGCGAGGTAGCGATTTTGTGGATAATTTTTTTAAAGGTTCATTTTCGTGTAAAAACTATCTCCGCATGTGAAAATGGTCATCATCTATCCAAAAACATGTGTAAAATTAAAAAACGACAGTTGGCAAAAAAAGTTGCTATAATTAGTTGGTAGATATTTGTTTACTAATGCGAGCTGATTTTTCGCCAACCGGCGAAATCGTGGATATTGTAGCAACTAATTAGTGGTAAGTAGAAATGTTCATATATTACCTTTACATGAAAATATATTGTATACTCAGTCTAATCTGATAAAAAGGGATATTTTTTAATTCACGAAGGCTTAAACTAAAAAAGTATTTATCTTCCATAAATGTCGCAGTAAATACTACTATATTATTCAAATATTTGTCATTGTTGTAAATTATTGAATGTCAAGAGATGTTATGAAAATTGATATAAGCGGATTCTCTATATTCTTATCATAATCAAAGAATGATAGTCTGCACTTATTTCTTAGATAGATTAGCCATATGTTGGTGATGGTGAGGAGGTGAGGGAGAAAATAGAGCCTCGGCTGTAGAGGCGGATTACTAAAGAAAATAAGAGAAAAAGTCAAAAGTAAAAGATGGCATACAGAGCGCGAATTCGCGAATTGTCGCCGGCGAACTTCGCCAGCGAATATGCTAAAAATTATTACTGAACTATTGCATGATAATATGTAGCTGATTATCTGCCAGCTTTTCGCCAGATTCGTTCCCACAGGGCTGTGGGAGGTCTGCAACGATAACCTACAATGATGACACACGCATTCGTTTCAGCTGACAATTTCAAATATCAGTGACTGAATTCTTGATACATGCAAAACTTCAAGCCCGAGTCGGAGCCGGAGCCGTGGTATTTCCTGTTGGCTCCGGCTCTGGCTCCGACCTGCTTCCACGGCCCCGGGCAGCTTCGGCTCCCAAACCCTGCTTATAGATGAATGGACTCATCTAGGCTTTGGTGACTTTGAGTTTCAATGTATTCTAAAACGTTTTGCCAAAGAATATTTAAATTTATCCAACTGGAAGATCAAACTTAGGGTATGGCCTATTTTTAAAAATGCATTTTTCAAAGGACTAAATTTTGCTACTTTTTGTAAGCAGCATTATAAGGCCTACTTTTAACGAAGATCATCGATTTTCTGTATGAGAACAATAATTTGCAAATGTGAGTCGGTGAATTATTTTGTGATTATTTATCACACTATAAACATCATGTAGATTGAGATTCAAATGTTATGTAAATACTGCTCATTAAAATAGTATTTACATGTATAGTAGAAAGGGTTGTCACTTCCCTAGTAACACGCTTCTGACGCCCCATACTGGCCGAGAAATGGGACATGTGGGTCTTCGTGAGCGGTACTTTTTTTCAGGATTGGCAAGATGGCGGCACCGCATGAGCTGGCCTAGACCCAATAAACCCATACAGAACAGGTGACGGTACGGAATAGGTTAATATTGGCCCTGTTGGACATAGTGATGCCAGTATCGGGGTGATTCCGCTCAATTTGGCCCTTGTCAGCGGTAGGCTATTATTACTATTTGACTTATAGAAGGGTATATCCATTAACACCGAACTTGACAGATCCTGCAGATAACAATTCATGAAATTGAATGATACTATTACTAACTCTTTGTGTTCAGCGATTGTTCGCTCAATCATATTTCCGTTATTTCGATGAACGGTAATTGCTTAAACAGAATAAAGGGCTGGGGTCAGTGAGATTGAAGGAGATTGCTCAGAGATTCTCGCCATTTTTTCTGAAAATTGATACGATCGCCGATATTTCGAAGGACAAGCGAACTTGCAATGTGTAAATGCAGACGGAAAACGTAGCGGTGTCTGTTCCCTTTCGAGTTCTTTGGGCTTCTGCAAATCGTCTTCTATACAATCGCATTCGACGTTAGACTTTATTAGAATTGTAATAAGTCTTGGCCTACCTAGCCCATGGGTCAAAAATGTAGCATTACGGTGATTTTTTAAACAAAAGATTCAGTCTTTTACGGAGATTATGTTTCCTATTGCATCACACATCAAAGCATCCATTTTTGTTAATAATACTTGAGTTCATCATACTCTTCTGTAAAACCGAAGACCAAGATATTGTAGGCTTCAACTTGCACAATGCAAAAATATAGTGCAACAGAATAAAAATAATACGCGTATATTTGGAATAATGAAAATCGCCTTGCACACAAATGTGATACACACATTCAGGACAATATTCAAAAGTTAAGTAATAGAGACTCAAGAAATCATTAAAATCAATTATTAAAGCACGAGACTGTTACATCAGACCATTAATAACCCATGCACAGTATGAGAATGGTGATCATGAATGTTTCAGACTCAACGATTTCGCAGTTCGGTGACAAATCGCCGAAAGTGACACCGTGAATTGATCTCCGAGCTACCACTGAATCTTGCTGAAGTTATGCTACACCGGTACCTACAAATATATTGAAAACACCTTGATATGCTCAGACAGAAATTAGCATCAATGTCGTTGATTTACACTCTTGTCAAAAATAAATGGAGCTCGGTAATGTCTTGCATCTTTATATCCGACTATTATTATACTTTTCTGTACATTTAAGGAATCTTAAAGTCCTAGCATAATGAAAAAGCTGATTGGTAGTTCATGCTGCTTCTCATTTTTCATTTAAATTCTGTCGTCTTCATTTTGAAATCCTGCATCAAAGAAAAAGCTCAATTTTTTCGTGAGACCTACTGATCACAACTGACCATTTAAGAAAGTAAAATAGATGCGAAAAAATCTATGGAACATAAGGTTTCACATGGTGTATCTGTTATTGAAATGGAACCAGGACTTCAACTCAAAAATTATATTTGAAAATGCGTTGATTTTTAATGGTCGGTATATGGAATACGCAACATCCACATTATAAGAACTGATGAGATGCTGGAGATGTGCTTTTTCAATCACATCGTCAACAACCTGATTTTCGATTTGAAAGTCACTCAGCAATGCTTGAAATTATTCGGAGAACAGACTCGAATGAAAAAGGAGACTTGAAATCGAAGAAATCAGTGTTTCAGATTACTTATGGAGCGTGGTCTTCGACTAATTCTCTTAACTAATTCAAAGAAACCTTTTCTCGTCTTAATGAATAAATAAACCTTGTTTATGCTCCTAGGCACGGAGCGCATTAGTCACCAGGAGACTTTCTTCTATGTGGCCGAGTTCGTGCTTATCATTCTTTTTATGTTGAGTATTTGGCGAGGAAGCAGAGTGTGACTATTTTAGAAATCCTAGGTTCATCCGACCAAGCTAACACAAGGTCACAAGGTCATAGCACCTGAAAAGTATAGAGTCATTGACAATTAATGACCGAAACTACAGCTGTGAACAGCATAGATGAGTGCTCTGAATATCACGCTCTTTCTTATAAATTTCGAACTACAGATTGTTTCATAAAAAATAGATCACCCTTAAACATCGCCTTAACTTCAACTTTGTCTAACTCCGCCAAACGTGAACGAATTTCTCTGAAATTTGGAAGATATGTCAGTTGTGCTTACTAATATCATTGTTGGAAATTTCAAGCATGAATATTGAGTTGCTTTCCTGTTATAGATAAAAAAGTAGTAGATAATTTGATCTTCATTTAGCAATGTTACACAAAATCATACCTCACTCTTATAAAATTACATTTGTTTCCTTTGTCATGTGATATGTTGTTCTACAAGCCAAAAGCTATCAAGCAAAACAAAAATAAAGAAAATCGGTCAATCAGAGCCAGTATAACACCATTATTCATCAACAATAATGTAACTGCTACATGTGATTAATTGGACTTCATGTTCCATAGCTTCCTGACTTCGTTGCGGTGGTGTTGGCAGCACTCCTGATTGCTTTCAGCTAGAAATCTATCTCTTACCGGTTGAAAACAATACAAAGCACAAATGAACAATAACGAGATCGCATTCACAAAAGGCAAAGTGTCAGCCTTGCTAGAACTAGGGTTTTCTTTGCGAGCTACAAGCAAGCGACTAAATGTCCCTTACACAAATGTGCATCGATGGCATAATGATGATTTTCGACTCTGTCGTAAAGATGGCTCTGGCCGTCCACGCAAAACATCCAAACGTAGAGACCGCCTGATTTTGAGATTTGTTAAAGTTGATCCAAGTCTCTCGTTAAATGAGATGGCTGCACTAGACTCGTCTATTTCTAAGTCCACTATTCGTAGAAGACTTATTGAGTCGAATTTCAAGAGCTGTAAGAGGCCCTCTCAGATCGAATTATCAGATCAGCATACAAAAAGACGTCTCAGATGGGCAATGAGTCATTGTCACTGCCGAAATCAATGGGATCGGGTTGTCTGGTCTGATGAGGCATCAGTCCGTCTGAAGGATAGTGATGGTCGATTGAGATTATGGATAAAATCTGATCAGGAAATTCCGAGACATTTACATCGTCCCCGGGTACGAGGTGGTGCGACTCTACTGATTTGGGCTGGCATTTGGACCAATGGCCGCTCTGAACTTCACATACAGCAAGGAACCATGAATTCTGAACGCTATGTGAATGTTTTACGAATGAACATTGGCCAAATGACAGATCAACTTGGTGATCCATCGACTTGGTTATTTATGGATGATAATGCTACGTGTCACAGGAGTAGTAGAGTCAACTTATGCAAGTCTCAATTAGGGCTTAGGACATTAACTTGGCCTGCTCGTTCTCCTGATCTGAATCCCATAGAAAATGTATGGAGTATTCTAAAACGTAACGTTCGTCGTTCACTGCTACCTACAGATGGCGTATCACAACTTACGTCACTGTTAAAAAGAGAATGGAGAAAGTTAGATCAGTCAAAAATCAACGATATCATCGAATCAATGCCTAGACGAATTGGTAATGTCATTGACAATAAGGGTAGGGCCACAAAATATTAGCTTCTTAAGAACCGTTACTGTATCATAGCTTATCAGATTATATAAGGACATTTAAATATATTAGGGACATGAAATAGCATGAAAAATGCTTTCTGTATCATACTTATGTTTTATTTAGTCAAATTTTAGGATGATCCACTTTTTATGAAACGGACTGTTAGTTGTAGATTTCTGCGTTGCATGTTTTACTGTTGGCCTACTTATTGTCAACTATCAAATTGTCCAATTCGCATTCACCATTTCAGGCAAGACTCTTTGAAATGCAAATCATTCTGTATTGCATGAATGTATTAATTGATCAAGTGTATGTAATATCTCATAAACAGCTTGTTCGGCAGGCCTTTTTAATAATTAGGATTTGCTAACTAGGTGTCAATCGTATTGGACAACCATAATAGATAAGTTCATATTTAATCCGTTTGCATTTATAAAATAGCCGTCTAGATTTCTAAATATTCATTATTTCCAACTTTAATCCATGTGATTCATGGCTTCATGCGGTGATGAAATCTATGCAAATGATTTAATGCTGTCTCCTTCCAGTGTCCTATCATGAATAATTGTCTCATATATTTGCTACAAGATCATTTCTTTTGCATGGCCCATAAATGATGTCATGCCATGCAAGCCACATCGCGCAGGGTACATTGTGAATTCATCACTCAAATGTACAGCAGCAGTGATACTTGGAAACATTGATATTACATCGAGAAGCACAAATTCTAATTACACATCCCTATAATTCTGCAGTGAGTTTGAGCCAGAATCTTTCATTAATACTTCAAGATCAGGATTCTACGTTTTGCTTTTTACGGTCTTCCTCTGAACAACAAAAAATGCACCGTCATGAACTTTGTGACAAAGTCCAATCTATCCATCAGTCCCATATCTCTCCCTAATGGCAATCATTTAATGTCAGTGTCAACCCAGAAAATGCTAGGCGTGCACGTGTCCACCGACATGAAGTGGAACGCGCATGTTAAGAAAATCGTCGCCCAGGCCTCACAAAGACTTTTTATTCTGTGGAACCTTAAGAGTGCCTCCTGTAGTGATTCTGTTCTCCGCCAAGCCTATTTCGCCTTCATTCGTTCCATACTTCTGTACTGCGGTCCTGTTTTTGTCAATCTCCCTAGCTACCTTCTACGCAAAATTACTGCAGTTGAAAAGCGAGCCTCCCGCACAATAGGTAGCTACTGAAATTACTCCCACGTACAACACCCTCCTTGAAAGAAGTTGTTGCTCCCTAATCAAGATGATAGCACATGACTCTCTTCACCCCCTTCGAGAGTGCTTCATCCTCCGGAATCCTACCCCCCGTAACCGCCTTCCTATTGCTCCTCACTTCGTCAAAAAACCATCAGACTCCAATCTTCCTTCACACAGTTTTGTTCACCCAGATACTTATAATTCCTCCATGCTCATGTATTTTGCTCTTGTATGCATACGTATTTTGTCTCTTTTACTGTCATACATGTCTACTGAATCATTGTTGTGGACTAATAAAGATAATAATAATAATAATTATTATTATTATTACTCATTAGATGTCGAATCTTGACCAAATCACGAATTTAATTTGTTGACTTTTGAAATTAATTGACAAGCATCTTCATCAGCTGAAGAAGGGAAACGACTGTCATGATAGAATACGATTGCGGATCTTTAGAGATTTATTCGTGTTTCTTCAATGATTGCTTGGAACTTCAATCGATGTTTTCTTGAATATCGTGCTCCTGCTATGTTCAAGTCTGTTGATAAAGAGACAGTTTATGCTGTGATTAATTCCATCCAAATACCATTCGAGTCATAATTAGGGCAATTTTTTATGACCTAAAAATCGAATAAATATGACTTAAAAAGCTTGGAATATAACCAAATATAACCTAAAAAATCTCAAAATATGACCTAAATATGACCTAAAAATCTTAGACTGTAATTTCATATGATTTAAAAACTTAAATTTATCGACAATTAAGTTTTCATTTTCAGGCAAAAAGTGAAAAAGTTCAATTTACAATCATTTATATTTCAAAAACAATTTACGACAAAAGCAAATTTTCTTCTACAACTGTTTAAAGCTTATTGTACAAAACGGTAATGTAGTTTACTACATTTGATGGTAAAAATGGTCTGTCTTTGCGAAGCATCTTATTTAACATGGAGAAAGAACGCTCTACCGAAGCACTGGTTGGTTGGCAGCGATGCAACTCAGCGTAAAGTGCTGGTGGAAGTTCTTGTTTCTCCATTTTGATGATGGCATCCAAGTCCACGTTCTTTTCTAGTCTTCTTTTCACGTAGCCACTGATTTGTGCGCTATCTTCTTGTAAGTTGATGTTATGTAGCTCGGCATGCGCTTCTGAGATTGTGAACGTTGAGGCTTCAAACTTCTGAATTAATTTGGGTAGATTCTCGTAATCGCGCTTTATCTTCATCAGGGATTCGGCGACGCCTGCGCAGTTGACAGCAGCTTTTGCGTTTTCTACGATTTTCCCGTCGTCTTCATAGCTGTTAACGATGTCGCGAACTTTTGAGAAGTTGTCGGAGTAATAGAAAGCGGCATTCAGCCAAGTGCCCCACCGCGTCACCACAGCTCCGGCGGACTTCCGATCTTATCGAATAAGCTCCTGCGTTCCTTGTTCTTCACTGTGGTGGCTTTAACTCGCGCGATAACTTCATCGACATCTTTGAAATGTGCTCGAACGCGCTCAGCGCAGTTATGAAGTAAATGTGACGTGCAAGTAACATGGAATAGGTTGGGAAACATCACTTTCAGAGCTGTGGTGGAGGCTGTCATGTAGCTGGCTGCGTCGCTTAGGAGTAAAACGAATTTCTCCCGCGGCACCTCTAACTTCCTCACCACGTCGTCCACTTTACCGGCGATTACAGTTTGATTAACAGTGGTGACCACGCTGCTTTCCACGAGGAACGTCTTCTCAGGCGAGGCTGTGTCTCCAACGAGAATGTTGACGTACTTGCATTTAGCGATTTCACTCTCGTCGATCACCATAAAGACGTTTTTATCCTGCAGCACAGTCGATCTTCTGAAGCTGTTGCTTTGCTAAGGTGTCCACATGAGCGCGACAGGTTGTCTCCGATGGAACTGGTTGCTGCAAGTCGTTGAAGAGGGCTCGAATCTTGGGGTGTTGCAGTTTGTGGAGCGGGATGTCTGCTGACAGGAAAGCGTCCACTAACTTCTCTGTGAAGTCGCGCTTCACTATTGGCAGAAACGTCTGTTTGGCTTTCGGCTTTCCTTCCTCCACTTCAGCTTGGTGTTTTCTGGTGCTGCGGTGTTGGGTAACTCGAAACTGCTTGTCGCAGTTCACAGTTGTGTGGCATAGTCTGCAGTACAGATCCCCACTGGCGTTCAAGCAGAACTCATTCGGATATTCTCTTGCAACAATGTGTGCCTTGTTGCAGGCGGTCACGCGCACTTTAGGCATCTTGATAGATAGTACTACGATAGGCATGCCGTACACCAGCCTTTCCCTTCTCTCGCCATGACGTCATGTGCAGAGATATGATGATAAGGTAGATAGAAGATGAGCGTGCGTACTGCGTTACCGAATCAGACAAGCGCTCGTGGTCGATAGGAGGGGAAAATTACTGTACATATCTCTAATCGAAGCGTGCCGTTGATGTCAGCAGCTGTATGGCAGAAAATAACTGGCCTGCTGTGAATAAACAGCAGACATTTGAATAGTTGTGTCAGACAGAGTAATTTTTAATGAAACCAATGAAAATTAAGCTAATATACCATTAAGGTGGGATTTAGTCAGCTGCCGCTGCCATTGGCTACTTTCTCTGTGCCTGCCAGTTAGAAAGTGATGAATTCTCACATGTCTTTCTTTATTCATCTGTATTGATTGTTCAAAAAATGATATATTGTAGACACAAGTAGGCTACGCTCGTATTATACATCAAAACATCGATCATTTTATATGATCCGTCAACCATAACAGTCTAAAACTACTGAAAAATGACCTTAATATGACGAGATATGACCAAATACAGAAGATATGACAAAATATTACCTTAACATTATAATATGCCAAAAATATGACAAAATATGACTTGTCATAAAAAAATTGCCCTAGTCATAATTTAATGTCCTCCTCGTCCAATGCCTTATTAGTCTTTATCATTTCATTTGTATGCTACCTGCATTAGTGCATTGTCATGTCATATCAGCTACATCTACAGAAAAAGATTGTTTATCTGAAGTTGATTAGAATCGAAATTGACTCTAGGTCGCAACACATCCGAGGGAACTACATGTAAGTTGGGCATGAACCACCAATGAAAAGCTTAGAATTGCAAATGTGACTGATTCTCACCCAATGATCTAGCCGTTGATAAAGTGAAAAAATGTGCGATTCTTGTGCCACTGTTGTGTATTGCATGAAGCTTTACTTCCATTCTGAGGTTCTGATGCTATCAATTTCTATGGCTACGACTAATAAGCTCATATTCTAAATTCATCACTCAACTGTACCATGCTGTCATCATATCATGTCTTTCACAACTTCCGTTACTTGCTTTTTGTAGTCATTGTCGCAAATTCCATGTTACAAGTGGTCTCTGCTGAAAAATAGTTTGATGTTTTGCTAAACATAGGCCTATTTGGTTGAAAAGATGCATCAATGTGGAAAATTCGTTATAAATGGATCTGGCATCAATTCTGCAGTTTTGACTCAACATGAGTAGTAACAAAAGGTCCATAATAAACACAGCGCGCCCTCCCCCCCCTCTGGAACGACAGAGGTTGTGGTCTGTCGTGGTGTGCCGGCCAGGTGGGTCCACGTTCACAAACTGTTCGCTGACTCCCCCCCCCCTCTGCAACGACAGAGTGTGAGACTCGGGTGAGTTGGTCCGACCGCCTGGTTGACTTGGGCGACCGTCCAGGTTGACGTGGGCGACCGTCTAGGTAGACGTGGGCGACCGTCTAGGTTGACGTGGGCGACCGTCTAGGTTGTCGTGGATGGTGAAATGGCTGCCAGATTCGGATTCAGCGTAAAATTCTGCATCTGTGGTGTGATTTCCAGCTCAATCGGCGAGAAAAAATTTTTCTTCAAAATTTTAACAGAGTTAAAATTTGGGACGTTTTGGTGTGTAGCGCCCAAACGAAGCATCGGATGAGAAAACGGAGGGCAGATTCGGATTCAGCGTGAAATTCTGCATCGGTAGGGTGAGTTTCAAGTCAATCGGAGAGAAAAAATTTTCGCTGACGTCCCCCCCCCTCTGGACAGCTTGCTTCGATTTTGGCTTCCAGTGGACGGATTTTGTCGTGCGATAGCTCGTTTGAAAGCTAAGAGTGAGACAAATTCAGTGAAAGAATCGGCTTGTTCCTATCTGTCTTCGTTTAGATGTGAGACGCCATTTAAGATTTTGGGACATTGGCAAAAAACGACAGAGTTAGAATTTGGGACGTTTTGGGCTCTAGCTTCAAAACGAAGCATCGGATTGGAAAACGGATTTCAGATTTGGAATCAGCGTGAAATTCTCTATCTGTATGGTGAGTTTCAAGTCAATCGGAGAGAAAAAATTTTCAACATTTTTCGAAAAAACGACAGAGTTAGAATTTTTGCGATGGCTGCCTACTGTAGAGCCAAAACGAAGCATCGGATGGGAAAACGGAGGCCAGATTCGGATTCAGCGTCAAATTCTACATGGAAATGGTGTATTTCCAGCTCAATGGGAGAGAAAAAATTTTCACTGACGTCCCCCCCCTCTGGACAGCTTGCTTCGATTTTGGCTTCCAGTGAACGGATTTTGTCGTGCGATAGCTCGTTTGAAAGCTAAGAGTGAGACAAATTCAGTGAAAGAATCGGCTTGTTCCTATCTGTCTTCGTTCAAAAGTTAGAGCGGTTACAAGATTTTAGGTCGGAGCTCGCTTACCTGAAAAAATCCTAAGTGTCAGAGTGACTTTGTATGGGTAAAATTTTGAAAATTTTCCAAAGTGTAGAATTTCGACCTGGGACCGTCACCAAAACATTTTTCATCAAATTTTGAAATTTCACTGACGTCCCCCCCCTCTGGACAGCTTGCTTCGATTTTGGCTTCTAGTGGACGGATTTTGTCGTGCGATAGCTCGTTTGAAAGCTAAGAGTGAGACAAATTCAGTGAAAGAATTGGCTTGTTCCTATCTGTCTTCATTTAGATGTGAGACGCCATTTAAGATTTTGGGACATTGGTGAAAAACGACAGAGTTAGAATTTGGGACGTTTTGGGCTCCAGCTTCAAAACGAAGCATCGGATTGGAAAACGGATTTCAGATTTGGAATCAGCGTGAAATTCTTTATCTGTATGGTGAGTTTCATGTCAATCGGAGAGTTTCAAGTCAATCGGCGAGAAAAATTTTCAACATTTTTCGGAAAAACGACAGAGTTAGAATTTTTGCGATGGCTGCCTACTGTAGAGCCAAAACGAAGCATCGGATGGGAAAACGGAGGCCAGATTCGGATTCAGCGTCAAATTCTACATGGAAATGGTGTATTTCCAGCTCAATCGGAGAGAAAAAATTTTCACTGACGTCCCCCCCCCCTCTGGACAGCTTGCTTCGATTTTGGCTTCCAGTGGACGGATTTTGTCGTGCGATAGCTCGTTTGAAAGCTAAGAGTGAGACAAATTCAGTGAAAGAATTGGCTTGTTCCTATCTGTCTTCGTTTAGATGTGAGACGCCATTTAAGATTTTGGGACATTGGCGAAAAACGACAGAGTTAGAATTTGGGACGTTTTGGGCTCCAGCTTCAAAACGAAGCATCGGATTGGAAAACGGATTTCAGATTTGGAATCAGCGTGAAATTCTTTATCTGTATGGTGAGTTTCATGTCAATCGGAGAGTTTCAAGTCAATCGGCGAGAAAAATTTTCAACATTTTTCGGAAAAACGACAGAGTTAGAATTTTTGCGATGGCTGCCTACTGTAGAGCCAAAACGAAGCATCGGATGGGAAAACGGAGGCCAGATTCGGATTCAGCGTCAAATTGTACATGGTAATGGTGTATTTCCAGCTCAATCGGAGCACTAGAACCGGAGATAGACGGGATTTTTAGTGTTTGGATGATGGGTATTACGTCATCAGCTGATCGCCACACACTATATAAGCTGGGAACCGACGTTGACTTGTCATTTAGAGGAGAACGATTGTCAGAGGTAGGTCGTCTCTCTGAGCTCCGATGATAGCTTCGGACATTCCAAATTCCAAGTTTCTGTAAGAAACCGACTTAGAAAATTTCATTGCTGATATCAGCTTAGCCGTCAGACTTAGAGGTTCGCCAGGAGATGGCCTTCGTCTCCAGGCCATAAAAGACTCCAAAACTTTAAAGGCTCGTAACTTTGCTTCTACAAGTCCGTTTGACTTGATTCAAAAAAGGTTCGGTCGCTATTGACCTGCCCTAAGTGATGGACTACTTATAAAATTTCATAAGTAGTGCTAAAAAGTTGAAAAATTTAAATTCACTAGTTTTGGAGGTTTTCTGGGGTTTTCGACCCTGCTGAAGTCAATGAAAGCATTTTTAATGATGTCTGAGCCAGTCTTCTCATGGTATAAGCGGCTTTTCACTGAAAGCGAGCAAGACACGGAGAGTTTTGCTGTAATATTCCACTGACAGGGTGTTCCTTCGGGACGGCGGACGATGCCGTAGTGATAAGTGTGGCAAGGGAATGTGTCATATTTAAGACCGTAACCGCTGGGACAACTCATGTCTCATGTTGGGCATTTGACACAGCTCTCAACGTAGCACTTTGAACGCCAATCGGTTGAGTCTTAGCTATCTTGTCATGGGTGGCCTCTAAACATCTCCATTGCAAAACGCTGGTGAATCAAGCTCTCTACGGCTTGCTATCAAGCAGATCAAAGCAATAACTTGGGATGTTTCCTCAAGGTTTTCAAGTATGCTGAGTTCAAATCTGCTATCAGATTTCAAATTTAACTAAGACTAAGGCAGCTTTGAGGGGTTAGATCCCAGCTACTGTTCACTACCTTTGACTCGGCGTTGCTGTTACCACTTCGGGGCAGTGACAATGATGTCTTCAGCTGTAAAGAGCGGGTATCGGGGAAGATCTCTCACTTCCCTAGTGATCAGTACAAGGCCTTCGGGCTGTCGACGGGATCTAGTGCCACTCACTACACTCAAATCTATCATTCCTCACTAAGTGTAAATTACTGACTATACATTTGTCCTGCTATCAGGTTATTTTTGACTTGCTATCTAGTTGAATAGTCTCTTGCTATCAAGAGATTCACTTCTACTCATAAAGCACATCATCGCTGTAATACCTCCTTTGCTCGAGCGTTCCTTCGGGACGGCGGGTACTGCCGTAGAGGGATTGTGTTGCACGGGTTGTTCGTCGTTTGTTAGACCGAAACCTCTGAGCCGTTGCTCATGTTGGGCGTTCGACTTCATACTCAACGTGACGCTTTCTCTCGCCAGGTCAGAGTACTTCAGCCATTCGACAAAGGTTAGTCTTTATGATATGGAGTAGAGTGAAATGTAATTCATTAGATGTCCCTTCAATGATTGCTCCCATGATAAACGTTGAGACAAATGAAATGATTCTCATCTTCCCTTTTCAATGATTGAAATCTACTAACACACTACCGTATAATCGTCCACTATGGGGCAAGACATGATAGAGACTCCACGCGGTTTGCCCTGGGCAGTCTTTAGACTGGCGAATACTATCATTAAGTTGAATCTGTTATCAGTCAACTTGAACGTTGCAAATGAAGTTCGGTGTAATACTTCCTTTCGACGGGTGTTCCTGTAAAGGGCGGCGGTGAAACCCGTAGCTATGTATACCGCAAGGGACATTCGGCAATGGTCAATCTTGTTAAACCTCTCTGCGCCATGTTTGCAAGTGATTGCCTCTGTCTCAACGTAGTATGCATTCGCGCCAGGGCGACATTTAGCCAACTGTCGAAGGTTGCCTAAAACTTTCCATTGCATACGTTATGAGAACCATGAGTTCTACCTGTCTCTATCAATGAGACGAATTGATGAATGGAATGAAATGGGAGGACACTCACGCGCCACACGCAACATAACACACTTCTCTCTTTCGTAGTCTAACAAGCTCTTTACACATGGATCGCAGTCGATTGCTATCCCTGTATCAGAAGTGTAAGCTATCTTAATTTTATTTGACACTATTTCAACTACCATCATCACCCATATGAAGTGTCATAAGATTTACAAGTTAGAAATAAAGTTTCAATAGTGTATGCGTTAGAAATAAAGGTGTAACTGTTTGTAAAAATAAGATCGCAAGATTTACTAGTTTACAAGTTAGACTAAGTGTAAATTAAAAATAAAATTATAACTGTTTCAAGAGTTTACAAGTTAGAAATTAAGTTTTAGCTGTTTGTATATCAAAATAAAGTTTCAAGAGTTTACAAGTTAGAAATAAAGTTTCAATAGTGTATATGTTAGAAATAAAGGTGTAACTGTTTGTTAAAATATGATTGCAGGATTTAATAGTTTGCAAGTTAGACTAAGCGTTCTACTATTTGTAAGTGAAAGATATAGTTTCAACAGTTTACAGATTAAAAATAAAGTTTCAACAGTGTGTATGTTGGAAATAAAGTTTAAGCTGCTTGTGTGTTAGAAATAAAACAAAGTTTCAACCGTTAACAAGTTAAAAATAAAGTTTCAATAGTTTACAAGTTAAGAATGAAGTTTCAATAGTGTGTGTATATTAAGAATAAAGTTTTATCTGTTTGTATGATAGAAATAAAACAAAGTTTTAACCGTTTACAAGTTAAAAATAAAGTTTCAATAGTTTACAAGTTAAGAATAAAGTTTCAATAGTGCGTATGTTACGAATAAAGTTCTATCTGTTTATATGTTAGAAATAGAATGAAATTTCACCAGTTTACAAGTTAAGAATAAAGTTCTATCTGTTTGTATGTTAGAAATAAAACAAAGTTTCAACCGTTTACAAGTTAAAAATAAAGTTTTATCTGTTTGTATGTTAGAAATAGAATAAAGTTTCAACCGTTAACAAGTTAAAAATAAAGTTTCAATAGTTTGCAAGTTAAGACTAATGTTTCAATAGTGCATATGTTAAGAATAAAGTTTTATCTGTTTGTATGTTAGAAATAAAATGAAGCTTCAACAGTTTACAAGTTAACAATAAAGTTTTATCAGCTTGTATGTTAGAAATAAAATGAAGTTTCATCAGTTTACAAGTTAAGAATAAAGTTTTATCTGTTTGCATGTTAGAAACAAAATAAAGTTTCAACAGTTTAAAAGATAAAAACTAAAGTTTCAATGGTGTATACGTTAGAAATAAAGTTTTAGCTGTTTGTATATCAAAATAAAGTTTCAAGAGTTTACAAGTTAGAAATAAAGTTTCAACACTGTGTATGTTAGAAATAGAGTTTTATCTGTTTGTATGCTAGAAATAAAGTTTCATCAGTTTCCATATTAAAAAATAAAGTTTTTAGCAGTTTACAAGTTAAAAATAAAGTTTTAATAGTGTATGCGTTAGAAATAGAGTTTTAGCCTTTGTATGCTAGAAATAAAGGTATAGCTATTTGTAAAATAATAAAAATTGTAAGTGATTAGCATATTTCGTTTGCTGAAAAGAAGGTGTTCCGCCTGTTACTGTTGGTGTATTAATATTGAAGAATTTGGTAGTATCTGTTCAATTGAAGACTATAATGGTTCTAGCAAATATTAAAAACAGCTGCCATTATATAATTTATGAAACTGAACCCTTTCCTGCTGCTCTCATTCGAGTGGTACCCTATACATATTACCATCCTTCATAACGGGCATTGTATCATAACAGGCTTATGTGATTTCAATAAAGTATCACGGATTGTTAAATTCCTAATGTGTTATCTGTTTAATGTATAGCTAATGGAGGCATGTTAAACGTTGAGTTTTTCCTTCATTCACTGACGACTCATCATATGAATGAGTTAAGGTGAAAACGGTATGCGTCATCACTTTGACTGACAAAGGAATGCACACGCACTGAATGGGGAAAAGATCAGGCTGTCAATAAGGATGAATAGAATCTTATCGAATGGTCTGACATCTACGACAATGAGGTGGATCCATTTTTAGACATGGGTTATCGCTTTGTCTGATATGAAAACGTTCACACGCTCGCATATTCAGCTGTGAATATAATTTACTATTGCTATTTTTAGTGACTATCTTTACAAGAAGAATGACAGTGATGTAAGCAACATGCTTCCTAAGCTGAATAGAGCTGTTTGTGTTATTCTATTAGACATGTAGTTTAGCAAATCGGCGATACAACGATGTTGCCCACCTGTTAGAAAAATTAGCACAAGCGAGTTATGTGAAGTGTTACTTGATGATGCAAAGATACATCACATTTCATTTTTGATTGAAAATCAAAGTGCTCTTCTGAAACTGGGCGATGGCATTCATTGTCAATTGAGTGAAAATTTGATAAAACTGTAGTTTTTCATTGCTGTAAAAATGTGTTTACTGCTACACGCATGATTGGTGTAAGAATACCAATGACCCTTAATAAACATGAACAACACCTTTACATTCAAAGTGATCTGATTTCACCTATTTCTTTTGATGAGAAAAAAGAATACATTTTACGCGATTTCATTCATGACAAAGACGCTTCATATGGAATAGTCCAGATATTGTTTGAACCTATTTTCTACCATCCTATCGTCAAACAAATGATACCCTCTATTGCTATCAAAATTACCAATGGTTTACAAGAGTGCATCCACGTGAAAGATACTAAATCCCTCATAACGTTAGTGTTTCGGAAAACAAAGTGAAGTCTTTATACAACATTTATTGAAATATGTACATGAATGTGAAGCAATAGACTTTATACGACATCCACTGAAAATATATACATGAGCGCACTTCAATAAACATTGTTATATACAAAAAGTCTTTTTACTTCGTGAAGGGTGGAAATATACAGGGATAGGAAAAATGTCTTTCAGTGGAAAAGTCATCACATGGGGAATGTACAGATGTGGACACATCTTCACAAGGAAAAAACAATCTCATGCGATACATAAAACAACAATGTTTATCTACAGAAATCAACATCAAAATACTGAGTTAAGGATGAATCTATTTACACGTCTCCTGAATGTGGTAGTGTGAGTTTAATTCTTTTGGGTGGTGGTATGTTTGTGTCAGGATGTCCATGTGGAAGAGATATGTTGTGTTCTAACCAGCACCTCTTATCCTCCCATGCTGAAAGCGCCCGTTTCCTAAAAGTATGAGTTTTGATCTCATGCGACTTAGATTTTAAGATTGTCATATTGACAAACGTTATATTTTTATTTCTATAGGCTTTCCTGAAATTCTTATGTTTCATGTTAGAGACCAATGATCTTGATATGCCTTTAGCACGCTTAATACTATCGTCGCTATCCTTTAATTTCATACTGTACATTTTTGGACGGAGGAGAATCATTTCATCTATTTCCTTCCCTGCTGTCTCATCCTTAAAGCAGCCAAGTTTTGCCTTATTTTTGATGGAGTAGAGTGGGTGATCAGTAGGATAATTTGATGTATCAAAATATCTTTCTAAAGATTTTCCTACTTCATTGAAATTTAAATCTTTTTGAGTGGTAATACCTAAGAAGAAACTATCTGTATCACCACCCAACAAACGAACCTCTTTTACGAGAGGACATGGTTTTAGTATTTTATAAAAGAGTTGGTACATTTCAAGCTTAGAGTAATCTAGTACAGCTTGGCCAATATAGATGGGCTTGCACAACTCAACTTCAGATTTTATCATTTTAACACCTACAAGGTCCTCATCGATAATGTCTCTATCGATGATTAGAGGTGATGAGACCAATTTGTGATACTTTTGATCATCATTAACTAGTTTATAGTTTACACGTTTTCTAACATCCTCCATCGTCTTACCAAATAGACTATTATTCTTATATTTATAAAAATCTTTTTCAAAATTATTTTGGGCTAGTGCACGTTTCTGGCTGTTGCTATCAATATATGGTTTGAGGAAGGCTTTCTGTCTAAATTTAATAATGCGGTGAACTCTTTTTAAAATCATACCCATTTCTAAATAAAATTTTAAGATGCTAAAGTGGACTAGATAATTTTCTTTATCATACTGGGTGAGTAAAAGTTTGCGGCAAGGCTTATAGTCGGGTTGACCGCATGATTCTAAATCTTTATGAAATTGTTTCATAAAGTCGGAAAACATATCTTTACTCACTTCACCTGATTCGGGTGCGAGTGGAAAATCTACGGTTTTATGTTTAATATTATTTGGATAGATTAGATCTATCTCAAAATAATATCCCCAATCACCTTCATCTGGAATTGCTAGTATGTTGGAAGGGTTGGAGAAATGTTGAATTTCACTATCATCTAACCAGCTAAACTCAGAGTGAGGTAGCGGTTTGGATAGTGAACTACCATACAAATTATTTTGGTCATAATACTTAAGATGAGTCTGGTCATTGCCTACTATTTTTGATTTTAACCTATGTTTATTTACAAATGTGAGACCACCGCGAATTCCTCGCTCAAATAAATTATACATCTCTGGATCTTGTAAGAGATGAATGGTCTCACCAGTCATTTTAAAAGCAGACTTAAATGACATGGCTGGCAGACTGACAAAGTGGACGGGATCTAACTTATCTTCTTCTAATGCCACTCGTCGAAACTCCTGAAATACATCAGCCAGCAAAAATACATCTAACTTAAGGTAGGCAATCATATATTCGCCAAATGTATGGCAGTCAAATTTTATCCATGCATCTTCTGCATGATCATAATCTTCGGTCTTACATTCTGCGCCGGTCAAATCATTTTTAAATTTATCTATGGGCGGAAGAGAAGTCTCGCCGAGTTTACTAATCGCATCAAAATATGCATATGGAAAGACTCCTTTCCGTGTGATGACTTCATCGGTTAGATTTGGATATTGTTTCTTAAGATTTTGTGTTAGTGGAAGAGACTTTAGATTTTGTACGAGAGAGGCCAGTGATGCAGTCATAAATTGGTCTCATCACCTCTATTCATCGATAGAGACATTATCGATGAGGACCTTGTAGGTGTTAAAATGATAAAATCTGAAGTTGAGTTGTGCAAGCCCATCTATATTGGCCAAGCTGTACTAGATTACTCTAAGCTTGAAATGTACCAACTCTTTTATAAAATACTAAAACCATGTCCTCTCGTAAAAGAGGTTCGTTTGTTGGGTGGTGATACAGATAGTTTCTTCTTAGGTATTACCACTCAAAAAGATTTAAATTTCAATGAAGTAGGAAAATCTTTAGAAAGATATTTTGATACATCAAATTATCCTACTGATCACCCACTCTACTCCATCAAAAATAAGGCAAAACTTGGCTGCTTTAAGGATGAGACAGCAGGGAAGGAAATAGATGAAATGATTCTCCTCCGTCCAAAAATGTACAGTATGAAATTAAAGGATAGCGACGATAGTATTAAGCGTGCTAAAGGCATATCAAGATCATTGGTCTCTAACATGAAACATAAGAATTTCAGGAAAGCCTATAGAAATAAAAATATAACGTTTGTCAATATGACAATCTTAAAATCTAAGTCGCATGAGATCAAAACTCATACTTTTAGGAAACGGGCGCTTTCAGCATGGGAGGATAAGAGGTGCTGGTTAGAACACAACATATCTCTTCCACATGGACATCCTGACACAAACATACCACCACCCAAAAGAATTAAACTCACACTACCACATTCAGGAGACGTGTAAATAGATTCATCCTTAACTCAGTATTTTGATGTTGATTTCTGTAGATAAACATTGTTGTTTTATGTATCGCATGAGATTGTTTTTTCCTTGTGAAGATGTGTCCACATCTGTACATTCCCCATGTGATGACTTTTCCACTGAAAGACATTTTTCCTATCCCTGTATATTTCCACCCTTCACGAAGTAAAAAGACTTTTTGTATATAACAATGTTTATTGAAGTGCGCTCATGTATATATTTTCAGTGGATGTCGTATAAAGTCTATTGCTTCACATTCATGTACATATTTCAATAAATGTTGTATAAAGACTTCACTTTGTTTTCCGAAACACTAACGTTATGAGGGATTTAGTATCTTTCACGTGGATGCACTCTTGTAAACCATTGGTAATTTTGATAGCAATAGAGGGTATCATTTGTTTGACGATAGGATGGTAGAAAATAGGTTCAAACAATATCTGGACTATTCCATATGAAGCGTCTTTGTCATGAATGAAATCGCGTAAAATGTATTCTTTTTTCTCATCAAGAGAAATAGGTGAAATCAGATCACTTTGAATGTAAAGGTGTTGTTCATGTTTATTAAGGGTCATTGGTATTCCTACACCAATCATGCGTGTAGCAGTAAACACATTTTACAGCAATGAAAAACTACAGTTTTATCAAATTTTCACTCAATTGACAATGAATGCCATCGCCCAGTTTCAGAAGAGCACTTTGATTTTCAATCAAAAATGAAATGTGATGTATCTTTGCATCATCAAGTAACACTTCACATAACTCGCTTGTGCTAATTTTTCTAACAGGTGGGCAACATCGTTGTATCGCCGATTTGCTAAACTACATGTCTAATAGAATAACACAAACAGCTCTATTCAGCTTAGGAAGCATGTTGCTTACATCACTGTCATTCTTCTTGTAAAGATAGTCACTAAAAATAGCAATAGTAAATTATATTCACAGCTGAATATGCGAGCGTGTGAACGTTTTCATATCAGACAAAGCGATAACCCATGTCTAAAAATGGATCCACCTCATTGTCGTAGATGTCAGACCATTCGATAAGATTCTATTCATCCTTATTGACAGCCTGATCTTTTCCCCATTCAGTGCGTGTGCATTCCTTTGTCAGTCAAAGTGATGACGCATACCGTTTTCACCTTAACTCATTCATATGATGAGTCGTCAGTGAATGAAGGAAAAACTCAACGTTTAACATGCCTCCATTAGCTATACATTAAACAGATAACACATTAGGAATTTAACAATCCGTGATACTTTATTGAAATCACATAAGCCTGTTATGATACAATGCCCGTTATGAAGGATGGTAATATGTATAGGGTACCACTCGAATGAGAGCAGCAGGAAAGGGTTCAGTTTCATAAATTATATAATGGCAGCTGTTTTTAATATTTGCTAGAACCATTATAGTCTTCAATTGAACAGATACTACCAAATTCTTCAATATTAATACACCAACACTAACAGGCGGAACACCTTCTTTTCAGCAAACGAAATATGCTAATCACTTACAATTTTTATTATTTTACAAATAGCTATACCTTTATTTCTAGCATACAAAGGCTAAAACTCTATTTCTAACGCATACACTATTAAAACTTTATTTTTAACTTGTAAACTGCTAAAAACTTTATTTTTTAATATGGAAACTGATGAAACTTTATTTCTAGCATACAAACAGATAAAACTCTATTTCTAACATACACAGTGTTGAAACTTTATTTCTAACTTGTAAACTCTTGAAACTTTATTTTGATATACAAACAGCTAAAACTTTATTTCTAACGTATACACCATTGAAACTTTAGTTTTTATCTTTTAAACTGTTGAAACTTTATTTTGTTTCTAACATGCAAACAGATAAAACTTTATTCTTAACTTGTAAACTGTTGAAGCTTCATTTTATTTCTAACATACAAACAGATAAAACTTTATTCTTAACATATGCACTATTGAAACATTAGTCTTAACTTGCAAACTATTGAAACTTTATTTTTAACTTGTTAACGGTTGAAACTTTATTCTATTTCTAACATACAAACAGATAAAACTTTATTTTTAACTTGTAAACGGTTGAAACTTTGTTTTATTTCTAACATACAAACAGATAGAACTTTATTCTTAACTTGTAAACTGGTGAAATTTCATTCTATTTCTAACATATAAACAGATAGAACTTTATTCGTAACATACGCACTATTGAAACTTTATTCTTAACTTGTAAACTATTGAAACTTTATTTTTAACTTGTAAACGGTTTAATCTTTGTTTTATTTCTATCATACAAACAGATAAAACTTTATTCTTAATATACACACACTATTGAAACTTCATTCTTAACTTGTAAACTATTGAAACTTTATTTTTAACTTGTTAACGGTTGAAACTTTGTTTTATTTCTAACACACAAACAGCTTAAACTTTATTTCCAACATACACACTGTTGAAACTTTATTTTTAATCTGTAAACTGTTGAAACTATATCTTTCACTTACAAATAGTAGAACGCTTAGTCTAACTTGCAAACTATTAAATCCTGCAATCATATTTTAACAAACAGATAAAACTCTATTTCTAACATATACACTATTGAAACTTTATTTCTAACTTGTAAACTCTTGAAACTTTATTTTTAACTTGTTAACGGTTGAAACTTTATTCTATTTCTAACATGCAAACAGATAAAACTTTATTCTTAACTTGTAAACTGATGAAACTTCATTTTATTTCTAACATACAAGCTGATAAAACTTTATTGTTAACTTGTAAACTGGTGAAGCTTCATTTTATTTCTAACATACAAACAGATAAAACTTTATTCTTAGCATATGCACTATTGAAACATTAGTCTTAACTTGCAAACTATTGAAACTTTATTTTTAACTTGTTAACGGTTGAAACTTTATTCTATTTCTAACATACAAACAGATAAAACTTTATTTTTAACTTGTAAACGGTTGAAACTTTGTTTTATTTCTAACATACAAACAGATAGAACTTTATTCTTAACTTGTAAACTGGTGAAATTTCATTCTATTTCTAACATATAAACAGATAGAACTTTATTCGTAACATACGCACTATTGAAACTTTATTCTTAACTTGTAAACTATTGAAACTTTATTTTTAACTTGTAAACGGTTAAAACTTTGTTTTATTTCTATCATACAAACAGATAAAACTTTATTCTTAATATACACACACTATTGAAACTTCATTCTTAACTTGTAAACTATTGAAACTTTATTTTTAACTTGTTAACGGTTGAAACTTTGTTTTATTTCTAACACACAAACAGCTTAAACTTTATTTCCAACATACACACTGTTGAAACTTTATTTTTAATCTGTAAACTGTTGAAACTATATCTTTCACTTACAAATAGTAGAACGCTTAGTCTAACTTGCAAACTATTAAATCCTGCAATCATATTTTAACAAACAGTTACACCTTTATTTCTAACATATACACTATTGAAACTTTATTTCTAACTTGTAAACTGCTAAAAACTTAATTTTTTAATATGGAAACTGATGAAACTTTATTTCTAGCATACAAACAGATAAAACTCTATTTCTAACATACACAGTGTTGAAACTTTATTTCTAACTTGTAAACTCTTGAAACTTTATTTTGATATACAAACAGCTAAAACTTTATTTCTAACGTATACACCATTGAAACTTTAGTTTTTATCTTTTAAACTGTTGAAACTTTATTTTGTTTCTAACATGCAAACAGATAAAACTTTATTCTTAACTTGTAAACTGTTGAAGCTTCATTTTATTTCTAACATACAAACAGATAAAACTTTATTCTTAACATATGCACTATTGAAACATTAGTCTTAACTTGCAAACTATTGAAACTTTATTTTTAACTTGTTAACGGTTGAAACTTTATTCTATTTCTAACATACAAACAGATAAAACTTTATTTTTAACTTGTTAACGGTTGAAACTTTGTTTTATTTCTAACATACAAACAGATAGAACTTTATTCTTAACTTGTAAACTGGTGAAATTTCATTCTATTTCTAACATATAAACAGATAGAACTTTATTCGTAACATACGCACTATTGAAACTTTATTCTTAACTTGTAAACTATTGAAACTTTATTTTTAACTTGTAAACGGTTAAAACTTTGTTTTATTTCTATCATACAAACAGATAAAACTTTATTCTTAATATACACACACTATTGAAACTTCATTCTTAACTTGTAAACTATTGAAACTTTATTTTTAACTTGTTAACGGTTGAAACTTTGTTTTATTTCTAACACACAAACAGCTTAAACTTTATTTCCAACATACACACTGTTGAAACTTTATTTTTAATCTGTAAACTGTTGAAACTATATCTTTCACTTACAAATAGTAGAACGCTTAGTCTAACTTGCAAACTATTAAATCCTGCAATCATATTTTAACAAACAGATAAAACTCTATTTCTAACATATACACTATTGAAACTTTATTTCTAACTTGTAAACTCTTGAAACTTTATTTTTAACTTGTTAACGGTTGAAACTTTATTCTATTTCTAACATGCAAACAGATAAAACTTTATTCTTAACTTGTAAACTGATGAAACTTCATTTTATTTCTAACATACAAACAGATAAAACTTTATTCTTAACATATGCACTATTGAAACATTAGTCTTAACTTGCAAACTATTGAAACTTTATTTTTAACTTGTTAACGGTTGAAACTTTATTCTATTTCTAACATACAAACAGATAAAACTTTATTTTTAACTTGTAAACGGTTGAAACTTTGTTTTATTTCTAACATACAAACAGATAGAACTTTATTCTTAACTTGTAAACTGGTGAAATTTCATTCTATTTCTAACATATAAACAGATAGAACTTTATTCGTAACATACGCACTATTGAAACTTTATTCTTAACTTGTAAACTATTGAAACTTTATTTTTAACTTGTAAACGGTTAAAACTTTGTTTTATTTCTATCATACAAACAGATAAAACTTTATTCTTAATATACACACACTATTGAAACTTAATTCTTAACTTGTAAACTATTGAAACTTTATTTTTAACTTGTTAACGGTTGAAACTTTGTTTTATTTCTAACACACAAACAGCTTAAACTTTATTTCCAACATACACACTGTTGAAACTTTATTTTTAATCTGTAAACTGTTGAAACTATATCTTTCACTTACAAATAGTAGAACGCTTAGTCTAACTTGCAAACTATTAAATCCTGCAATCATATTTTAACAAACAGATAAAACTCTATTTCTAACATATACACTATTGAAACTTTATTTCTAACTTGTAAACTCTTGAAACTTTATTTTTAACTTGTTAACGGTTGAAACTTTATTCTATTTCTAACATGCAAACAGATAAAACTTTATTCTTAACTTGTAAACTGATGAAACTTCATTTTATTTCTAACATACAAGCTGATAAAACTTTATTGTTAACTTGTAAACTGGTGAAGCTTCATTTTATTTCTAACATACAAACAGATAAAACTTTATTCTTAACATATGCACTATTGAAACATTAGTCTTAACTTGCAAACTATTGAAACTTTATTTTTAACTTGTTAACGGTTGAAACTTTATTCTATTTCTAACATACAAACAGATAAAACTTTATTTTTAACTTGTAAACGGTTGAAACTTTGTTTTATTTCTAACATACAAACAGATAGAACTTTATTCTTAACTTGTAAACTGGTGAAATTTCATTCTATTTCTAACATATAAACAGATAGAACTTTATTCGTAACATACGCACTATTGAAACTTTATTCTTAACTTGTAAACTATTGAAACTTTATTTTTAACTTGTAAACGGTTAAAACTTTGTTTTATTTCTATCATACAAACAGATAAAACTTTATTCTTAATATACACACACTATTGAAACTTCATTCTTAACTTGTAAACTATTGAAACTTTATTTTTAACTTGTTAACGGTTGAAACTTTGTTTTATTTCGAACACACAAGCAGCTTAAACTTTATTTCCAACATACACACTGTTGAAACTTTATTTTTAATCTGTAAACTGTTGAAACTATATCTTTCACTTACAAATAGTAGAACGCTTAGTCTAACTTGCAAACTATTAAATCCTGCAATCATATTTTAACAAACAGTTACACCTTTATTTCTAACATATACACTATTGAAACTTTATTTCTAACTTGTAAACTCTTGAAACTTTATTTTGATATACAAACAGCTAAAACTTTATTTCTAACGTATACACCATTGAAACTTTAGTTTTTATCTTTTAAACTGTTGAAACTTTATTTTGTTTCTAACATGTAAACAGATAAAGCTTTATTTCTAACATATACACTATTGAAACTTTATTTCTAACTTGTACACTGGTGAAACTTTATTTCTAACTTGTAAACGGTTGAAACTTTGTTTTATTTCTATCATAGAAACAGATAGAACTTTATTCTTAACTTGTAAACTGGTGAACCTTCATTTTATTTCTAACATATAAACAGATAGAACTTTATTCTTAACTTGTAAACTTAAACAGATAGAACTTTATTCGTAACTTGTAAACTGGCGAAACTTCATTCTATTTCTAACATATAAACAAATAGAACTTTATTCTGAACATGCACACTATTGAAACTTTATTCTTAACTTGTAAACTATTGAAACTTTATTTTTAACTTGCAAACTATTGAAACCTTATTTTTAACTTGTTAACGGTTGAAACTTTGTTTTATTTCTAACATACAAACAGATAGAACTTTATTCTTAACTTGTAAACTGGTGAACCTTCATTTTATTTCTAACATATAAACAGATAGAACTTTATTCTTAACTTGTAAACTTAAACAGATAGAACTTTATTCGTAACTTGTAAACTGGCGAAACTTCATTCTATTTCTAACATATAAACAAATAGAACTTTATTCTGAACATGCACACTATTGAAACTTTATTCTTAACTTGTAAACTATTGAAACTTTATTTTTAACTTGCAAACGGTTAAAACTTTGTTTTATTTCTATCATAGAAACAGATGAAACTTTATTCTTAACTTGCCAACTGGTGAAACTTTATTCTTAACATACACACACTATTGAAACTTCATTCTTAACTTGTAAACTATTGAAACTTTATTTTTAACTTGTTAACGGTTGAAACTTTGTTTTATTTCTAACATACAAGCAGATAGAACTTTATTCTTAACTTGTAAACTGGTGAAACTTCATTCTATTTCTAACATACAAACAGATAAAACTTTATTCTTAATATACACACACTATTGAAACTTTATTCTTAACTTGTAAACTATTGAAACTTTATTTTAACTTGTTAACGGTTGAAACTTTGTTTTATTTCTAACATACAAGCAGATAGAACTTTATTCTTAACTTGTAAACTGGTGAACCTTCATTTTATTTCTAACTTGTAAACTCTTGAAACTTCATTTTGATAAACAAACAGCTAAAACTTTATTTCTAACGTATACACCATTAAAAATTAATTTCTAACTTGTAAACTCTTGAAACAGTTATAATTTTATTTTTAACTTGTAGACTGTTGAAACTTTATTTCTAACTGGTAAACTGATGAAATGATATCTTTCATTTACAAATAGTAGAACACTTTGTCCAACTTGTAAACTAGTAAATCTTGTTCGCCATCGAATCTAACTATTTAAATCTTCATCATGGAAATCAATGTTCCACAGTCGGAGTAAAAGTTTGAGATGATACACTCCTGGCAAACTAACTCATGAAGTAGCTTTGCTGTAATACATTTCTATCTGTAAACATATGATAATGTTAAAGTGAATCTAAAACTTTTCAGCTTATTAATTGTTCATCGTTGCATCAACGCTTTAACACGTGAACAGTTATAATTTATTTTTAATTTACACTTAGTCTAACTTGCAAACTATTAAATCCTGCAATCATATTTTAACAAACAGTTACACCTTTATTTCTAACATATACACTATTGAAACTTTATTTCTAACTTGTAAACTCTTGAAACTTTATTTTGATATACAAACAGCTAAAACTTAATTTCTAACTTGTAAACTCTTGAAACAGTTATAATTTTATTTTTAATTTACACTTAGTCTAACTTGTAAACTAGTAAATCTTGCGATCTTATTTTTACAAACAGTTACACCTTTATTTCTAACGCATACACTATTGAAACTTTATTTCTAACTTGTAAATCTTATGACACTTCATATGGGTGATGATGGTAGATGAAATAGTGTCAAATAAAATTAAGATAGCTTACACTTCTGATACAGGGATAGCAATCGACTGCGATCCATGTGTAAAGAGCTTGTTAGACTACGAAAGAGAGAAGTGTGTTATGTTGCGTGTGGCGCGTGAGTGTCCTCCCATTTCATTCCATTCATCAATTCGTCTCATTGATAGAGACAGGTAGAACTCATGGTTCTCATAACGTATGCAATGGAAAGTTTTAGGCAACCTTCGACAGTTGGCTAAATGTCGCCCTGGCGCGAATGCATACTACGTTGAGACAGAGGCAATCACTTGCAAACATGGCGCAGAGAGGTTTAACAAGATTGACCATTGCCGAATGTCCCTTGCGGTATACATAGCTACGGGTTTCACCGCCGCCCTTTACAGGAACACCCGTCGAAAGGAAGTATTACACCGAACTTCATTTGCAACGTTCAAGTTGACTGATAACAGATTCAACTTAATGATAGTATTCGCCAGTCTAAAGACTGCCCAGGGCAAACCGCGTGGAGGCTCTATCATGTCTTGCCCCATAGTGGACGATTATACGGTAGTGTGTTAGTAGATTTCAATCATTGAAAAGGGAAGATGAGAATCATTTCATTTGTCTCATCAACGTTTATCATGGGAGCAATCATTGAAGGGACATCTAATGAATTACATTTCACTCTACTCCATATCATAAAGACTAACCTTTGTCGAATGGCTGAAGTACTCTGACCTGGCGAGAGAAAGCGTCACGTTGAGTATGAAGTCGAACGCCCAACATGAGCAACGGCTCAGAGGTTTCGGTCTAACAAACGACGAACAACCCGTGCAACACAATCCCTCTACGGCAGTACCCGCCGTCCCGAAGGAACGCTCGAGCAAAGGAGGTATTACAGCGATGATGTGCTTTATGAGTAGAAGTGAATCTCTTGATAGCAAGAGACTATTCAACTAGATAGCAAGTCAAAAATAACCTGATAGCAGGACAAATGTATAGTCAGTAATTTACACTTAGTGAGGAATGATAGATTTGAGTGTAGTGAGTGGCACTAGATCCCGTCGACAGCCCGAAGGCCTTGTACTGATCACTAGGGAAGTGAGAGATCTTCCCGATACCCGCTCTTTACAGCTGAAGACATCATTGTCACTGCCCCGAAGTGGTAACAGCAACGCCGAGTCAAAGGTAGTGAACAGTAGCTGGGATCTAACCCCTCAAAGCTGCCTTAGTCTTAGTTAAATTTGAAATCTGATAGCAGATTTGAACTCAGCATACTTGAAAACCTTGAGGAAACATCCCAAGTTATTGCTTTGATCTGCTTGATAGCAAGCCGTAGAGAGCTTGATTCACCAGCGTTTTGCAATGGAGATGTTTAGAGGCCACCCATGACAAGATAGCTAAGACTCAACCGATTGGCGTTCAAAGTGCTACGTTGAGAGCTGTGTCAAATGCCCAACATGAGACATGAGTTGTCCCAGCGGTTACGGTCTTAAATATGACACATTCCCTTGCCACACTTATCACTACGGCATCGTCCGCCGTCCCGAAGGAACACCCTGTCAGTGGAATATTACAGCAAAACTCTCCGTGTCTTGCTCGCTTTCAGTGAAAAGCCGCTTATACCATGAGAAGACTGGCTCAGACATCATTAAAAATGCTTTCATTGACTTCAGCAGGGTCGAAAACCCCAGAAAACCTCCAAAACTAGTGAATTTAAATTTTTCAACTTTTTAGCACTACTTATGAAATTTTATAAGTAGTCCATCACTTAGGGCAGGTCAATAGCGACCGAACCTTTTTTGAATCAAGTCAAACGGACTTGTAGAAGCAAAGTTACGAGCCTTTAAAGTTTTGGAGTCTTTTATGGCCTGGAGACGAAGGCCATCTCCTGGCGAACCTCTAAGTCTGACGGCTTAGCTGATATCAGCAATGAAATTTTCTAAGTCGGTTTCTTACAGAAACTTGGAATTTGGAATGTCCGAAGCTATCATCGGAGCTCAGAGAGACGACCTACCTCTGACAATCGTTCTCCTCTAAATGACAAGTCAACGTCGGTTCCCAGCTTATATAGTGTGTGGCGATCAGCTGATGACGTAATACCCATCATCCAAACACTAAAAATCCCGTCTATCTCCGGTTCTAGTGCTCCGATTGAGCTGGAAATACACCATTACCATGTACAATTTGACGCTGAATCCGAATCTGGCCTCCGTTTTCTCATCCGATGCTTCGTTTTGGCTCTACAGTAGGCAGCCATCGCAAAAATTCTAACTGTCGTTTTTCCGAAAAATGTTGAAAATTTTTCTCGCCGATTGACTTGAAACTCTCCGATTGACATGAAACTCACCATACAGATAGAGAATTTCACGCTGATTCCAAATCTGAAATCCGTTTTCCAATCCGATGCTTCGTTTTGAAGCTGGAGCCCAAAACGTCCCAAATTCTAACTCTGTCGTTTTTCACCAATGTCCCAAAATCTTAAATGGCGTCTCACATCTAAATGAAGACAGATAGGAACAAGCCAATTCTTTCACTGAATTTGTCTCACTCTTAGCTTTCAAACGAGCTATCGCACGACAAAATCCGTCCACTGGAAGCCAAAATCGAAGCAAGCTGTACAGAGGGGGGGGGACGTCAGTGAAAATTTTTTCTCTCCGATTGAGCTGGAAATACACCATTTCCATGTAGAATTTGACGCTGAATCCGAATCTGGCCTCCGTTTTCCCATCCGATGCTTCGTTTTGGCTCTACAGTAGGCAGCCATCGCAAAAATTCTAACTCGTTCTAGTCGTTTTTTCGAAAAATGTTGAAAATTTTTTCTCTCCGATTGACTTGAAACTCACCATACAGATAGAGAATTTCACGCTGATTCCAAATCTGAAATCCGTTTTCCAATCCGATGCTTCGTTTTGAAGCTGGAGCCCAAAACGTCCCAAATTCTAACTCTGTCGTTTTTCACCAATGTCCCAAAATCTTAAATGGCGTCTCACATCTAAATGAAGACAGATAGGAACAAGCCGATTCTTTCACTGAATTTGTCTCACTCTTAGCTTTCAAACGAGCTATCGCACGACAAAATCCGTCCACTGGAAGCCAAAATCGAAGCAAGCTGTCCAGAGGGGGGGGACGTCAGTGAAAATTTTTTCTCTCCGATTGAGCTGGAAATACACCATTTCCATGTAGAATTTGACGCTGAATCCGAATCTGGCCTCCGTTTTCCCATCCGATGCTTCGTTTTGGCTCTACAGTAGGCAGCCATCGCAAAAATTCTAACTCGTTCTAGTCGTTTTTTCGAAATATGTTGAAAATTTTTTCTCTCCGATTGACTTGAAACTCACCATACAGATAGAGAATTTCACGCTGATTCCAAATCTGAAATCCGTTTTCCAATCCGATGCTTCGTTTTGAAGCTGGAGCCCAAAACGTCCCAAATTCTAACTCTGTCGTTTTTCACCAATGTCCCAAAATCTTAAATGGCGTCTCACATCTAAATGAAGACAGATAGGAACAAGCCGATTCTTTCACTGAATTTGTCTCACTCTTAGCTTTCAAACGAGCTATCGCACGACAAAATCCGTCCACTGGAAGCCAAAATCGAAGCAAGCTGTCCAGAGGGGGGGGACGTCAGTGAAAATTTTTTCTCTCCGATTGAGCTGGAAATACACCATTTCCATGTAGAATTTGACGCTGAATCCGAATCTGGCCTCCGTTTTCCCATCCGATGCTTCGTTTTGGCTCTACAGTAGGCAGCCATCGCAAAAATTCTAACTCTGTCGTTTTTTCGAAAAATGTTGAAAATTTTTTCTCTCCGATTGACTTGAAACTCACCATACAGATAGAGAATTTCACGCTGATTCCAAATCTGAAATCCGTTTTCCCATCCGATGCTTCGTTTTGAAGCTGGAGCCCAAAACGTCCCAAATTCTAACTCTGTCGTTTTTCGCCAATGTCCCAAAATCTTAAATGGCGTCTCACATCTAAATGAAGACAGATAGGAACAAGCCGATTCTTTCACTGAATTTGTCTCACTCTTAGCTTTCAAACGAGCTATCGCACGACAAAATCCGTCCACTGGAAGCCAAAATCGAAGCAAGCTGTCCAGAGGGGGGGGGACGTCAGTGAAAATTTTTTCTCTCCGATTGAGCTGGAAATACACCATTTCCATGTAGAATTTGACGCTGAATCCGAATCTGGCCTCCGTTTTCCCATCCGATGCTTCGTTTTGGCTCTACAGTAGGCAGCCATCGCAAAAATTCTAACTCTGTCGTTTTTTCGAAATATGTTGAAAATTTTTTCTCTCCGATTGACTTGAAACTCACCATACAGATAGAGAATTTCACGCTGATTCCAAATCTGAAATCCGTTTTCCAATCCGATGCTTCGTTTTGAAGCTGGAGCCCAAAACGTCCCAAATTCTAACTCTGTCGTTTTTCACCAATGTCCCAAAATCTTAAATGGCGTCTCACATCTAAATGAAGACAGATAGGAACAAGCCGATTCTTTCACTGAATTTGTCTCACTCTTAGCTTTCAAACGAGCTATCGCACGACAAAATCCGTCCACTGGAAGCCAAAATCGAAGCAAGCTGTCCAGAGGGGGGGGACGTCAGTGAAAATTTTTTCTCTCCGATTGAGCTGGAAATACACCATTTCCATGTAGAATTTGACGCTGAATCCGAATCTGGCCTCCGTTTTCCCATCCGATGCTTCGTTTTGGCTCTACAGTAGGCAGCCATCGCAAAAATTCTAACTCTGTCGTTTTTTCGAAAAATGTTGAAAATTTTTTCTCTCCGATTGACTTGAAACTCACCATACAGATAGAGAATTTCACGCTGATTCCAAATCTGAAATCCGTTTTCCAATCCGATGCTTCGTTTTGAAGCTGGAGCCCAAAACGTCCCAAATTCTAACTCTGTCGTTTTTCACCAATGTCCCAAAATCTTAAATGGCGTCTCACATCTAAATGAAGACAGATAGGAACAAGCCGATTCTTTCACTGAATTTGTCTCACTCTTAGCTTTCAAACGAGCTATCGCACGACAAAATCCGTCCACTGGAAGCCAAAATCGAAGCAAGCTGTCCAGAGGGGGGGGACGTCAGTGAAAATTTTTTCTCTCCGATTGAGCTGGAAATACACCATTTCCATGTAGAATTTGACGCTGAATCCGAATCTGGCCTCCGTTTTCCCATCCGATGCTTCGTTTTGGCTCTACAGTAGGCAGCCATCGCAAAAATTCTAACTCGTGTCGTTTTTTCGAAATATGTTGAAAATTTTTTCTCTCCGATTGACTTGAAACTCACCATACAGATAGAGAATTTCACGCTGATTCCAAATCTGAAATCCGTTTTCCAATCCGATGCTTCGTTTTGAAGCTGGAGCCCAAAACGTCCCAAATTCTAACTCTGTCGTTTTTCACCAATGTCCCAAAATCTTAAATGGCGTCTCACATCTAAATGAAGACAGATAGGAACAAGCCGATTCTTTCACTGAATTTGTCTCACTCTTAGCTTTCAAACGAGCTATCGCACGACAAAATCCGTCCACTGGAAGCCAAAATCGAAGCAAGCTGTCCAGAGGGGGGGGACGTCAGTGAAAATTTTTTCTCTCCGATTGAGCTGGAAATACACCATTTCCATGTAGAATTTGACGCTGAATCCGAATCTGGCCTCCGTTTTCCCATCCGATGCTTCGTTTTGGCTCTACAGTAGGCAGCCATCGCAAAAATTCTAACTCTGTCGTTTTTTCGAAAAATGTTGAAAATTTTTTCTCTCCGATTGACTTGAAACTCACCATACAGATAGAGAATTTCACGCTGATTCCAAATCTGAAATCCGTTTTCCAATCCGATGCTTCGTTTTGAAGCTGGAGCCCAAAACGTCCCAAATTCTAACTCTGTCGTTTTTCACCAATGTCCCAAAATCTTAAATGGCGTCTCACATCTAAATGAAGACAGATAGGAACAAGCCGATTCTTTCACTGAATTTGTCTCACTCTTAGCTTTCAAACGAGCTATCGCACGACAAAATCCGTCCACTGGAAGCCAAAATCGAAGCAAGCTGTCCAGAGGGGGGGGACGTCAGTGAAAATTTTTTCTCTCCGATTGAGCTGGAAATACACCATTTCCATGTAGAATTTGACGCTGAATCCGAATCTGGCCTCCGTTTTCCCATCCGATGCTTCGTTTTGGCTCTACAGTAGGCAGCCATCGCAAAAATTCTAACTCTGTCGTTTTTTTTCGAAAAATGTTGAAAATTTTTTCTCTCCGATTGACTTGAAACTCACCATACAGATAGAGAATTTCACGCTGATTCCAAATCTGAAATCCGTTTTCCAATCCGATGCTTCGTTTTGAAGCTGGAGCCCAAAACGTCCCAAATTCTAACTCTGTCGTTTTTCACCAATGTCCCAAAATCTTAAATGGCGTCTCACATCTAAATGAAGACAGATAGGAACAAGCCGATTCTTTCACTGAATTTGTCTCACTCTTAGCTTTCAAACGAGCTATCGCACGACAAAATCCGTCCACTGGAAGCCAAAATCGAAGCAAGCTGTCCAGAGGGGGGGGGGACGTCAGTGAAAATTTTTTCTCTCCGATTGAGCTGGAAATACACCATTTCCATGTAGAATTTGACGCTGAATCCGAATCTGGCCTCCGTTTTCCCATCCGATGCTTCGTTTTGGCTCTACAGTAGGCAGCCATCGCAAAAATTCTAACTCTGTCGTTTTTTCGAAAAATGTTGAAAATTTTTTCTCTCCGATTGACTTGAAACTCACCATACAGATAGAGAATTTCACGCTGATTCCAAATCTGAAATCCGTTTTCCAATCCGATGCTTCGTTTTGAAGCTGGAGCCCAAAACGTCCCAAATTCTAACTCTGTCGTTTTTCACCAATGTCCCAAAATCTTAAATGGCGTCTCACATCTAAACGAAGACAGATAGGAACAAGCCGATTCTTTCACTGAATTTGTCTCACTCTTAGCTTTCAAACGAGCTATCGCACGACAAAATCCGTCCACTGGAAGCCAAAATCGAAGCAAGCTGTCCAGAGGGGGGGGCTCTGACAACTTTTTTTTTTCAGGTAAGCGAGCTCCGACCTAAAATCTTGTAACCGCTCTAACTTTTGAACGAAGACAGATAGAGGGGGGGGACGTCAGTGAAAATTTTTTCTCTCCGATTGAGCTGGAAATACACCATTTCCATGTAGAATTTGACGCTGAATCCGAATCTGGCCTCCGTTTTCCCATCCGATGCTTCGTTTTGGCTCTACAGTAGGCAGCCATCGCAAAAATTCTAACTCTGTCGTTTTTTCGAAAAATGTTGAAAATTTTTTCTCTCCGATTGACTTGAAACTCACCATACAGATAGAGAATTTCACGCTGATTCCAAATCTGAAATCCGTTTTCCAATCCGATGCTTCGTTTTGAAGCTAGAGCCCAAAACGTCCCAAATTCTAACTCTGTCGTTTTTTGCCAATGTCCCAAAATCTTAAATGGCGTCTCACATCTAAACGAAGACAGATAGGAACAAGCCGATTCTTTCACTGAATTTGTCTCACTCTTAGCTTCCAAACGAGCTATCGCACGACAAAATCCGTCCACTAGAAGCCAAAATCGAAGCAAGCTGTCCAGAGGGGGGGGACGTCAGTGAAATTTCAAAATTTGATGAAAAATGTTTTGGTGACGGTCCCAGGTCGAAATTCTACACTTTGGAAAATTTTCAAAATTTTACCCATACAAAGTCACTCTGACACTTAGGATTTTTTCAGGTAAGCGAGCTCCGACCTAAAATCTTGTAACCGCTCTAACTTTTGAACGAAGACAGATAGGAACAAGCCGATTCTTTCACTGAATTTGTCTCACTCTTAGCTTTCAAACGAGCTATCGCACGACAAAATCCGTCCACTGGAAGCCAAAATCGAAGCAAGCTGTCCAGAGGGGGGGACGTCAGTGAAAATTTTTTCTCTCCGATTGAGCTGGAAATACACCATTTCCATGTAGAATTTGACGCTGAATCCGAATCTGGCCTCCGTTTTCCCATCCGATGCTTCGTTTTGGCTCTACAGTAGGCAGCCATCGCAAAAATTCTAACTCTGTCGTTTTTTCGAAAAATGTTGAAAATTTTTTCTCTCCGATTGACTTGAAACTCACCATACAGATAGAGAATTTCACGCTGATTCCAAATCTGAAATCCGTTTTCCAATCCGATGCTTCGTTTTGAAGCTAGAGCCCAAAACGTCCCAAATTCTAACTCTGTCGTTTTTTGCCAATGTCCCAAAATCTTAAATGGCGTCTCACATCTAAACGAAGACAGATAGGAACAAGCCGATTCTTTCACTGAATTTGTCTCACTCTTAGCTTCCAAACGAGCTATCGCACGACAAAATCCGTCCACTAGAAGCCAAAATCGAAGCAAGCTGTCCAGAGGGGGGGGACGTCAGTGAAATTTCAAAATTTGATGAAAAATGTTTTGGTGACGGTCCCAGGTCGAAATTCTACACTTTGGAAAATTTTCAAAATTTTACCCATACAAAGTCACTCTGACACTTAGGATTTTTTCAGGTAAGCGAGCTCCGACCTAAAATCTTGTAACCGCTCTAACTTTTGAACGAAGACAGATAGGAACAAGCCGATTCTTTCACTGAATTTGTCTCACTCTTAGCTTTCAAACGAGCTATCGCACGACAAAATCCGTCCACTGGAAGCCAAAATCGAAGCAAGCTGTCCAGAGGGGGGGGGACGTCAGTGAAAATTTTTTCTCTCCGATTGAGCTGGAAATACACCATTTCCATGTAGAATTTGACGCTGAATCCGAATCTGGCCTCCGTTTTCCCATCCGATGCTTCGTTTTGGCTCTACAGTAGGCAGCCATCGCAAAAATTCTAACTCTGTCGTTTTTTCGAAAAATGTTGAAAATTTTTTCTCTCCGATTGACTTGAAACTCACCATACAGATAGAGAGTTTCACGCTGATTCCAAATCTGAAATCCGTTTTCCAATCCGATGCTTCGTTTTGAAGCTAGAGCCCAAAACGTCCCAAATTCTAACTCTGTCGTTTTTTGCCAATGTCCCAAAATCTTAAATGGCGTCTCACATCTAAACGAAGACAGATAGGAACAAGCCGATTCTTTCACTGAATTTGTCTCACTCTTAGCTTTCAAACGAGCTATCGCACGACAAAATCCGTCCACTAGAAGCCAAAATCGAAGCAAGCTGTCCAGAGGGGGGGGACGTCAGTGAAATTTCAAAATTTGATGAAAAATGTTTTGGTGACGGTCCCAGGTCGAAATTCTACACTTTGGAAAATTTTCAAAATTTTACCCATACAAAGTCACTCTGACACTTAGGATTTTTTCAGGTAAGCGAGCTCCGACCTAAAATCTTGTAACCGCTCTAACTTTTGAACGAAGACAGATAGGAACAAGCCGATTCTTTCACTGAATTTGTCTCACTCTTAGCTTTCAAACGAGCTATCGCACGACAAAATCCGTCCACTGGAAGCCAAAATCGAAGCAAGCTGTCCAGAGGGGGGGGACGTCAGTGAAAATTTTTTCTCTCCGATTGAGCTGGAAATACACCATTTCCATGTAGAATTTGACGCTGAATCCGAATCTGGCCTCCGTTTTCCCATCCGATGCTTCGTTTTGGCTCTACAGTAGGCAGCCATCGCAAAAATTCTAACTCTGTCGTTTTTTCGAAAAATGTTGAAAATTTTTTCTCTCCGATTGACTTGAAACTCACCATACAGATAGAGAATTTCACGCTGATTCCAAATCTGAAATCCGTTTTCCAATCCGATGCTTCGTTTTGAAGCTAGAGCCCAAAACGTCCCAAATTCTAACTCTGTCGTTTTTTGCCAATGTCCCAAAATCTTAAATGGCGTCTCACATCTAAACGAAGACAGATAGGAACAAGCCGATTCTTTCACTGAATTTGTCTCACTCTTAGCTTTCAAACGAGCTATCGCACGACAAAATCCGTCCACTAGAAGCCAAAATCGAAGCAAGCTGTCCAGAGGGGGGGGGACGTCAGTGAAATTTCAAAATTTGATGAAAAATGTTTTGGTGACGGTCCCAGGTCGAAATTCTACACTTTGGAAAATTTTCAAAATTTTACCCATACAAAGTCACTCTGACACTTAGGATTTTTTCAGGTAAGCGAGCTCCGACCTAAAATCTTGTAACCGCTCTAACTTTTGAACGAAGACAGATAGGAACAAGCCGATTCTTTCACTGAATTTGTCTCACTCTTAGCTTTCAAACGAGCTATCGCACGACAAAATCCGTCCACTGGAAGCCAAAATCGAAGCAAGCTGTCCAGAGGGGGGGGGACGTCAGTGAAAATTTTTTCTCTCCGATTGAGCTGGAAATACACCATTTCCATGTAGAATTTGACGCTGAATCCGAATCTGGCCTCCGTTTTCCCATCCGATGCTTCGTTTTGGCTCTACAGTAGGCAGCCATCGCAAAAATTCTAACTCTGTCGTTTTTTTTCGAAAAATGTTGAAAATTTTTTCTCTCCGATTGACTTGAAACTCACCATACAGATAGAGAATTTCACGCTGATTCCAAATCTGAAATCCGTTTTCCAATCCGATGCTTCGTTTTGAAGCTAGAGCCCAAAACGTCCCAAATTCTAACTCTGTCGTTTTTTGCCAATGTCCCAAAATCTTAAATGGCGTCTCACATCTAAACGAAGACAGATAGGAACAAGCCGATTCTTTCACTGAATTTGTCTCACTCTTAGCTTTCAAACGAGCTATCGCACGACAAAATCCGTCCACTAGAAGCCAAAATCGAAGCAAGCTGTCCAGAGGGGGGGGGACGTCAGTGAAATTTCAAAATTTGATGAAAAATGTTTTGGTGACGGTCCCAGGTCGAAATTCTACACTTTGGAAAATTTTCAAAATTTTACCCATACAAAGTCACTCTGACACTTAGGATTTTTTCAGGTAAGCGAGCTCCGACCTAAAATCTTGTAACCGCTCTAACTTTTGAACGAAGACAGATAGGAAAAAGCCGATTCTTTCACTGAATTTGTCTCACTCTTAGCTTTCAAACGAGCTATCGCACGACAAAATCCGTCCACTGGAAGCCAAAATCGAAGCAAGCTGTCCAGAGGGGGGGGGGACGTCAGTGAAAATTTTTTCTCTCCGATTGAGCTGGAAATACACCATTTCCATGTAGAATTTGACGCTGAATCCGAATCTGGCCTCCGTTTTCCCATCCGATGCTTCGTTTTGGCTCTACAGTAGGCAGCCATCGCAAAAATTCTAACTCTGTCGTTTTTTCGAAAAATGTTGAAAATTTTTTCTCTCCGATTGACTTGAAACTCACCATACAGATAGAGAATTTCACGCTGATTCCAAATCTGAAATCCGTTTTCCAATCCGATGCTTCGTTTTGAAGCTAGAGCCCAAAACGTCCCAAATTCTAACTCTGTCGTTTTTTGCCAATGTCCCAAAATCTTAAATGGCGTCTCACATCTAAACGAAGACAGATAGGAACAAGCCGATTCTTTCACTGAATTTGTCTCACTCTTAGCTTTCAAACGAGCTATCGCACGACAAAATCCGTCCACTGGAAGCCAAAATCGAAGCAAGCTGTCCAGAGGGGGGGGGACGTCAGCGAAAATTTTTTCTCTCCGATTGACTTGAAACTCATCCTTCCGATGCAGAATTTCACGCTGAATCCGAATCTGCCCTCCGTTTTCTCATCCGATGCTTCGTTTGGGCGCTACACACCAAAACGTCCCAAATTTTAACTCTGTTAAAATTTTGAAGAAAAATTTTTTCTCGCCGATTGAGCTGGAAATCACACCACAGATGCAGAATTTTACGCTGAATCCGAATCTGGCAGCCATTTCACCATCCACGACAACCTAGACGGTCGCCCACGTCAACCTAGACGGTCGCCCACGTCTACCTAGACGGTCGCCCACGTCAACCTGGACGGTCGCCCAAGTCAACCAGGCGGTCGGACCAACTCACCCGAGTGTCACACTCTGTCGTTGCAGAGGGGGGGGGAGTCAGCGAACAGTTTGTGAACGTGGACCCACCTGGCCGGCACACCACGACAGACCACAACCTCTGTCGTTCCAGAGGGGGGGAGGGCGCGCTGTGTTTATTATGGACCTTTTGTTACTACTAACATGAGTTCTTCTTTCAAAAATATTTTGTAAAGTATTTGTGGCACCTCGAGGATTTTAATTCTTCTTGTCCTAATTGATTCCATTCACTGTAACTATTTATGTACCAGATCGTTATTTTTTCTTAAACACACGTTCTGCCATTCAATTAATTCATTGTTTGACACTGTCTTATTAATTCAATTACTTTATGTGTATTTTCATTTAATTCTAGCTGACGCTTTTCGTCATACTAAAAGTATGACTACTATTTAAATCATGATGTGTTAAGATAGACCACCTTCAATACAGGTCATTTGTAAAAGCGCTGAAAGTAATTATAAAAGATTGTAGGCTCACATTTTTTTATTTAAACACGCTAGTAATAATAATAAAGTTGAACTGCTCCGATTAAGCATGTGCTCAATTTTCCCACCAATCATAAAGGAAAAAGGAAAGAAAGCGTATATTTTGAATAAATGAAAAAAGTTAAATACCAGTACAATTGCAAAATCATGTAGTAAAATAGCCTATCAATAATATACCCCTACACGTAATTTGGCAGCCGTTGTGTGACATGAAGAAGATGATACCATCAATCGCAGTTCTTGAAAATCACCTTGGCATACAATGGTGTTTGAAATATACGAGCACATGAACGTCAGCTATTCATTAAGTTACAAGTCCATGGGAAAAATGAATGCAAGCGACGAGAAGTGTTTGCACCCGGCTGTTGCAGAAGTCCAGATCTCGGTAAAAGTGGGGTACAAAGTCGTGAAGGGGGTGCAGATCAACAGACTCATGTTTTAACAGAAGCGAGCAGACTCTAGCGCTCCTCAAACTAGAAACTGTCGGAAAATTGGCACAGTCACAGTGTCTTCTGCATATTATGCGTATTAATTATTATATAACATAATATACATGTAGAAGGTCTGCATATTACATTCAATCATCTTTTTGACTTCAACTGAAAAAAGATGTCAGTTGAAAAAGAAATTCGACTCTATCGTTCAATATCAATCCAGGTCAAACTTCATCTAAATATACCTGAAAGCACTTATAACGATTATTAATTCCTAATCAATCAATGTCATTTCAGAACACCGCTTATCAATCCAATGCATCCGCGTCAACCTTAATTACCTATACCGTCAGTAATTAAACTATTCAAACGTGTGTGATGTGAACTCGTCAACTAATCAACTAAGTCGTTTCTAAAGATAGAAACCGATGTTAATTACTTTTTATTCTAATCAATTAAAAATCCGACGAATTGCCACAGGACTGGTTTCAAACAGCCGAGACATACATCTAATTTAGATATTTTGGGAACTAATGCACGAGAATGGCTTTTTGACACAGCCAGGAATGTCTCTCTTTCACATAGACCTTAATAAGATCATTCATAGTGTAAGCATGGTTTCGCGATCAGTCGTTGAAAAATATCTGTTTTTACAAATTGGGACTCACAATTTCTACAGAATTTTGAAAAGTGAAATCTGAATTACTAATTTTAGGACATTGCCCAATAAAAATCAAGATTTCGTGGCTTTGTTTTAATACGAGTGATAGGAAGTGTATCTAGATTTAAGAGAGAAAAAAGAGCATGCGCGGCCATATTTACTAAACAACTGTGTATTGTATGTAACTTGGATATCTATTATGCATTATAACTTTATCCACCGAGAGTGACTTCCCATTAATCACCTAGTCGGATGTATGTATATAAAGGTACAGATAAATACAAAGTAAGTCAACAACAAAAAAACTGATAAAATTGGAGCAGAACTCTCTCGATGGAAATTAAAGGAATCCCGAATTTTCATGTCTTAATTTCAAAATCGAGATGTTATATTGTGGCATCATTATCGATGTTGATATTATTGATGCAGATGCGCTGATTCGTTTGTCCATTGAAAGTTACATAGGCCCTATACTGCTAATTATCAACTGCTGAATATAGTAGTTGGAGCTTGGACGCAATAAAAGTTGAAGATCAAAAATGAGGCGCCGTTAGCATGTGATGAATAGTAGGCTTAAGGATGAGAAGCATGTTGTTGAGCTGCCTTTTGAATGGAGCAGCAACGACGCGGTAATCTTTATGGTTGGTCACAGTTGGCGGATGTGGAAAATCACAAACTCGGGACCATTCACGATTGAACTGTCGTCGTCGGTTGCTGCAGGTCTTACATGACCTTACTGTTCTTCCAATCCTTCCTAATTGCAACATCCCTCATCCTTCGAAGTTAGGTTAATTATAGTGCCTATATTTTAATATCTTATTACAATTTCTACCATCTCTAGTCATAATCTCAAAAGGGACTGGTAGATGCTGATAGAGCTCGGTTTTTGATCTGAAGGATTACAATTTACAATATGAGCAAAATTATGCATAAGATGTGAACAAATGAGCAAACGCAGCACTCTGTAAGTCTTGGTGCAATGATAGATAACTTTGACTCGTGCACCGATGCGCACTCGTTCAAGGCAATCTACCCTCGGAATCAGACAGCTCTAAAAATCTACTATTGCATCATTCCTATCCATGCCGCAGCTCTTCATTGCGTGCACGCTGTGTGGCATTGCAGAACGGAAGTCGTAAACAATGTCAAATGTATTCGAATGTACAGTTTTCAGTTTAGCCTCCAGTGAAATGCTGATTTATTTAATTTGTCAATTAATAAGCCGCCGAAATGGCTTATTGTAGTTTTCAGTGATAAGAACAACAGCAAGTTTATTAACTGTGTACAACTATACACATATGCTTTCACTTTGTGATGTAATGGCTTATCTACAATTGATTCCGGTTACGGCTATATGATCAATCCACAAATGTGTTGATAACAGGAAGAATTTCAGCTACACATGCCAACAATTCAAGCATTGGATGATAAAATTAATAAACCTTGTTTATACTCGGAAGCACATTAGGGACGTCGTCTTTCTTCCATGTGGCCGAGTTGCTATTTATCCCACTCTCATTCTTTTTGTGCTGAGTGTTTGGCAAGAACGCGGAGTGTACCTATTTTAAAAGTCTTAGGTTTGACCCGACCAAGGTTCGAACCAAGGTCTCCCGGATGCAGAGCGAACACTCTACCACAAGGCCACAGCCCCAGTAAAGTCTCATATCCGTATATCCGTTGAAGATGTAACTATATAAGAAAATTCAATTCAAGCATTACGCAAGCATCTTTAAAATGTGTTTACGAAATTTTTTTCAACTTTACACGATGTTTTTCTTATTAACATTATTTAACCCCTCCCCCCCTACTAGATTATTTTGCTGAACGGGCTCCAGGCGTCGTTCGTGCGAGGGCGTCTCGCCCCTTCCCTTTCTTCGGAACCAAAAGATCAATTTCAACAAACCGAACAAAAAATTAAGGGTCTCATCAGAAAACTGTAATGGCATTTAAATTGAAGTTTATGGTAGAGTTCAAACAGGGATCAAAGTTCAAAATGATTCCTGAAGAAAAAATCCAATTTTTAAAATTCGAGCAAATCGTTTTTCACTTGATTGATCTTGATGATCGATGTTAAAGTAATGCTTTTATTGACAAGTTACCAGCACCCAGATAGCGTGAGTCTTACTGTGATATTTAGTCCAGCGAGGGCTTTAGGGGTTCCAAACCCCCTCCCCCAGCGATCCTGCCTATCTAGACCAGAATATAACACAATCACGCATTAGGGTGACACATCAATCGCAACCAAAGAGATCTTCTCTTGTCTTTGATCGCAACTATTCGGAAAATTATATTGATTCACACGTGTTTACATTTTGAAATTCAGTCGAAGCTGGCGACATTACAAAATCATAAAATCTAAAATTTTGAATTTCATCAATTTAAATATATTTTTTCAATTCTTTTTTAAAGCTACTGATACAGAGTGATACGTTTAAGGATCATGGTTCTGATCAGGAGCTAGGTAGTATACAAAATTTCGTCAAGGGTCGTTTAAAGCTCCTTCCAGAAAGGCGAGGGTAAATGATTCTGTCTTTTGATGAGTGGGCTTCAAAACTTGGGGATGTGATGAAGTTTCCGGCGCGGCGCAGTTTTACAAACACAATTGAAATAGCTACAACATTTGAATAAAAGTTATTTGTCTGCTTTTAAATCATGCTATTTGCGCTATATCTTTAATGACTTTGAAGGCTTCAATTATTTTGATAGATAGTAAGTCAACAATCTTGCTTTTCTTACAGACAATAAATTTAATCTGCCTAAAGTTACAATCAAGCAAGTGGGAGAGGCCAGTCATTTCATAACTGTGCAACTAAGTTTCTATGAAATGTCAATTCATATTTCATATTTGAAAATAAATCAGATCGTAGACGGTGGCGAAAATTCATGAGCAGGAAAGCGGCAACTCGCTTCGACGACGACTAATCCGCCGAAGGAGGAAGGAGGATTTGAAAATAATCTAACTTGTCAGTGAGTATGACTTAAATACATAAACTTATTTGTTAAGTGAGTCTATTACTTACAAATCCTAAAAGTGAAGCACTTTGAACTTGCAATGTTAAATACCCTCAAAGCCATTTGAAACTTTTTAGGTTAGTACTTTTTGAATGATATTTGAGGACGAAGGTACTAACAATTACTCGCTCTGCATTTATAATTCTGCAGTCACGTCAGCAAAGTAGTAAAGCGGCGATTCTATACAAGTGAAAATCTGTTATCGAGGAGTTTTTTTATATGAAGGTACTTTTTTGTGTCTTTTTTTGTGGTAATAGTACTATTGATAGCAGATTGATACTTTTGCAGACTGAAGCATGACAGAACCGTGACCTTTTACAGTCAATTTTGCCTCAAGTGAAGTAGTATTACGCAAGTAGAATAAAACCATAAAGACGCATTACGCTCACGTGATAAGTCATCACCCACATTCATTATTCTAAGATTCAGACAAAGTCGAAGGTACAAATTCAAATCGGAATGCAATTCCTTGCGGAAGTCAGTGGTATGCCTATGACTTATCAGTGTTTGATTATTCTACAGCAAAATCACATTGAATACTTACCTGTTATGATCGATCTGCACTCGAGGGCTGACACCACGGCAAGTATCGTCGGAGAAGAACCTCAATCGACTTCGAAGAGAGGAATAAAACATAGAATCCGGAGAAACTGGCACTTCTGACATGCATGTATCAGCTCATTCAATCACCAATTTTACTCGATGGTAGATACACGCCGCGTGTGATCAGTGCATTTATCATTCGAACGGCACAGTAGTGATGCACAAGTAAGCGATACACTCCACATTTACAAATTGAGATTAAATGCGATAAAGATGTTTCATTTGGAATAATGCACTACATAATCAACGGTTCAGTCATACATGCATTCATAAATAACTACCGCTGTCCTTATTGCAAGGGAGTGGCTGACGTAAGCATGAACATTGGCATTAAGATATTAACTGTTTACTACGCCATGAAATGAATAGACTGACGCATATCTTTGGACTGACGTATAGGCAGCAGTTCATTCCGCATCTCGTCGGAGAATACCGAAATGCTGATGCAAAACAAAACATTCACATCTGTCCGCACGTTGTCTGAAATTTCCTCATCAAAATAGAATGTGCCAAACATCCAGTCAGATAAGGATGTAAGTGAGAATGTACATGTATCAGCAGACGATAAGGGTCACTTCATTAAACATTGGAAAATATCACGAGCCTTTCCCTCGCTAAATACTGGCAGAGAGCGGATACAGAGCAATCATCGTGAGATTTTTAATGAAGACTAACTGAAGTAGGTTGGCGAAGTGAATATGAAATCAAAGTATCCAATATCAAAGTATATTTCCGAAAATAATGTTTCAAACATTATTTTTTATTTATTTGTTTTATTTTTTTACAATTGGGATCGTGCCATCCAAGCTCTTGCGAAACATGCGTACAGATATGTGATGAGCGATGTCATTTTGCGCTGCACATCGCTTTGCTTGACAACACAAACTCTATTCATAAAGCACTTACACGCAGATCTCCGGAAAAACTCAAACTGAAGATAGAAAATTAAGGAAATTCTAGGAGAATTCCGGGAGATCTTATGTAGTTTGCAATTCCAGCTTTGCTGAGAATCAAACTGAGACTTAAATCAGAATGTAAGATAAACAATTCGACTTTCGAACAAAGCGAAGTGTCGAGCAAAAAGACTAAGATCAGAATCCAACATTCCTAGCCTGATAACTCTCTCGATTCCTTGTTGGCAGTCAACGATAGACGATTGGATGTCAACCTAATGCCATAATCCGATTTCGTTTCTTGCGATGTCGCACAGTGCGTGTGTTTGGGTAGGTATTAGTGGGGATAATGGGAGAGACCAATTTTGACTGAAATTCGAAATTGCAATTGATTGCAGCAATGACATTTATAGATTAACCTCGCATTTTCAAATTTGTGTAGATATCTGATGAATAGGCATAATGAATACTGATATGAACAAAAACTGTAAGATGCCTCAGTTCAGCCTATTGCATTTTGATACTTAGACAACATTCGGAAAATAATGTCAACGTGATTCAATTTCAAAGTTTGCAGAAACACATGTTGCCTGCTCGATACGAAATTTTGCATGACGTAGAGCACATCTGCAGTGTCAACTAAACAAACAGTAACAAATAGTAGGAATCGAGGTGTTGTGCGTTCAAAATTGATAAAATGTAATAAACATTGTTATAAATATTCAATGGCTAAATTGCAAATTAGGATACAATATTGTATCACCATTTGCTAGTTGCATGCTTATCACGTTGTTATATAGGTAGCATATTTAGTAAGCGTTGAAGCTGAACTGACTCATTTTCTGATTGATGGATCAAACCCCGAATGCCATCTGTCAGATATAATTGAACTTTATGCTCATCAGTACTAGCATGTTTATATTGTGACGAGAGAGCTATTATAAGTCGGAAAAATGCCAGTTGACCTGCCTGCTGTGTATCGTGCGATAAGAACACAATAGATTTATTGTTATGATTGTCAACAAGCTTAGGTATTTAAGTACTCTTGAAATAGAAATGTCTGAAGACCAATAACCTGTGAAATGCTTCTACACCACAGCAAGAAATCGGCCACCTCCTTTAGGTCTTAATTCCGAGTCAGACGTAGTGAATCTTGGGTGCACCTCAAGATTAAATCCAAAATGGGCCACCTTACTAGTGAAGTACGCATTTGCTACAAGATGGAAGGTTATTTGAAAGTTTCGACTCAAGTGCCAATGTTGAAGTGTCATACATTCAAAAATGCATCGCATTGTTTACAAAACAACAATAATATAATGCTAGGTCAGTATCTCAGGAATCTTAGGTACTCCCAGGATTGTCAAAAGTCCAAGATTCAACCTTGTAGCCTAAATGAACTAAATCTAAAATCTAAATCCGAAATTATTTTTTTGTGAGATCACTTATTTTGACATATGAATATATTTTTGATTAATAGTCCGGGAGCTAGCGTGAAGTTGTGCAGGGAACGAGGCACTACATAAAACTTTCACATAGCATAGTACACCTCTAACCTACTGCAAAACTTCGCGTCTGCCGGCTCAGATCATTTGCTTTTCAGAAATAGAGATGATAACAAAATCCTATGTATTTCCAATGGTAAAATTGTGACATCTGAGGTGTTGACTCCATTTTTTCGAGTTTTTGCTCATAAAAAATGTACAAGTTGGTATTTTGCTGAATTGGTTATTATAGAAGTCATCTACAGATCATGATCTTTCAAATGAGTTATCATTCAGTGACAGAGGATGAAGTAAAGTGTACAAACAGACACTTTTCGTTAAAGTATGTCAACAATTTTCCTGAAATTTCTATGTTAAAATTTGCAGTTACACCAACGAAAAGTGTCTGCTTGCACACTTTACTTCATCCTCCGTCACTGAATGATAACTCATTTGAAAGATCATGATCTGTAGATGACTTCTATAATAACCAATTCAGCAAAATACCAACTTGTACATTTTTTATGAGCAAAAACTCGAAAAAATGGAGTCAACACCTCAGATGTCACAATTTTACCATTGGAAATACATAGGATTTTGTTATCATCTCTATTTCTGAAAAGCAAATGATCTGATCCGGCAGACGCGAAGTTTTGCAGTAGGTCAGAGGTGTACTATGCTATGTGAAAGTTTTATGTAGTGCCTCGTTCCCTGCACAACTTCACGCTAGCTCCCGGACTATAACTAGCGCTTCTTGATGTTCATTGGCGGCTCGGCATATTTAATGAATTTTCATTAATTCTTGATTCAGCAATTCTCAGTCACGTATACAGCGGACTTCGTTTATAAAAGAGTTATCTCTGTAATTTGATGCTGCAATTGAAGTCGAGAAACTTACATTTCTCACTTTACTTTTATTGAATAGCAAGCTGAAATCCGAAATGAAATCCACAGGAGAAAAAATAGGCTTCAGCTAGCTAACATGACGAGCTCCCATTTGTATTATTAAAAAAATAAATTATAAATTATTATTAAATTATTTTTTATGTATTATCAGGTATAATTTAAAAGAATATGCGCGCTACATTGAAAATGCAACTCTATTCATGTATTTGACAAAAAATCTTGTCTAGCGATGTATGGTTGATCAAATTGCAACATGACAATATCAAATGTACATGCAGGTGATGTAACAACGGTTCGGGGAAGGTTTTTAAAAGGGATATAGGACTCGTCACCGATCTTTCATTGGTAGTCGTCCCACACACTTTACGCGTCCATAAGTGGCGTCTCCAATCTGTCAGTGGATCTAATGCCGTCTTTCAAAACAATGTGAATTCATTTAGTGTATTTTATCACAATTGTTGACTATACCACTGAGGTTGACACCATGGCTGACACAGTGTATCATATCGCCTTCATATCATGCTGTTTCTTTGATTGAATTGGAATAATGGTCAGCATGATAATTTGCCGGTGTCATCTTGTAGATCTTATTGTCGGCCTGTTGACAAGGTAATTCCTGACAAGATTGAACTTATATCTGCAGATGCCGATCATTTGATTACCATTCATCATGACAAGCAAGAAACAATAAACTGACGATGCCCACTTTTCCTTTTTGTAATTTTTAAATGAAACTATTAATCACACGATGACAGTCTGTTTTGCTTCGCAGAAACAATTGTTGACAAAATAGCATTCAGGTTCTCGTTAAAGGCGGTGCATATATTTTTTGTCGCTATCAATTCATTATAAAAACATCATTTACAATCAAAGAGAGCATTTGAAGAAAGCATTAAAAGAGGATTTATCAAAGCTCTACTACATGAATGCATGAATGCAAGTGGTCCGTGTGCAGCACTAGATCTTCAATCATTTAACAATGACAATTTTTTTCATCAATGATAATGAATTTCTACACGTATGCACACACATGCGCGTGTGTTTGGAGTGACCATGTTCGGTGACCCGAGCAAAACTCAATCAAGCCCAATTCGACTTCATCCCACTGTCGCCTTTGTGAAAGTACCCGAGAAGCCGTCTGTCTGCTTCTTACAGTTGAATGCAAGACGGTTTCATGAATAACTGCAAAATAGTTAACCCATTTTCAAATGTAGTTTTCATGTTGAAGTCGTGGTACAATTTTAATAAGCCATATACCATATGAAACCCCATGTTCCATAGATTATTTTGACATACATTTCACTCTATTAAGTGGTCAGTTGTGGTCAGCAACCCCTGTGAAAGAAAATTGGACGTTTTCTTTGAAGCAGGATTTCAACATGAAGACAGCCGGATTTTTTAATGAAAATTGACAGACAGTGTCAACTACCAATCAGCCTTATCATGATGCAAGGATTTCAAGATTCGTTGAATGTACAAAAAGATAGAGTACCAATAAGTTTTACCAAAAAATTGCTGCTAAAAGAGCATCTGACTCAATTTTTCAATGATGAAGATACTCGATTTCAATAAACTTTATATCATGTGAATGTCTATGTTTAGTACTTTAAATTGGCTGATCGTTTAGGTTGTGTCTGGTCAGCTGTGGTCAGCAGACTTAAAGGCATGAATTTTTGGTCAATTCATTCACCGACACCTTCTGACGAGACTACGCAGTACAGAAAATTAAGATTATCACCATTAAATAAGGCTCACATGTTCAGCTTTCAGATAATATAAATTTTTCGAATTCCGATGAAATTTGGTACAATTTCACTCAGTTTACCCTTTTTCCTAATTCCGCGCTAGTTCCACGTCGACAATGCTTTTAACGGTCAACTGCACACAATTTAATAACTTTTGTTGTACTAACGCTGGCATTTTCAAGTTTGGATTCAAAAGAATGCCGGTTTTAGGCATGAGCTCCAAGAATATGCACATTTTATCACAATCGGTCCATCCGTTCACTGGCAAACTTCAAATTTGTATTATTCCCTGCATACTTGACCATTTGGTGAATAATCATTTCCCTCGATTGAGGTTAGAAGATTTTTCAAATTTCAAAGGAGCGTTTATTTCCAAAATTTTTGGAAAACAGTGGGAACACATTTGAACATATCGGAACCTAATGGAACACATTCGTAGAAAATAGTCCGTGCGGTCAATAGAAAATACAATTGTAATTAAGGAAGGAGAGGGGAATGAACCACTGATCCTTTTTTCGCTATTCGAAATAAAAGATGATTGCGCTGGCTCGTGTTGATCTCAGTTTCTCATGTCTTGACCTACATGTCAGGAAATCATGTGCTTTTGAGTGATGATATTTTCTAATCGATCACTATCTAATCAGGGTATGAACGAACGGTCTGAACGGTATTTTTTTTATTTTTCTGATGAACGAACGATTGAACGATACTTCTGAGAAGCCGGCGAACGGTGATCGGAACGAACGGCTTTTTTGCTTAACTGAACGTGATTGAACGGTAATTTGATATGTACCTGTACTTATCGACTGAATTTTGACACCACAAATCATATGAAGTAACATGTGACTGCATTCAAAATACACGAGAAGAAGACATGATGCCAGGAGTAAATCAATTAACTAAAACATCTGTCGTTAATTTCGAAACGATAGTCAAGTGACAAAAGCGTATTCTGCAAGACTCGGAAATTTCAACGCTCGTTTTGATAGGCACATTTTCTTCATTCAACGTCCAGATTTATCAGGTATATAATTAGAAATGGGTGGTGAAGAAGAAAGCAGTATAGTCGCTAATCGCTTTTGCATCATACAAAAGAAGGTAAATACTTAAGGTAAATACAGTCAAGTTCAAATAAACATGTCATAAATAACTATGAAGGTATAGAGGACTTCAAGGGTTATGAAATTCATATGTACATTGCCTAGATTTAGCTACAAGATTATAAGTAGAAATTAACTTAGAAAGATTTCATAAGATTTAAAGCTAAAGATGATATTATATGAACTGTACAAGATTCCAGATAGTAGCCTAATTTGATGAAAATTCGTTGTCTACACCAGATTCAAGACCGCCTATAAGCCTTCATAATAAATGAATATATGAATAAATACAAATAAATGAATATACAATATATACATGTACAGTATATAAGCTTACATATATACCGGTTGGGCAGTAAATGGTGTTTTTGATTTATCTTTATACTACCAAGTATTTCATTTAGCATATTTATTTCCCATTTCCCGAGCTTGCTTTTTTTGAACATTATTGATGATGCCGGAAATGACGCGAGGTAGTATTAAGGATTTTCAGGACACTGTTGAAAAACTGATGGTAAAAATGGAAAGCTTAACCACACTTGTTCACCAAGTTAATAACTATATGATGGAGACATTGAATGAAACTCAAAAGGAAATGATTGATACTATGAATCTTGTGAATAATGATATCAAGTTAGAGGTAAGCAAACTATCAAAAAACTTGCAGCTAAAATCTTACAGTGGTAATTTCGAAAGATTTATTGAGCAAAAGTTATTGAAAAGAAAACAATTTTTCTATCAGGCCTAATCGTGTAATCAATAGTAATTGGAATAGAAGACAAAATTATACTGGTGGTATGCCTAGAAAGTTCAATAGCCAGAACTATTTTAATAATAGGCGCAGAAATGGTTTCAGACCTTATAATGGTTACCAGACTACGAGTAACTTTGAGAACTACAACCACCCATATCATCTGCCTAATTATCAGTATTCAAATCGACAAATGAACAGGAACAGATTTACAAGGTACATGAACCAAAGTAATCCTGAATCTGATAACATGACGACAAATTTTTCTGGTAATGATGACAATAATAGTTATAATCAGAATACTACGGTCCCTTTTTTATGCCAAAGGATATAAAGATTGTAAATTTTTCAAATTATATCTTATCAGAATCAGACAAAAAGTTGTTGAATAAAGGATGCAAATTTACCCCTCTCCAAAAGCAGAATTTAAATTCTATGCATTATGATACAATCTCCTTCTCTAGAAAATTGCGTTTAATTCATTTTTTCCATAATGAGAATTCAATTGAAAATGTAGTCATAGACCAGTCGATAGTGAGCAGTCCATCAAATTTCGATCCTCCTCGAGGCTATGTGAAGTTTTAGATAGCAATATGGATCTAATGATTAATAGCGTAAATGAAACTAAAACAAGTACCAATTGTAAATACAATCTACACAGAGAAGAACTATCTTCACTAAAGAATTTGAAAAATCAAAGTGATCTGCATATTACAAATTCGGACAAAGGAGATGCTTTCGTCATTATGGAGTATTCACAATATAGAAGTTACATGTATAATGAGCAGATTTTAACACAGATTATAATACAGATTTTAAGCGCTGTCTAACCGAAAAAGAAAACAAGTTTCTGTGGAATTTTGATGCAAAATTACCCTTTATCTATGGTTTGCCCAAGATACATAAATTGGAAAGCATTTTTCAGAATCAAAGAATTGATAAATTTGGATACCTTCAATTAGAAATACCAGAACATTTGAAATTTAGGCCGATAATTTCGAGTAGGCAGGCCCCCACAAGTCATCTCAGTTATATGATGGATGAAATTTTAAAACCGTTGGTAAGAAAACTATTAAGCTATTGCAAAGATACAAATCATTTTCTAACAAAATTACCGAAATCATCAAGGAATGCAACCTTCGTATCTTTCGATGTGGTATCACTATATACCAGTATTAACCATGATCTTGGTATTATAGCTGTCAACTTCTGGGTGAACAAATATAGAGACATGATAAACCAACGATTTTCCAATGAATTTATTATTAAAGGTGTGGAAATGGTATTGAAAAACAATTTCTTTAATTTCGAAGACAATCATTACTTACAGATATCAGGCACAACAATGGGCACAAAGATCGCCCCCACATACGCTTCGTTAACAGTTGGGTATCTAGAGCTCAATATGTACAATTTAATGAAGGAGATACTTACTCAAGATGATCATATGACTTTTTGTGAAACATGGGTAAGATACTTGGATGATTGCTTTATAATCTGGCAGAGCACATTCGGAGACATAGACGAATTTCTTACCTTACTTAACAACCTGCATGAAAATATCAAATTTACGATGAATAAAAGTGTTGATCAACTGCAATTTTTGGATGTATTAATTTACAAAAACAATGACAAAATTGAAACCGACATATACCACAAGAAAACGGACAGTCAGAATTATGTACCGTTTAATTCTAACCATCCGCGTCATTGTATACGAAATATTCCTTATACTTTATCACAAAGAATTGATTTAATTGTATCTGATCCACAGCTTAAAGAAATGAGATTTAATGAAATGAAAGTGAGATTACAAAACCTTGGATACCCTGCAACCTTAATTGAAGATGCAATATTTAAATCTAAATCGGGTCAGAAAGATAAACAAATTCAAAAAAGCGGAACAAAAAATGTTGACTATGTTGAAATATATAATCCAAATAATCCAAATATCTACAGTAAAATAATTTCACCAATTTTTACAGGATTGCAAAATATGCCTCAATTTAAAAATTATAAGTTACGAAAAAGTTATCGACAACCGAAATCTTTACTTACACAATTGAGAAAAAATAACAGAATTACAATAAAAGGAGTAGAGAAATGTAATGATAAAAAAATGCCTATGCTGTAAATCATTAATAGAAGGGAACACATTTGTCTATACTGATAAGAATCAAGAAAAAACATTTGAAATCAAAAGTAATATGTCGTGCTCAACAAAAAATGTTATTTATGCCTTACGATGTAGAGGATGTAGTATGATTTACGTGGGACAGATTGGCGACAATCGAAGATCTCGCATTCGCGTACATAGACAGCAGATAAAAGACGGAAAATATAGAAATCTTTTTGTAAGTCATCACATGGCGTCTTGCTCAAGCTATGACCCACCTTTCTTCTGTATGCCACTACTAAAACTTCCTAGTAATAGCAATAGGAAATTTCGTGAAGAAAAAGAGCAACTATGTATAGACATCTTACAGCCTGGTCTGAATAAGGATTGTACTTCTATGCAAATACCATCTAATTTTGTTTGATTTATGAATTGTGCTAGGCATCAGCCTAGAAATTGTGTTATATGGTTTTCAATATAATCATTTCATTAACCCTTGACAAGCCTGTACTAACGGGTGAAACCGGTTTGGCAGTAAATGGTGTTTTTGATTTATCTTTATACTACCAAGTATTTCATTTATTTATTTAGTACACCAATAAGTGCAAGGAGCACCAAGGCAACACAGGAAATACATTCAGGAGGGAACAATTAGAAGTTACAATAAAACATAAAAAGCTTCCGTTTAAACTGTTTCACCGTTTCACTGTTCACAATATCGTCGGGGAGGCGGTTCCAGTCATCTATAATGCGGTGGGAAAAGGAGGATAGGCGACAATTCAGATTTGTTGGGTGGCGGAAAATTTTGTAGTTATGTCCACGGGTTCGGGAAACACTAAAGGTGAAGAAGGAATTGGGATCACTTGGAGTAAGGTGTTTACATATTTTGAACACGGTTGTAAGGTCCATAATCCGACGACGACATTGTAGTGTTGGGAGTTTCAGAGCTCTCAGTCTTTCTTCGTAGGGCAACGAGGATAGACCACGGATGCTTTTGGTGAATCGACGTTGTACACGTTCAATAGCCAGAATGTCTTTATTCAGGGAAGGATTCCAGACTGGGATGGCATATTCGAGGTGAGGGCGGACCAGTGTCTTGAAGAGACGAATAAGCAGATCGGCGTCTCGAGAGACGAATGTCCTGAGGATGGCAGATACAATGCGATTCGCTTTCTGAACACAGGTCAGAATGTGCCGAGAGAATTTTAGGTCTATTTATTTTAGGTCTATTATTTTATATATATATAATATACATTATCGATTTAAAGCGTTTTTTCGAAAAGATTCAGAAAATTCGGAAGTTTTCCGAGCTTCGGATCTTTAAGGTCATTGTTTTAACTTGAAAGAATGTATAATTAGTTCTACTATCGCACCTCGCACGAGTCGCGGCATTACCCTATCATGAAATTTAGAAGGGGATGTTCGATGGTCTGTTTCATTTGCTTTCTATTAATCATTCACTAGGTGATATGCCACGCTCAATTATGCGTAAATACACATGACCCCAAACATCCGTGGTCTACCGCGTGACATTACTGCAACATATGTCGGCAGTCCTGTTATATAGACTTTGCGTTTCTTGTCTGTATGTATCACAGACTGTTCTCATCGATAAACCAGTGACCGTCCCAGTCAGAAGAGGGATCAAACAAGGCGACGTTTCATCACCGATTATTTTCTCAGAAACTCTAGAATCCGCGCTTAGAGGAGCCGACATGCCTCACGGCATAGATATCGAAGGCGATCTTTTGCAATATCTTCTCTTCGCTGACGACGTAGTTCTATTCGCGCATTCCCACAAAGAACAAGCAATGGTTAACAAGCTCAACAAGGCCACTTCCAAATTGGCCTGAAGATCCACCGAACGAAAACACAGTGAATGAGAAATGATGTAGCAACCCCAGATCAAGATTCTATCAAACTAGAAGGTAAAGAGTTCAACAGAATAGAAGAATACGTCTACCTCGGAAGATCGATAAGTGTGACAAACAAAATGAAAAAGGAGCTGGCCAAAGGGAAGCAATCAGGTTGGAATTCAATTAATAAATTTCGTGACATCGTCACAAACAGAAAGATATCCGCAGAAATGATATCCTGCGTCTTCAATACTCACGCAATTCCTCTGAAACGAAGAATGGAGATAGAGCTCTTTAGTAGAGCTCTATATCTCTATGGAGCCTCATAGAGATAGAAGAGGAAATCCTTCAAGACACTCAAAGAGAAATGGAAAGAAGAATTACCGGTAATATACACATCACGTCTCAAATGAAGAACTAAGGAAAAGTTCAATGGTGAAATATATGCTAGATGTAAATTACGCACCAAAACGACGGTGGACAGGACACGTCATGCGGAGAAATGATAAACAGATGAAAAATACATATAACTGATTGGAGACCATTCATCAGGATACAAATACACATCTGATTGGATTACATCAGGGAGCGGAGTCAGAGTCGGAGTCCTATCAAATGATAGGACTCCGACCTATAACTAGACCCGAAATATAATTCAAACAAATTATTTATCCTCGTGCGTAGCTGTCACTGTCATGATTTCAGCTTTCTCCGTCAAACAAAAGTACAGAGATACTGTTGCATGCAAAGTTTGTAATAGTTGGGGGAATGAACCGTAATAGCGAAAAAAGGATTGTCTTTTCACTCGGTGATTTAGTACAGAAGACAAGCCTGCCTAGCCTCGATCACGCCTACGCACCAGAGATCACGTCAGAGATAAAAATGAAATACCAATTATGTTTAATAACATTACCTCTTACCCTCACGTAAATCGTGTGTGATCTCTCCTCCAAAGCGCATATTAAAATCGAAAGTGTACTAATATGTTTTGGAGAAGGATGAGGATTTTCCTGCCTGGTAGAGACTGGAGAAAACTATGTGAGGCACACATTAACATGATGGGAGGAGCCGAGTCGCATGCAGGACGACTCCTGCATTGGATCGCAGGAACGGAATCTATACAAAAATTAATCTTGAGACATAAAAATTTTTCACTATGTGGTGACATTTTTTGAGTCGACACTTAATATACTATATACTTCCTCTAGAGCTTTCTCGACGCCGCATCTTAATTGTTGTCGAAGTTACAGCAATAGCAACACCAGGGATCGAGTAGGCCTAGGTTTCTCATTCTTCCTTGTTTGTTGAAGGAACATGTGGAGATCAGTGCTCAATTTGCCAATAATCGTTATTGGGAGGAGGCTCTGTTGACCGAACTCCTTCTTGATTCGTCGAGCGGGTTAAGAATGCCGTCATCGGTAACCTTTAATTAAGAAGCATAGAACATCCGTCACCTACGCAACTGCTATCAAAAGGCCTACCTACAGAAAAGCGGATACTGCAGTGGATTATATTTTATTTTGAAAATTCCTGTTCCGTGGACGGCTTAAACGATAAAAACCTTGTTGAAAGTGATGATTTGAAAGAATCAATTTCATAAATGTAAAATATGAAAATGTTTTAATTGCACAGAAATGGATGCTTACGATTTCTTTTTATTTTAGCCTGCCAAAAGAAATGGCATCAGCATCAATAGTAGCATCAGCGGCACCTTTCACCACGAAAAAATCTCGAGAAGAACTGTCTGCATTTCTGTCACGAAAGAATACAGAAATGGATGAGAGAGATAGATAATGTGGTAAGTCCATTTTATTCTGAAAAACACTAAAACCACGATTTTTTGAAAAAAAGTGTGAATATTGTTTGTCATTAGCCTATACATCTTGAAGTTATTGCATGAAATTCAGCTTGATTTTATACTGCTAAATTCCATCAAATATTTCATATATTGGTATGCGATTCTTTTGCATGACCATATAGCTCCTAATTATGCATGCAGGGCTTTCGTCATGCGGGAATACTTGGGAACGGAGTTCCTGCCTGCCCTCCTCGGTGGGGAACGCATAGGAACGCTGAAGTGCCCTCTTCGAGACGCGGTTCATAGACGGTGCAACTCTGAGCCAGATTGGGCATAATATCATAAAGTGTTGATGATACTATTCTTGAAGTCCTAAATTCATTTGTATGAATTTCTATGAAGGCCACTTCTCTGTCTTTCAATTTCTAGAGATTGAGTCAACAGAACGATAATTACTACGGGATTATATTGACGAGAAATATTTTGTTGCTAAACATCAGTTGTCATATGTTCATGCAGAAACCCAACTATAGAAAACAGAGTAGGAATCCGTGTGTGTACATGTGATGCTATGGTTATACTTGACGTTTTGTCTTTCATACTTTTGTTATAGATTGATGCATGAATATCATTTTACTATTGTGTTTGTTTCAAAAATGGCTACATGTGTCATAAAATTTTTTTCTCGTCTTATCTATTGTTACCTGATCAGACGTTTTCTTATATCTACACTTGCGTAAGCTAAATTTTCAGATGTGACGTAAATGCATATTTCTCCTGTTCAGTATTCATGTCATCTAAACAATCGATTTTATATTCTGAAGGCTTGTTGAAAGCAGTTTCGTAGCGAAAATGTTCATAACCTTGTTTGGAGAAAATGATGCATTTTCAAAACTTGTATGATGTCAAGTTTTCGGGACATAAACGGTTTGCTCCCATAATGAAGCTGATTTGGCGAAAATCATCAGCTTGATTTCAAGCCATACAGAACAATGAAAGTACACGAATTAATGGAAGATGATATGGAGCGAAGACAGCAGTTTTGTGAACTTTTCAATAGCCAGTGTCGTGATGATCCCAACTTTCTGGATTCCATAATTTGGACAAAACGAACCAAAGTTTTGTTTGAATGGCAAGATCAACAAACACAACTGCTACTATTGGCACATGAAAAATCAGCATCATATGTACCAACATGAAATGAAAACTCAAGGAGTCATGGTGTTGGCAGGAATCTGTTCGAACGATGTTATTGGCCCTTTATTTTTCCCTGAAGGAGAGACTGTCACAGGACAGTCATACCTGACACCATTACAAGATGTTTTAAGTTGCTGCAATATGTTAATCTAACATTTGCTTTTGGTAGAAAGATGGTGTTCCTGTTCATTGTCAGTAGGCTGTCAGAAGCTTTCTGGACAACACATTTCCAAAGAGTCGTCGTCGATCAATTGATTGGCCTCCTCGATCGCCCGACTTAACCCCGATGGACTTCTTCTTCTGAGGTTACCTTAGAGAAAAGCTTTATGGGACTAGACCGACCACGATAATTGCTTTGCGAGAGACTATAATTGAGGAAGCAAGCAACATACCAAATACACTAGCAAAGTTTGCATTTCAGTTAGTAGCAGCTTTCAGAAATGTGTAAATGCTGACTGTCGTCATTTTGAGCATTTGTCAATATGTTTTGCTATGGAATGTGTTGCTTTATCATTTACTGCTGAACTTAAGCGTTAATACTTCGATATTAATTATTTTATTATTTCGACAGGTAATTATCAAACACCCTATATAAATATTAACATTATTTATAAATAAAAATATTACATATAAATATTCATATACAGGGTGAACTAGAATAGTTTGGAGGTCTCTCGGCATTCCTAATGATCATTCACTCTAATTTTTGTATCTATGCTCATCTCCCAACAGCATCAATTTATTCATTCAGCAACCTATTAATTCAAATTGTTATGGCTTAGACATCGAACGCTGTCAGAAATCAAAATGATCTACTTGCAAATCATCCATCTCTTTTCAAGCATAGCAGAGTTAACTACCGAGGAGAAGGTCTACTTGATGTCTTGAGCTGTAACTTATAACAGTGAGGGAAACAGGCAACTGTTCGAAAAGAAGTTTAGCAGCCCTCCTTTTCCTCCACTGTAAAATACTTATCGAGACTGACTCGGTCGACGAAAGAAAAAGAAAAGGAAGAGCACGCTCCGCGACTTCTGATGACAGCAAAGAAAATGTTATTCAATCGCTGAATGCAAATGATACAATATCTACTGCTGAAATCACTGAACGTCTCTTAATATCACAATTTTCTGTGTGCAGAATTCTGAAGGAAGAAAAATTCCACGATTACAAGGCAGAAACGTCTCAATTATTATTGGAGGATGCTGCTGACAGCAAACAGGGATTTATCCAGTGGCGGCTCGTCAGAGGAGGCGAGGGAGGCATTGCCTCCCCATGATTTTCTACGGCAAGATATTTTATATTCCTGACATTTTTCTACTCTATTTTGTTTAATTCATTAAAATAGTAACATTGATCACATGGCAACATGCCTCAGCCGAGCAGCGCAGATATCAAACTCACTGTATCCAGAGTTGGAAAAGTTGGAATTGTAATTAATTCCGATCCGGAATTAATTCCATTTTTCGTCGGAATTGGAATTGGAATTAACGATATTTAAATCTACTGGAATTGGAATTGGAATTGACCTTGACAAACCTCAATTCCACTTTTTCGATAGACCTGTGATAAATCTATTTGTACAAAAATTGAAATCACAGTACTCGGCCGTTGTGTTGACTGCACGCAGAGATAAGAGAGAGATAGATCGACAGAGGTAGCTTTATTCTATTGTTGAATAAAGGGTGTTAATTGTGACTTCGATGGACCTATAGCCCCGGACAATGTTGTTTCAGCGATTAAGCAGACAATGAAAAGACAACCATCTTTGTTCAATCTGTTATTTTTTATTTTTTTATCAAGTAAGATAATTAATCAAAATAAAGCCATTGTTGAATTTAGTTCTTGATAGGATAAGCACAAAAATTAGAGATTACCTTAATTGTTGTACGCACGAAAAATAATTGGTCTGGAAAGAGGAAAATTAACGCTGCATTATAGGGCAGCAATCCTGTCAGTTCAAATTATAATATAGACAGTTTCAACAAATTAGGCTATTCTAATAATTAATTATTCAATTACATGAACTATTATTCAACTTCCAATCACAATAATTAACAATATCAATTTTTAAGACTACAGTTATATAGATACGATGCGCAACGATAAAAGAAAAACTTTACACTTACTCTTCACTTCTTAATGTTGAATTCACTTCAATTCGATCGGACCCACTTATACCAAAATAATATCATAAATAACAGTGTCACTTATACCGTCAATCTTCAATCGCGCTCGCTGATGTGTTGTTGTTCGATGGCAGGCAGTTGTTGTTGTTACTTCCGTAGTTATGTTACACCGCGAGATCCCGAAGTTCTTCTAACAGCTACTGAAGATGTCGTATGTGTTGTTGTTGTGTCAATTTCTCATCGTTTCTAATTTATACAAATTTTTGAGACTTGACGATAAAACCACTTTCCTTTGAATATTAAAAGAGTTTCCTTTAATCTTTGCTCGTTAGCTTTCGACCCGACCACATTTCGTTCTCATCACGGAATTTTTAATCTCCTTCTTTAACATGGACCATTAATCAGATTTCATGATATCATTTTTTATCGTCATTTTTTCTTTCATCAACAATCACGTTATTCGCACACTGAATTTCTTTCTTCTGACAGTTTATTAATAGATTTATTTGTATCTCATCTCTCTCTCACTCACTCACTCTCTCTCTCTCTCAGCGTTTGATTCTTTGCTGATCGTTAACTTTCTTTTCTTTTTTTCACGAGGTTTTGAATATCTCATTTACGAAACGAAAATGGCGCAGGCTGACCGGTGACATATATACATGTACACAAGAAATATGAACTGTAAACATGAAAACGCACATTGGAACGACGCAGGGAACGGCACACAGGAACAATGAGGAAAGGATAAGGGCACATGGGTTTGATTGAAACGAACAAACGTTAGATACATCAACATAAGACACTATACGCGACATGCAATTATCGGAATTGAATCTTATTATGGAATTGGAATTGGAATTGAATTGAACTGTTTCAATTGGAATTGGAATTGGATTTGGAATTGAAATTTCTGCTCCGGAATTGGAATTAAAAAATTTCAGTGGAATTTTTCCAGCTCTGACTGTATCACAACACAGGGAGGCGTGCCTCACCTCACAGTGTTATACGCGGTAGAGAACTTTGATGACACGTGATTGGCTGATTCATTCAGCTGCTTGTTTACAATGTGAAAGGGAGGCATGCCTCAGCCATTATTCGCGTTCGACGTTCGGTACTGCTGCTTCGACATGGCGTCCGCTGCGAATGAAATATGCACAGCAGAGGAGGTTTCCTATGCGGACAGCATTCTCGAAAAGCCGTTTTCACGTTTATCTATTCAGGAAAAGTTGGACATCAAGCGGAGAGGAAGCGAAACACCAAACTTATCTTCGGAATCGGGAAAAAAGCGTACTTTCAATGCTGCTTATTGGTACGAAAAAGTGTCATAGCTTACTGGAAGCGTGAAAAGACAAAAGTTATTTTGCTGGTCTTGCCTTTTGTTTCCACCTTCGACAGGTCCCGATGTATGGTTTAGAAGAGGCTATGACGACTGGAAGAATCTTGACCGTGCAACTCTTTTGTGAATTTTTGTACAAATAAATAAGCATTTACAATGCCATGCTAAACTCATTCTGTGTTGTCATTTTCAAAGTAGACCCTATTTTACATTATTATTTACTAGGCCTATATTGTATGACTTATTTTGGCGAGCACATACCTTCAATTTTGGGAATTAGTTGATTTTAAAATATCCATTTGTGAAGCGTGTCAAACTACTTCTGGCTTTTGCTTCATAGTTAAAATCTAATTTCTAATTTTTCATTTTTTGCCTCCTCATAGAAAATACCCACGAGCGCCACTGGATTTATCCATATAGTAGGGTACCCATGTCATGCTTCAACGCAATCAAAACGTCCCGGCTTTTCTTCGAAAGATCAAATTCTCAGACGAGTGTGTCTTCGCTTTGAACAGCAGATTTAATCATCAGAATGTTCACAATTGGGCGAGAGAAAATCCGCATTTCAAAATTGGTAATTCTGGTAAAACCCAAACATTAATAGTCTGGGCTTGCATTGGATATGGCGGAATCATCTCTTATGATGTATCCCGGAATACAATGAACGGACCCGATTTTGTGAAGCCCTATCTGCCACATTTTGCTCGTTTGAAGTTTGCTTCATGCTTCATTTTACCACATATTGATTATTGCTTACCAGTATGAGGTTTTGGCAGCTCAAAAAATCAAAGACGTATTGATAGACTATTAGGAAAAACGATGGGAATGATATTGAACATACGCCTTAAAGACAATGTATCCATGAGCGCCATGTTTGAAAAATTGCATTGGCTTCCTTCTTTATTGCATGCAAAGTATAGGACATCGGTCATGGTCTATAAAGCTTTGAATGGATTGGCAACATCTTACATCAGTGACATGCTATCGTTTCGCAGTACCGTGCGCTCTTTGAGATCAACCGAGAAAAATCTGCTCAGTATTCCCTTTAGCCGCACCAAGCTAGAAAGTACTTGTTTTTCCGTCCGTGCGCCATCCATATACAATGAACTTCCTGCTACCATAAGACAATCACAAACTCTTAGGTCATTCAAGCATTTGTGCTTTGATCATTATTTTAAATTTGTAACGAGTTAACTTTCATAATCTTTTTCATTGTTTTGTTACCAACTGATCTTCTTATCTTGATATTTTTTGTGTGAGAGCGTTGATCGGCCATTTTGTAAATAGGATTCTTCCTAAAATGCTCCGAGGATAAATAAAGTTCATTATTATTATTATTATTATTATTTGAGTGATGCTCCAGTGATTTTACGTACAATTGTGGAACAAGTTTGTTATTTATAGGAACAATCCGTGTGAGCAAATACATATTCTTTTTCTATGATGGTTCGTTGTCGGTATCTACGTATTTCGTAATGCCAAACTATTCTCATTCATTTTATCTCAACATTATATTCATGTATAGCTATACTGTATATTACAATTTACAATTTTTGGAATATCAAAATTTGATAAAAATCTTGATAACCAACATACACTGTATATTTAGACATTACTTGCGCTTGTCTTAATTAGATAAGCAATATCTTCCAGTGTGACCGAGCTGTGAAGACGTGCGCTTGTCTGGTTCTGTGTGGCTTTTCGAGTTCTGACATTCTAATTGCCTTTTAAGGGTCAAATTTGGTATCGGTGGATTCCTAACATCTTTGATTGTTTCCATGTGTTATTGACGGGATTGCATTCTGAACGGATTGAAGGAATTTGTTGATTTTCGGTTCATGGTCGTTTGATCTGTGATTTTCACTCATCCCTCAGATAATTGCTGCAGTCACACCAAAAGCTGAAATTGCCTTTCTCGTGATCCATTTCAGAAATTGTGGCTATCATTCAATAACGCGTGCGGAATTACACGTTGCGCGGAGTGTTGTGTGCACGGCTGGTATTGCCAGCTGCTAATTAGCTGTTCAGAAGTCGTTTGCACACCTAACTGTCAATAGTGTCAGCAATTATTGATTTTTTGTCACGCGATTCTGACGTCTTTTACGAAATAATTCGTCATCCGTTTCGTATTCACCTTTGTTGAAGATCGAAGTCTGAAGTCTCTAGTTGAAGCGCTTTACATAACATTGCCATGGCTACACCAAACAAAAGAAATACGCGCTCAGATTCAGCTGCTGGTATTTCGCTCACCGACATCAAACCATTACTGAAGAAAACCAAAGACAAAATAATTCAGAATAGCAAGCATGATTTGAATGCTATGAAAGTGGAGTTTGAAACTTTTAAAAGTAAAATTTGTGACTTTGAAAGTTCTGTGATAGCTATTCGAAGTGGGTATGAGTCCGTTAAAAGTGAAATTGTCAATATTTATCACAAAATGAATAAGACCTAGGAGCAGATTTTTCCTATATTTTTCGATGAAATGGACCAAAGCCATGAAAGAATGAAGAATCTCCGGGCTATGCAGAAGCTGGTGATGGTACTGTTGATCAGCGACAAGATCATGATCGTAAAAAGGTGTGCGATATCTTGGAAGAACTGCAGCCTTCGACTATGGAGTTTGTTGATGTCAAAATCATTGGTCGACTTCGGCCTGACATGTGTCCACGTCCTATAAGGATTTTATCCAATACCTTCAAAGACAAACTGGAGATCCTTAGAAGGGGTAGACAGGTACGACATTCTTCTACACTGTAAATCGCTGGATACGAAAATTACATACAAACATATACCAAAAATACATACAATTTGAATATGTTTACAGAGATCTGGTATGTTTTTCATACCAAATCTCATTTACCTTCGTACGTGATTGGTATGTAGCGATACGAACTATACTATCTGTGATTGGATGTTTTACACTGAAATACGAATTGTTGGTATGTTTCATATACGAGACCCGATGCAAATTCATCCTTATTCGTATGCCTCTGGTATCTATTTGGTATTTGCAGCTCTAAGTCACATACAAAAAATATGCGTATTGCATACTACTGTCAAATAACTTTTTTCAGTAATACCAGTCGCAAATATTTTTTTGTTTGATAGAGTGATATTTAACTAGATTAGATTTATTGTGAATTTTATGCCGCATGAGATTGTCGTTGTTGCTACTTGTCTAGCAACATTAGCAGGACGTTTAGTTAACTCTGCTTTATGGGCCAAGTTGATAAACGTTAATTCATTCAAACGATATCTTTCGTTCAATCATGTTGACTTATATATCTCAAACATAACTATTTTTGCGTTTAATGAATTATAATGTGTTTTCACTTCGGATTGATAACATGCCTTATTTCAAAATTACATGATGCATAATTGTTGATGGTTGAATACTTATTGACTATTCATGAACTACCTTAGACTTACGTGTATTAAAATCGAATTCAGTATTAAAAGTATCACTCTTGAATGTCATCATCTAACTACTTACAGAACAGTAGCAACATTAGTGTGATCTTTATTGACAAAAGGTCTTAAATCAACATACTTTGGACATGATAGAAGCTTTCTTTTAACATTGTGCTGGTATGGCTTTAGTATGTAAAGCATACCACATTTGAAATAACATACGAAAAGCATACAAATATATACCAAGAGAATACAGAAATATACCAAAAAAATATTTTGGCATGTATCCTTCGTATGTGATTGGTATTGAGCGATTTACAGTGTAGTTTTTTCAAAAATGTTTATATAAGTAATGACCTTACTCGTGCCCAGCAAGCAACATCTAAAGCTCAGCGACAAGAGCGTAAGCGTAGACGTGAAAACGGAGAAGATGTGGTCATCTACAAAGATCGAATAACTTTGAGATCTGATATCAGGAATTTTCGGTGAAGATTTTATCTAATAATTCTTATTGTCATGCCACAAACTCCAATTTACCTTCAAGAAAAGCGAAAGCCCCAAAGGTTTTCCTTGCTAATGCCAGATTTGTGGTAAATAAGCTGGATATGCTAGCTTTGACTGTATCGCTGTTGAAACCCCAAGTAGCACTCATCACAGAGTTGTGGTTGAGCTGCGATATTGATGATATTGCTTGTAAAATGGACGATTATATCTTTTTCCGTGATGATCATGCAAGCCGTAAAGGTGGTGTGTGTGCTTGGATTCATTACAGCTTATATCCTAAACATAAATGTCTGTATGCTATCAAACCACAATCTATTGAGCTATTGATGCTGGAATTTCTAAACATTACCTGTATGCTGGCCTACATTCCCCCTAATCTTCGTGCCGGTGAGCGGAGGCAATTTCTCTTTTCTTCCGACACAAACTTGATTATGCGCTTACCAATAATGTTGATGCTCATCTGATAATTTGTGGAGACTTTAGTGATTTTGACATAACTGTGTTTTCTGATGATCTTTATCTTGTCAATAAAGTCAGTTTTCCCACCAGGTCAAAGAATATTCTTGACCATATTTGGATCGATGATGAGCTGAGTATTCTTTATGAGCAGAGAGCGTGCATCGGTCCACCTTCGAGTACGTCGGTTCATAGCCCTGTAATTTTAAATTTATAGGACCTAAGCGAATCACACAATTCTCAACGCATTGTAGAAGTTTGGGACTATAGACAATCAAATATTGTCTATGTTCTGTCAACAATAGACTCTGATGTCTTAGAAAGTTGCTGCTCCGTAAATGATATGATACACATGTTTCATGAAATGTTATCTTCTGCAGCAAAATGTTTTCCACGTGATTTTATAGCATTTACAAAGAAATACAAACCCTGGACTACTCCCTTACTAAAGTCCCTCATCAACAAACCATGGAGAGCATTTCGTGACATAAAAGACTAATATATATAAGAGACCAATTGGTCTCTTTTTAAACATTACAAAGAGCGCGTAAAGGCTACAATTTTCAAAGCGAAAATTAAATGGGCTGAAAAGCATTCCAAAATCGTCAAAGGATTGCTGGTCTGTGGTGTTTATCGGTTCGTGGCATAAAAGAGAAGGAGGTATTCGAAAATTTAATTTGTGAATTCGGTGGTCACTACAACTTAATAGACTTGTTGACTTCAGTTTTCCAGAGTAATTTCAACAACACAACTGACGACGATCTTACCAATGACATTATAGATGAATGGAGCTTTTCTGCTTCTAAACGTGATGTCGTTGATGCAATAAATTCACTGAAATTAAATAAGTCAGCCGGTACGGATGAAATTCCTCCTCGACTACTGTGTATTGGTGCCAGTATTTCGAATGCTCCGATTTATTATATTGTGAATGCATCTCGCTCGGAGAAGATTCCCTGATGAACTCAAAACTACTAGAATACACACTGTATCTGTACTGAATACAAACTGTTGACCGACAATTATCCTACAAAATTACTGACAAAATCAACCGACGATTGTCACCTCCAATATCCTGCGATATCTGACGAATTTGTAGGTTCTCCACCGACATCGAAACAGATGCTTCGTATGCAGACTAACTAAACAAAAACTGTTGAATATTGAATGATTTTTTCGATTAGTGATTGCTTGATTTTTGGGCAATCTGTATTACTGTGTGACAAAACTGTGATTTATCTTGACATAACTTAATTAATCACCTACATTTTTGATAAGATTTAAGCTATATTTCATTGCTATTCATTTTGTCGCTTTTTGTCAGATATTGTAGGTGTTCAGTGGCAATCATTCTACAAGTACTAACAATGACCGACAAAACAGATTTTGTAGGATAAATGTCTGTCAATTGTCAGTCAACGGTTTACAGTGCACCCTATTCCAAAGAAAAGAACCCCTACCATTAATGACCTACGTCCAATCTCAGTGTTATCGGCTTTATCTAAAGTTTTGAAAATTTAGTGTTAAACAACTTGAAGACTGCCTTGGTCAGATGTTATGGTGTTCAACAACACGCCTACAGGCCCTTGAGATCTACCACGAGTGCGTTGGTGGCTATTATTGATGAAATTAAAATTCTCATGGAAAATTCCGATATTATTGGTGTACGTGTCTCTTGCTTAGACATAACAAAAGCGTTCGACAATATCTTGCATAATAAACTCCTGAATCTTTTGGTGTCACTTGGGACGGAAGGTGGTTTTGTAAATTGGCTGAAGTCCTATTTAACTGATCGAGCACAGTTTGCATCTCTCTATGGTCATCGTGGTGTTCCATCTAATGTCATTTCAGGGGTGCCTCAGGGGTCAATTCTTGGCCCATATTTGTTTAACGCTATGATGGGATGTGTTACTTCTTCGAATGACCTGTGTAAAGTTGTGAAATATGCTGATGATATTAGTGTTATTGAGCCATTTTTCTCTGACAATCCGACGAAGTCTGAAGTAGACGACTTTGTAAACTGTCTTTTCAACATTGGTCTATCTGTCAACATGAAAAAGAGTAAACAGATATTGACAAAATGTGCAAAATCTTTCCCAGTTTGTAACGACGTCAAATTTGAAAATGTCAACTTTGTGAAGATATTGGAGTTTGTATTACATGACTCTTTGTCTTGGGATAGCCAAATCTCCGTAGTTTTGAAGAGAGCCTCATCTCGTTTGTATGTGATTCGAATCCTGATATCTCTACTGTGCAAAAACGATCTAGCAAACGTTTATCATTCATTGATTACTAGTTTGTTTTTGCATGACTCACCTGCCTATGGTCGTTTACCTGCGCAATTGTTTACAAAATTAGAGAGGTTTCAGAAGCGTGCACATAAGATCATTTGTGGTTCAGATTGTTCATGCAAGAATTTTCCTAACCTTGCAAATACTTTCGAAGAGAGGACCATTGATTTCTTGTTAAAATGTGAGAGCTCAGTATCCACCCACTAAACAGCTTGATTCCTGAAAGGATTCGTCTCAACAAACATTTTTGCATCCCTTTTTGTCGCACGAGCAGATTTGTTCAATAAGCAATTATGTCAGTCCACAACTTGCAAATGAAGTCTGATCTTTCTTAATGTCACACTTGTTTTCACTTTTGTTCGTTTGTACCTTTTCTTACTTGTGATACGATTTTCAATTTAATGAATAAACATCACTTATCTTATTTCATCTTATAATCGGATGTACGCAATCATAGATTTGGTGCATTAGGTGCAATGGCGTAGCGTGCATTCAGACCATAGGCCTTCGCCACACAATGGTCTCCGGACAATACACCAAACAACTTGAACTTTGAGGTATTCAAATGACTAAATAGGCGTAAATATTAATTTCAGTGAATTTTCAAGCTTAAAGTATGCATATTTGTTCAACATTATGGCTTGTATTACTACACGATGAAATGGAAGTACATGTGATAAGCAAAAACCAGAGGTCTCTAAGTGATCATAGACTGCCTTAAACGCACTGCTTTATAATTATACAGTGTATGTTGATTCATTTATTTTTAGTCCAATATGACAGACACTTTTCTTAACAGTATCACTGTGAGCTTGCTAACCTAAGCTTATTTTATTATTCGTCAATTTGGCCCTGTCTGCCAACCATTTTAAGCTTCAAATTGCTATGAAAATGCAATGTATTTTGCTCATGACGCCCTGAAAGATGCGTATTGATCAGTATGACTAATGAGATCTCAGTCTAAGAACCAAACAGAGCATCTCTCTCAAGGAAAGCATGCCATGTAGAATAGTTTGCTGCGTTTATTGCAGCCTGTCAATCACTCACCTATTTCATTTTTATAACTCAAGATATGCTTACTTTTTATTTCCTTCATGAGTAGTCTTCATCTCGTGTTGATCTAGCTTCATGTGAGATGGTTGATTTTCCGTCTATTCTTTGCGAAAACTAGACACACTCTTATGCCACAGGTATGGTTAATCAGCCGTTAATTAATACTGATTATGAGATTGTTGACCCTAAAAAGAATATCACTGTTAATAGGTCCTACAGTTGAAACTATGGAATCTTCATTGATGTGCATCAATCAGATTGATGCTTTATTCAGTATTCATTCACGGTGTCACTGTTCCAACGTCACCACATTGTTATCACGTGTGTATAAGGCTGATCTGCTTTGTCTGTTCTGTGGTTGATTCTGTGTGATGTATGAGCGTCATGCAGTGGCGTCAAAGTGCATGACACTTGTAGCGAAGGCAGGACACGGAAATCATACTCTCACTGTGGCTTTCCGATAGAATAGTCTAAGATTATTTTTTAATGCTTGAGGCATAATTTGCAGCAGCGATGAAGGTTAGCGAAGATTCTTGTTTTGCCAAAATTCAGAGTGTTTATGATCTGATATTAAAAGACTGAAAAATGGCTAAGTTGTGTAAAATAATCAGGGTAAGATGAATACAAAATAATGATGTCACTTTTCTGCAATTGGTAACTAGATTATCTATTGTCCTGCGGCGAAGGCCCGCAGGCACGGAGAATACGCCACTGGTCAGGTGGTTTGGGTCCATCATTCCCTCGGGGAACTGGCCAGCAGAGAATTTGGAATGGCGCTGTGATTGGATGCATCAATAATAGCATATTGATATCTCGTCCTAACTGGTCACAAAAGTCACGTCTTGAGATAAAACGCTAACGGACATTTTTATACTAGTTCAGACGTGTCTTGTGACGAGCTGAGGCGTCTTCAGTCGTGATAGGTCGTCTCTCAATGCTGCCGGGGTTGATTGGATGGAAAAAATAGAACTTTCTTATGGCTGTGACTTTCAGTGATCCAATGAGCTAGAAATGAGATAGTATTCATTAAAATTCCATTGAATAGTCGAAAAAGGTTTGATTAAGCGTGACAAATCCCTCATGAGCGGATACACTCGTGATAGCGCAGGTATCACGAATACGATATCTTATAAGATCAGAATGGGGCCAATAAATCCCCAACGACATGCATGAGTGTGAGCACGCGTGTAGGTAGCTGCCGGAGACATCTGTTTATAGTACACACCGGTCGAGCATAGGGAGATCGCAGCTTGGAAAGTTCCTTAACGGATTCTTCTATGGATCCTTTCACAACTGACTTACCCATAGGATTTAGACTAAATTTAAGAATATCCACATATCCACGAAGCTGGAGTTTCAAAATTTCCGCAAGCGAAGCCGAAACAGGAGTTCAAAACATGTCAGAGCTTCGTTTTGTCCCTCCTTGACAAACACGAAAATTTGCCCGAAAAGCATTGTATTATTGATGGACTTTCATACTAGGCAAAGAGTAAGCATATTCGGTAGAGCCATAGGTACAGCAAGCAATTCAGCATTAATTAAATCCCCATTATGTATACAGTTTCGATTTTATCAAATGAACTCGAGGTGAACACAGTTGTGTATTGTTACCAAATGTGAGATATGCAAATTTTTGCAGTTTTGAAAAAGTTACCACGGAATTGAGTGATCATGACAGTAATGCAGCAGCTGGTATGATAGTATTTTACAAACCATCATAGTATTTTATACTTTCATCAAAGATGAATTTCATGCTCAACTTGCATAATAAGTGTATTTTCTTAAGCGTGATCATATCACAGGCAACCTGCCCCTGGTAGAGAAAAATATCATGATCAAAGACAATGATTTCAATTAACTTTAAACAAATGCAAATGGGTCCACATCACTACTCAGATTCAAGAAATGAAGCATGAATTTAGTGAATCACATAATCCGATTAAAATTGAATTAAAAACTTGAAATTTCAGCCAGGAAAGAACATTAATATCTCGACCCTTTCATGAAGTCATCCATTAATGCGGTTCATGAAATTATCTTGATAATAAGCTTAATTTCCGCTCAATCTAGATGCTTGTCAGTAAATGTTAATTGATTTTGATATCCAACATGCTTCATACTACTTGTATATCATGTTCATGTGAAAAGTATATACTACTTGCAAAACTTTAGATTTTTAAAGACTGCTCAAATAATGTTTTGGACAGCAGGAACGTAAAAAACTTAATCTTTTGATATAAAAACGCAGCAGCGACGTAGAATGATACTTGTCCTACTACTTACAACAGGTTTGCAGCGCTTTTGACGTTGGTTAATGGTTTTGCTTATGCTAGCGCTCCTCTGTTGCTGATACGTAGCAAATTTGCGTCGTGGATGCGTAGCAGTCGATAGCTTAAACGTATCACAATGTAGCGGATTCGTAGCATTCCACACTTGAAACATACCGGTGCCTAAATGTCTACCCATCTATATAGAAAGATATCCTCAGACTTACAAATTAAGCACATAAACTCCTTGGCAAGCGACGTAGACGTTGCGTTTTGCCCTACAAGGGCTGGTCAGTACTGCTCGGAATGGTGCAAACTAGCTTGAAATATCTAATTTAATACTCGTAATATATCAACTTTATATAATCACAGCTTTGCAACCAAACCCAGTAAACATAGTGACGTCATTGTGACCACAAACATGATCAATGAGCCACAACTACGATAAGTAAAGAAATTAATTATGACGTTTACGCTAGGTGATGAGTAATTTCCGCTTAATTGCACTAAGTTTTCAGACTGACTTTTTTAATTTCCAGTCTCTTATCTCGATCTCTCACTCAAAACTCAAAAAGTTTATTGCCCATCTTGTGGGTACAAACGTTATGGCAATTACAAATAATACAGTTACATATTATCGGCAGAAGATGAAAGTTGACATGATATGATGTATGAATGAAATGAAAGGTAAAAGAAAACACTAACACCTTGGTCGTCGTTGAATTGCATAGATGGCGTCGTGATTGGAATGAGTCTGAAAAAGTCTGAGTTATGTGCAGATGATGATAACAGTAAGTGTTCAATAAGTCACGTGGTTACAATCTGCAACGAAGAAAAGGTTATTTAAATACTACGTATAAACAATTAAGCAATAGGCAATGTTAGTTAAATATCTTTAAGAAATAAGAGCTACCATTATAACCTAATGTTCGGTTAAGCAATGGGTTGCTACTAAAAATTTTTATAGATTCAACAATACTAATCTCAAAGTAGTCTAAAGCAATCATTGTAGTTACGAAAACAATGGTTACATTGTTCTATGTGTTTTGCAATGGCACTATTGCCACTTAAGTGTTCAAGTTTACGTTGATGCAGACGTCTTTTGGTTTTGCCAATATATTGGCAATCAGGATCAACCTGACATTGAAAGCAATAGACAAGACGTGATTGCATGTCTGGACCTAACTTACTTTTAAGGGAGAAATATCTTCCAGTTTTGAACGAGGTCATAACAACCTTGCATTCCAAGTTAAGTTTACGAAATATTTTTACTAACTTATTATTAAATTTCTGCGATGCATAACCCACGAAGGGGATTTTGATTATTTTATTGAAGTCATTATCAATTGTTACGCGTGAAGAATTGTTTAATTTATGAACTATAGATTTGTTAATTGTTGATTGAATTAATTGCAATGGATAGCCATTTCTACTTAAGATATTGGTAATTTTACTACATTCATTATGGAATAGATTCCAATTGGTGGATACATTGTAAGCACGATGAAGCATGCCTAATACTAGTGTGTTTTTCCAATTGCGAGGACATAAAGCATTGAAATTCAGTAAAAGACCTGTAAAGGTAGGTTTGCGATAAATCTCAGTAAGTACATTGTCCTCATCAATTTTCAGAATGACATCCAGAAAAGGTAATTTTTATTACCCACTTCTGATGTAAAGTGCAAGTTACTGTGTTGAATATTTAGAAAATTATGGAATACATCTATGTGTTGTTCATTGTTAAATACAGCTATGATATCATCCACATAACGACGATACACAACAGGAGAGAAAGGTAAGTCCTGCCATTTATGTTCTAGATTAGGTAAGAAGATGTTAGCGAGGGTTGGACCCAACGGGCTACCCATACTTACACCATCCACCTGTTGGTATACGGTGTCATTCATAAGAAAGCAACCAGACGTGGCAAATTTTAATAAGTCTTTAAATACTTTTTCTTCGTACTTCGGTTTATTGGCATTACTAGGTGAGCACATTAATTTAGTTGCAATGTTGATTGCATCAGTTACGGGTACGTTGGTAAATAAATTTTCGACGTCAAAGCTCACAAGGGTGCTATGTCAATTTGTGGCGTACCACGCAATGATCCTAACTGAACCAAAGAAATAAAATTAGATATAATACACTCACTGAAGGAATTCGAAGATAACTGCAATGACACTTTGAAAAGTAAACGTAACCGTATGCTACACATGACTTTAAATAGACTATCTAAGATTCGTAACTTAAAGATTTGTTCTTTTGATAAAGGTCAAGGTATCGTGCTTGTAGATACTGATGACTATAATCATAAACTTAATGGGATATTGAGTGATTCTTCTAAATTTAAAATAATTCTTGTACCTAATGATATTAAAAAACATCCTGTTTGTATCGAGGAAAATAAATTATCTCGCTATCTCAATAGATGTGTAAAAAATAAAGTTGATGACAGCGTTTATAAGGACATACTGCCTTCTGGTCACTGAGGACATGTGCAGTTAGTCCACATTCCGCTATCTATGATTTCAGACGTCATTGTTCTTTCGACAATCTAGCTGTTGAGACAAGACGATCCATGGATATCCATGGTCAAACATGCAAAGTACTTCTTAAATGTAGATTGAACAGTCCACAATCCGCTATCTATGACTTCTGATATTCATTGCCTTTTCGATGTATTCGTCCATTGGTCTATGATGCCCAATTGTCAAAGAATTCATAAATTCATAAAAATATCAGTATATCTACTTCTGCTGCTAGTGTGTGATTTCCAGTTCTTAGTTTGACCATGTTATTAATTTTGATTTTATCTCCACTATCCATCAAATAAGGTTTTAACTCCCATTGAAATCTACAAAGCTCTTAATACATTAATCCTTTATTACTATGCTTGGCACTGTCGATCCAATCTTTCCTAAAGAGTTCAATTAACGCGTTAGCAATTAATTGCTTAGACTTTCCACTGCATTCGAGGCTTTTTATCTCTGAGCAATTGACTTTATCAAACAGTTTAGATATTTTAACATACCATGAATTTCGATACGCTTTATTGTCTACGTTGCACTTAATGTTTTTAAAGATTCGCGCTACTAATCTTTTATCATTGTTCTTATTTAGTTTTAGAAAATATTTCATGGCAGACTTACAGCAATGAAATTCCATCGGTTTGACTCCAAATTCACCAAAAATGCAATAATTAGGAGTGGTCATTCTTAAATGATAATATTTTTTATAAAACTGTTGAATGACACGATTTCAATCAGCTAAATTTTTGTCAAACAACAGTTCGCTGCCATATCTCATTTTTGATAATGTCAACATTTCAAATGTTTCTGCAATTATCCCACCGTCAACTGTATTGAATTCTTTCAGGGTTTTGGTAGTTACATATGAGGATGCCCTTCCTTTCTTGGTTAACTCTTCAATGTGTTTCCTATCATTTTTAGTAATCCAATAACTCAAGTTATTATATTCGTTTAGTTATTTATATTCGTCTACAACTTCAATTGGAGATACGTCATCATCTTCTATAATCAATTTGTCATATCATTGTCTTTCCTCAAATATCATTATTTTAGTTTTATTGTAGTTTATTTTCAAGCTATTAAGTTTGCAGAAATGATGGAAACATTTTACATTTTATTTGTTTGATATTTCCAGTCTGCGTCTCATTCAGTAATAAAACATCATCTGTATAGATAAGTGACGCTTTTTGTGAATCAGCTATTTTTACTGGATCGAATTCATCAAGATTTTGATATAGTTCTTTCAAAAAATCATTTATGTATTTTCGGTGACAAACTATTTCCTTGAGGAATGCCATAATTTATCTGAAATTCTTCGCTTTCTTTTTCCTTTTCTATTTTCTGTCATAGCCTAATTTTTCTTCTTTTATCATCCTCTTCTGTTTCTCCCCATTTCTCTTCTCTCTCCTCATTTCTCTTATTTTCTTCCTCCTCTTCTATTTCTCTTCATTTTCTTCTCTAGTTCCATCTCATCATTTCTCTTCTTCCATCTCTTCTCTCCTCACTTCTCTTTTTCCTCCTCTTCCTCTCTCTTGATTTCTCTTCATTTTCTTCCTCCTCTATTCCTTCTCCTCATTTCTCTACCTAATCTTCCTCTTATTATTTTCTTTTCTCATCAGTTCTGCTTTTTCTATTTATATTTCTTATTCTTCAATTTCTCTTCAATTCCCATTTTTATATTCCTCTACTATTTTTTTTCTCGCCTCACGTCTCTAAACCTAGCTTCTCTCTCTCATCTACGGGAACGGTTTTCTGCTTTGCTTTTGAATTGATGCTTATCTTCGAAAATAAGATAAAGTAAAAATTCATCATTAATTTCTACCCATGCTTTTCTTATAAATAGGATTCATGTTTATCGCAAGGCATCTGACGAATCGCAGACTGCAAGACTGCAGTTGGAATAGATTACAATTGCAATAGTTCAATATTATAATTCAGTGGGTCTTTTTTACGGATGCATCCATGCCTATTAGATGCATGGAATGAGTCTGTCTTTCGATGATTTGCAAGCATTCCAGCATTAAGATAAAGCGGTCACGTCATTAAGTGTATCCCTCGCATTTCATTTCTGAATAGAAGAGAACTGCGCACTGATTATTTCCCTACTACTGCCTAGCCGACCGACCTTCAACCGGCGCGTCACTATCGATAATCACCAGCCACTACAAGTGACCGCAGCATCTTCAGACAAGTACCACTAATTTATTTGCACACTATTAATTATACAACTCCACAATCATGATGCAATTAATCATGAAACATGACGTTTTATTGTAATTGAATCGAATATAGACCTATTTCATGGAGAATGTGTTGCTAATGTTAAAATATGCAAGTTATAATATTATCATGTTTGCAATTATTTCATAAAAGTCTAGTATACATAGCAAAATATATTATTGTATCGGGTACATCCATGAAGAAAGGCAAATTATTCGTGGTTATTCATTTTCACAATAATTGTTGACATTTAACAAAATATTTAAATATCATTTAATAACACTTATGCACAATTGCACATTGTACAGTACATGCATGTATTACGATATTGCAAACTGATTTGTAGGTAATCGATCATATATTATTTAATTATACAATAGAATCATGATCATTATCTGGATTTACTTAATAAGCTTAGATGTCTGCAATGATTCTTACATTATTGCATTGTATAGTACATGCATTATTCACTTATGCGCTATCTGCATTATGAAAAAATATATAATGCACATCACAATGTTTTGATTGTCAAAATAGTAGTCCATGCATTATGTCATTTATAATCCTATGGTAGACGTACAAACTTCAGTATTTTGCAGCAAACTTTCAAGTATTTTAGAAATTTAGCATGACCACACAACAGCTTACAATAACAGAAAAAAGAATACACAATAATATGCGTTCCAATAGCAGCGTTCCTTTTAAGAACATGGCAAAATGTATGTAAAGCCTCTAATGGTAGACTATCTCAGGCGCGGGAGGAAGCAATCTGACTCGGATCGAATTCGACAGCCAAGAAATTTGTAACAAACTAATTGATGTCAGATGGCACTATCGTTTTATTGACAGCTAAAGTAATTTTTCCTTCATTTTTTGCGATTTCATGAATTAGCTTTAACATTTGCAATGATTTCGTGAAAATGTAACTAATCCAGTATAGTTAATTCACTTAAACTTACTAAGCAGTGAAAATGATGCAAACATCTCACCTGCAAACTCTGGCAATTGATGACAACAATCATCGAAAAACATTTTGTGGTCATGCATCAGACTATTTTCTTGTTTCTGTTTTGTACAATGCAGATCACGAGATGGTATTCAAAGACCTGGTTTTCAGAGACTGTAGGAGATATAGTCAATCACTGGGCTTATATATGAGGTGAACCAAATCACAAGATATTTTGTACGATGATAAAGCCAAAAGCTTAGTCGGCAGCTACTGGTCTGCAACTTGAAAATAATTAGAAATAAATGATAAAGTCGAGTATGGGTGACGGATTTCAGTTCCTCTAAATGTCCAATGGAAAGATGGTGCTCGAAAAGACTCGCAAGTATGAAAAATTGAGGAAATATTATCTAAGCAAGGACTTCTCTCATCATGTGAATGTCAAATCTTATTGTGTTGCAAAATGGAAAAAAATGAAAAATCATTTTTTTCTGTTAAAATTCATTATCTAAATTTACAGGCAATAACAATTGAAACTATTATATATTCAAATATCGGAAAAAATTGCTTCCTTTCCAGATGCTGATAGCACTGCATGCATTCAAAAACTGACGACAATGGAAAGAATTTGATCAAGTTATAATAGTTTCAATTAATTGTCTTATGCATTGCTTTCTATCGAGTGCTAGAAGCAAATTCTATGTGCGATATTTGCAAGAATGTGGTTAGATGCTTAAGGTTTGAGTAAAAATTTGATCATAATTTTATGTTTATCATGCCAAAATATCTGCTGAATGCAAATGTGTTTAGTTTTGGTAGGTAAAGGTATGTTGCATGACTTCATGCCCTGAAATCATGCCACAAATTATGGCACTTAAAATAATAGATCTCGCATAGTCGGAGTATGCACAGCAAACTGATGACATTTTGGTCGAAAACTTCAATTTTCCTTCAATTAACATATCCTTTTCTCTAATCTTGTCTGCATATCGAAGGAACACCATTTTAATGGGAATATCATTTTAGTGAAACGCTCAAACTGGCTTCTCAGCGTCTGTTTATTATCAGAACATTAATAAAGACTATTCTCAATCGGAAGGCACTCTGTATGGCATATGAAGGTTTAATTGTTCCCCTCCTTCTATACGCGGCTCTCATGTTTGTGTATATTCCGAAAACCATCAAAGACAATTGTCTTTTCAACAATTCAAGTTTAAACTTGAGAAATTTCATCGACGAAGACATCGATTAATTTGTGGGAATTTCTGTGATATAAATCATTTTCCCCGGTTATATAACATGAGAAAGGGCGAGCAAGTTTTTTTAAAAATGTGAAACCATTCCATCTCACCCTTTTCATAATTGTATTCCAAAACGTCTATCATATAGCGGGAAACTTTGTCAGTCATCACCTTCAACTTCAAGGCGGTTGCATTCGTTTGTGTATTAAAATCGGTAAACTAGGAAAGAATTAGTGATATCACAAAACCATTACTCTTTTGACTGAACATATCATAATCTCCATTTTTCATCAAAAAAGGTCATGTTTGGTATCTCCAGAATCATTGCGATGTAAGGAGTGCGATTATGTAAGCTTTACTCAAATTAAGTTCAATAGTTCTCTTCAAACTTCTTCAACATTTCTTCTCATTACCGCAAAAGTACTGTACACAAACATTGAAGGTAAAACAGTCTATGGTCACGTTGAGAGAACAAAGACATGCCTTCGCTAATTATTTTGTTTTGAACCTTCGTTCACCTTACATGTTGTTTCTTAACGGCAATGAGAAAAGTTGAGGAGTTAAAAAAAAGAACTATCTAACTTATTTGAATAAAACTTACATATTCGCACTCCTTACATCGCAATGATTCTGGAGATACCAAACATGAGTATTTTTGATGGAAAAATGAGAACAAAACATGTTCAGTCAAAAGAGTAATGATTTTGTGATATCACTGATTCTTTCCTAGTTTACCGATTTTAATGACCAGTATATCAAAAGAGAGTTAGTAGTAAGAAAACGGCGAACACCAGATAGCGCAAGATGGCCGCCATCGCTGAGTCCCCCCCCCTCTGGTCCGCCAGTGTCGTGATGTGCCGTCGAGGTTCTGCTGCCGTCCCCCCCCCTCTGGTCCGCCAGTGTGTGAGTCTCGGGTGTCTGTGTCCGACCGCCTGGTGGACTTGGGCGACCGTCTAGGTTGACGTGGGCGACCGTCTAGGTTGTCTTGGTTAAACTGTGGTATGTTTTGGTGTGTAGTGTCGAAACGCGGCCTCGGATGTGAAAACGGAGGTCAGATTCGGATTCAGCGTGAAATTCTGCATCTGTATGGTGAATTTGAAAGCAATCGGAGATAAAAATTTTTCCGCTGACGTCCCCCCCCCCTTTGATCTAACTTTGGTTCTAGTGGACGGATTTTGTTCGTTCGACTTGCATTGGAAAGAGGATGAAACACTGCTCGACCGCATTTTTCGTTGCGAGTCAATCGGAGCAGCCGTTCAAAAGTTAGAGCGGTTACAAGATTTTAGGTCGGAGCTCACCTGAAAAAATCCTAAGTGTCAGAGTGACTTTGTATGGGAAAAATTAAAAATTTTCCAAAGTGTGGAATTTCGACCTGGGACCTTTACCAAAGTTTGTTTCATCAAATTTCGCTGACTCCCCCCCCCCTTTGATCTAACTTTGGTTCTAGTGGACGGATTTTGTTCGTTCGACTTGCATTGGAAAGAGGATGAAACACTGCTCGACCGCATTTTTCGTTGCGAGTCAATCGGAGCAGCCGTTCAAAAGTTAGAGCGGTTACAAGATTTTAGGTCGGAGCTCACCTGAAAAAATCCTAAGTGTCAGAGTGACTTTGTATGGGAAAAATTAAAAATTTTCCAAAGTGTGGAATTTCGACCTGGGACCTTTACCAAAGTTTGTTTCATCAAATTTCGCTGACGTCCCCCCCCCTTGATCTAACTTTGGTTCTAGTGGACGGATTTTGTTCGTTCGACTTGCATTGGAAAGAGGATGAAACACTGCTCGACCGCATTTTTCGTTGCGAGTCAATCGGAGCAGCCGTTCAAAAGTTAGAGCGGTTACAAGATTTTAGGTCGGAGCTCACCTGAAAAAATCCTAAGTGTCAGAGTGACTTTGTATGGGAAAAATTAAAAATTTTCCAAAGTGTGGAATTTCGACCTGGGACCTTTACCAAAGTTTGTTTCATCAAACTTTGAAATTTCACTGACGTCCCCCCCCCCCTCTGGACAGCTTGCTTCGATTTTGGCTTCCAGTGGACGGATTTTGTCGTGCGATAGCTCGTTTGAAAGCTAAGAGTGAGACAAATTCAGTGAAACAATCGGCTTGTTCCTATCTGCCTTCGTTTAGATGTGAGACGCCATTTACGATTTTGGGACATTGGCGAAAAACGACGGAGTTAGATTTCGAATCAGCTTAATGTTATTGTCCAATGAGGATCATCATCCAATGAGAATCAAGCATTTCTTTATAAATAGCGAGCCTTCCACAGTGAGAATCATTCCATCGTTGAATCACACGAGTGACGGACGCACATTTTCTCTCTCTCTAGTTCCCTGTTCTATTATCCAACTAAAATGGTAAGTCGCTACTTCCCTCCCTCTCCTCCCTTGAACGTAAACTTAATACAATCTTTTTTCATTTTCAGGCATCTACTCCATCTGCTGCACTAGTAGGACAAAATGACGGTCAAACGTTACAAGGTTCGCTCCGATCAGATCATCTACAACTGAGGCCAGTGGAAGAAACAACCAAGGTACATAATCCTACACCGCTACAGCGTAAATTTAAACAAGTCTTGCGTTATGATGATCATAGCGTAGTACTCCAAACGGGAATGCTCCCTTCCACGGATGTCAAGATAATGCACAATCAGTATGGGGACTACATACTGATCCCCGTGAGTCCGTACATTCGCCGCCAACTTGATATTATTGAGGAGTACGTGACATTAAATATGGACATTCCTACTCCTCTTGCTCAAGAGTGGAAAGCGAGAGATGACAAGGATACTCCCTATAGAAAGATTTGGGATGGTAATCAAATTTGCCTACCGGTATCACATTGGTGTACTTACTATAAGAAGGAGGGAGATCATTCAACAATCATCACATGCGACGAGCTCGGAGAAGGTACTTGGGATATCCTTTTCAAAGTGAATGGACTATATTATGGTCAGCACAAAGATAATAAAATAGCCTCTCTCTCCATGCATATGGAATCCATCCTATATATTCCAAAAGCAGCCAGCGTAGATGACATAATTGATCAAATCCTCAACAGCAGTGGTACGAAGCGCAAGTCGGAGAAGAATGCTACATCAAAACGCAAATCAAAGAAGGAGAATTACTAGTCCTTTCCTAACTCTACCCTATGACAATTCGCTTATGTGCTTTGAGTGTCGTAGACGTGGTCTTATTAGATACATTTTACTTCTTCGTTGCCATCATATCATTTGTGTATTTTGTCGTGAAAAGCATCGATGTAATTCTTCATTTTGTAATATGTTATAGAACGCTTCCTTAGATGTGTAAATTTCCGTTTTAGGCTTCTATCATCATTTTTATGGATTGTGAGGGTGAACCTGTACAGGAGCTCAGTGCTATTGCTATGAACAATTGGACATATCAGATTGTCAGTGTCTATCATCAACATGCCAACTGCGATCCCAATGTTGATCAATGGGCGAGAAAACACATTCATGGACTTAATCTGAAATATTTGCAAGACTATGGCTTTTCTTGTGAGAGTGCTCTTCTTATTGACTTTAAACGATGGTTAGCTGCTTTCAATGTTATACGCATCTTTTGTAATAATCCTGGTAAGGAGAGGAAAGTATTTCCCAATCTAATCATTGATGATATTTTGCTCCCGCCTTGGGATAGTAGAGTGAATCAACATTATCATGAAGTTACGAAACGTTTTAAGGATTTGTGTGTTCCTATTTTGTCTGTTCGTTGTAGTAGCTACGTTCATAACCAATGCTTCTTTCCTCCTTACCTCAACACTGCCAAAGTCCTGTATGGTTATCATTGCTCGCTGTATGATAGTTATCAGCTGTATCTATTTTATCTCTTTCAAACCATTGATTTATAATGCATGCTTGTTACCGTTATTCAATAAATGTTACTATGAGAAGAGTTGTTGTTTTCATGCAATGGATGGGTTAGATAAAGGGCGATCATGTCTTTCTCAAACGACTGCGGAACATTACGTTTTCATAGGCAAAGTTTAAAAGGAGCTGTTCAAGATTATGTGATAAATTTTCATAAAGATGAGACTGACATCGAAGCAGTGCTCGATGATGCTAGCACTCTATTTCTAGAGTTAATGAATACATTCTCTGATAGCATTGTCATGGCGCGATTAGTTGCGAAAATTAAGTTTAGTCATTTTGGAAAGGAAGAGGTGGAAACTCGCTCTTTCCATTTTACTTCTTATTCAATGGAAGTGGTAGATCACCCCGAAGAATTTTTTAAAAGACATATGATAAAAATTGCTGAACGTCTTAACGCATTTAACCATCATGGTAGCAGTCTAGTGATTGAAGCGATTTCAGATATTCACATTCAACTTTCCATAAACAAAAATTAAAAATGCAGTGGTACTTGATTGTAGCACAACTGGTTTTCGAGCTATGTCTGCTCACTCTCGAAGTATATTCCTTCTGTACATGCGTCTATTATTTAGAAAAGGCTAGCAAATTCATATCTTCAAAAAGACTTGCTATAGACATCAGTAACGGTGAAACTATGTGTTGCGATGTATGTAAACGAAAGGATGGAAATGAAAAGCGCATCTTCAAGAGATGTAAGCATGCTTTTTGTCAACGCTGTTTCATACGTAATTGCATTCAACTTTGCCAATGTAACCACTGTGATATTGCTCATTTCGAGTGTCACTTATGCCGCAATAGTTAGTACCTATGCAAATGTGGTAAAGATAGGTTTTAGCAAAGACTAACACGGAAAATGGCGAAACGTAAAATGACGAAACGTAAAAGTCAAAAGTTTTCTTCAGCCATTCAAGCTCTCCGACGAATGAAAGCAAATCAGCGATACAATGCTATACGACATGCTAACGATAAATTCATTTGTGAAATTATTTCTCATGTGAGAAAGTTGAGGACGAAGAAATTAGCACCAAAACAACGAAAGTTACTTAAGCGATATGCTACAAAATTGCGTTTCATCTCCAATCCTAAAGTCGCCCTTCAAAGAAAGAGGAAAACTCTAACACAAAAGGGCGGTTTCCTTTCAGCAATACTTCCAATGATAGCTCCTGCCGTGGGCAACCTATTGGGAAATATCTTTGGCTCTAAGCGTTAATTATGCAAATGTTGAGTTTCAAAGTAATAAAATGGATTTCAGACTTCAATGCGATAAAGTTCTGACTGTATCAGGTCCATCTCATGCAGGTAAAACTGTTTTCACGCTGAATTTATTGGATAAAAGAAGGGAGTTGTTTAGGGAACCTATCAATCGAGTGATTTGGTGTTATGGTATTTATCAACCGTCGCTGTTTCAGGAATTGCAAAGTCGCAACTTTATTCGACATGAAGGAATTATTGCAGTGGATAAACTTCAGTCTAATGATGTTGTTGTATTGGATGATTTATTAAAAGAAAGTAAGAATTCAAAAGATGTTACAGATATGTTCACTCGCGCAGCACATCATAAAAGGTGCTTTATCATCTATATCACACAAAATTTGTTTCCTGATGGAAAAGAAGCTCGTACACGAAACCTGAATACACACTATTATGCTATTTTCAAGAATCCGCGAGATAAAAGTCAATTTGAAATTTTAGCGCGACAAGTTGCATCCAGAGGATCAAAAGCCTTAATTGAAATTTTTCAAGCAGCTACTGAAAAACCATACGGTTACTTATTCATTGACTTTACGCAAGAGTGTCCGGAAGAATTTAGATTTCGAAGTGATATTTTGAAAACTCCCATGATTATCTACAAACTATGAGTTCTTATTCTCGCATGATTGTTATTCCTCAGGATGAATATGTACAATTGACTGCCATGCAGCAAGTAAAGCAACCTCTTGCAAATCAAATGTATAGGAAAGAAATAGATTATCAGCAAAATGTTCACATCAAAGATCCACATCGTGCTGTATTATTACAATCGGAAACTGTTGAGCAATTGAAAAACTTGAAGAATAAGATGCGTGACTCTGTATCGACTGCTACACCTTTAGCATCTCGCGCACATGCCATATCTCTTTTCAACAGTATTGAACCCCATCTCAATGTAAATGATAGAGGAGAAATCATTACAGATGAAAATAAAGTGATTGATGCTTCACGTTATGAAGACTTGATTCAGTATGCGACACGTAGAAAGCGCCGTCAGGCTATGTTCCACCTGGTTGGTCATACTTTCTTAAACTATTGAAAAAGCATAATGTGCCAAAATTTGCTTTAAATAATGAGACATTGAAAGAACTTGATTCAACAGTGGCTACTACTCCAATGCTTCAGGTGATGAAAATGCCAACAAATTGGTTTAAGACGTCACCTGCTACATCCCCTCCCACACTCACTAAGCAAACAAGAGGAAGAACTCGACGTAGATCTACATCGCCACTAAAACTGGTAAAAGGAAAACGTAAAACAGCTCCTCCTAGGAAATACATGTTCTCAGACTATTAATATGAAGCAGATGTGTTGCTTGCCATGTAATGAGCCGCCAGAGGTGAATGTCGTTGTCACTTGCACTTGCTGCGCCAGCTCTCATAATGAAACCCCTAAGCAATGTGAACACGATCGCAAAACCGCTAAAGCTAAATGCTGCAGTTGTTGTAAATGTAGAAAGGCAAGAAAGAAAAAAGATGAGAAGGAGGAAAAAGAGTCAGCCGTCATCGACTGAACGTTTGAAGTCAATCTATTATGATGTAAAACATCCGGCAGGATTTGCATCTATCAAGAAATTATCAAAAGCGAGTGGTCTTCCACAATCACAAGTGAAACGATGGTTAAAGGGTCAGGCTACCTATACACTCCACAAACAAGCGAAAAAGAAGTACCGCACCCGCCATTATATTGTTCATGACATCGATGAACAGTGGCAAGCAGATTTGTGCGATGTTGCCTCCATTTCAAAACATAACTCGGGTAATAATTTTATTTTAACCGTCATTGATATTTTCTCGCGTTATGCGTGGGCTCAACCTTTAAAAACTAAAGAAGGGAAAGGAGTAGCAAAAGCATTCCAAACAATTTTTCGAGAAGGTCGCATTCCAAAAAGAATTCAGAGTGATCAAGGAAAAGAGTTTGAAAATCAGCATGTGACAAGATTATTTGAGAGGCATGACATTGAGTTGTTTAGTGTAAAGAGCGCTTATAAAGCTGCACTCGTTGAACGTTTTAATCGCACATTAAAAAATCGCTTGTGGCGACATTTTACTGCCAACTTGACACAAAATTGGACAAAGGTTCTACAAGATACACTCCATGCCTACAATCACTCTATCCATCGTTCTATTGGACTCAGACCAGTAGATGTAAATGCTGACAATGTAGATAAAGTGCGCGAATCATTCCAACGTAAACGCACTCATGTGAAAAGTGATGTGAAAATTGGCGATAAAGTTCGTATCTCAAAAGTGAAAAGTGTTTTTGCTAAAGGGTACCTTCCGAATTGGACAGAGGAGGTATTTACAGTATCAAGGATTAATCAAAAAGACTCTCCGACCACCTACAAGTTGAAAGATTACGATAATGAAGAAATTGAGGGTAGCTTTTACCGCGATGAGATTGAGGTAGTTACTGAAAGTGAAACATATTTGGTAGAGAAAATCATTCGATGTAAAAAACGGCAAGGTGAAGAATGGTGTCTTGTTAAATGGACTGGTTATCCTTCAAGTATGAACTCTTGGATGCGTCGTGCCGACATCTTTCATCTAAGTGATCGACAGTGATTCATGCAAAGTTGTAACTAACAATGTTTAGGGTTTGAGCTATGAATCCAACTGCCTCATTTTATTCACGACCCTCCTATGTAAGTGGCGGAGGACAAATTTACATCGGCGCTCGCCGCCAACGTGGAGGTAGCATACTTGGTGCACTGAAATCTGTTGTAGCACCTCTCATATCCAATGTCGGTAGATCTTTAAAACGAAATGTTTTAAGTAATGCCGTTGGCTTTGCTGGTGATGTTGCTAGTGATCTTTCCAGAGGTAGAAGTTTTAAGAGCAGTTTGTTGAATCGTGGGAAGGAACGCGGTTTAAAAACATTGAAGCAGACCATTGCTGGTGTTACTCAAGGAAAGAAATCACCTAAACGAATGAATAAAGGAAGGAGGAAACATCGCGGAGCTGGTAAGGTGCGATCTTCAGTCAAAAGGCATTCACGCAAACGTCGCAGAGGCTCTAATCATTCATCAGGCGCTAAACGACGACGCTGCTATAACTTCTAATCATGGAGTGTAAAACTTCCGGTTTTTGTTTGTTCGATCAACAAGCCATACAGACAGATATTCTTAGTTCAAGTATTGTAGATTATCATCCTCGAACAGCTGAGAATGCTGGCCCCATTGAATTTGTTATTCCTGGTGGTAGTGATGACTACATAGATTTGAGTTATGCGATGCTTGATTTGAGGTTTAGAATTCAGCAAGCAGATGGAACTGCTATTGACGATGCACATAAAGTTGGACTGAACAATTTACCATTGACTACATTACTTCGTGATGTTTCTCTAACGATTGGAGAGCAGCAAGTGGAAGGTGGTCAAAGCGATTATCCCTATAAATCATATTTCAATCATGTATCACAGTTTCATCCAGCAGCACAAAAAAGTCATATGGAAGCCATGGGATGGTACAGAGATGAAGCAGGAAAATTTGATGTTGAAACAAACAGTGGCTTTGTAAAGCGATCTGCTATGATTAAAGATAGTAGAGTATGTCAGCTATATGGTCCGCTGAATTTAGACTTCTTTAGACAGTCAAAGTTTTTACTGTGTAATACCAGCATGCGACTCAAGCTGACATTGAATAAGCCTGAATTTGCGCTGAATGCATTTGCTAAAGTTGACAATTTTAGAATTCATGTGGAAGATATTGCACTTTACATTCGTCGAGTAGTACCGAATCCAAGTGTCATTAGAGGGCATGCTGAAGGCCTTAACCGCCAAAATGCCATTTACCCCATTCAGCATACAAAGCTTCTCACCTTTACAATTCCGAAAGATCAAAAGAGTTTCATGAAAGATGGCCTCTTTCCATCGGAAGCACCGAAGCTCCTCATGGTGGCAATGGTTGAAAATGATGCATTTAATGGTAATATAAAGAAGAATCCTTTCAATTTTAAACACAATCAGTTAAGTGAAATTGCTTTACGTGTAAATGGTGTGAGTCATCCTGGTCCACCCTACAAACCAGATTTTGCTTCAGATCAATTTATGCGCAGTTATGTTGATTTTATGGATGTTTTTGGCTTTTACAATACGGATGACACCAACGGACTGACTATGAAAGAGTTTAAGAGTGGATATACTATTTATGCATTTGATTTGACTGCTGACAGCGATATTAGTGCACCCTATCGTCAAGCGAACGTGCCTCATAATATTCGTTTGGATTTAACGTTCAAAAGAACACTACCTGAGACGATCAATGTATTAATTTATGCAGTCTTCGATTCAAATATTGAAATTACAAAGTATCGTGACGTGATTCTTCAGTATAATCGTTAATGAGTTGGTTGACTGCTGACGATATTAAGACTAAAGTGCAGCGTAATGCAGACGAAGCGACGTTGAAAGCTTTCGATAATGTCTATTCACTCGATACCTTACCACCTGCAGTAAATCACTATCCCATCTTTATTGTGCTAAACACTCATTCACAGAATTTAGGCGGTGAGCATTGGAAAGCGATCTTTATTGGAGAAGACCGACGTGGTGAACTATTTGACTCTCTTGCTCAACCTCCAAATATACCAACACAGCAGTGGTTGAGAAAACATACGCGTCAATATCAGCGAAATGAACGCATACTACAACATCCACTTTCATCAACGTGTGGTGCTTTTGTACTGTACTTCATCTTAAGACGTTTACATGTATCTCGATTTGTATCTGTTATTCAAAACTTTTCATGTAATCCATCCTCTAATGAAAAAATGATTTGTAAGTTCTATCATGATTTGAAATAAAAACATCATGTTGGAAAAATTGTTTTTTATTTTACAATCCGCTGGGTACGTACATACTCAATGAGATAGTCTAGGATCATATTTGCTTGTACATGAGATTTTAGTCCAGTAATGATCACTTTACTATTATGAAAGATTGCCACATGCACAGGTAACCAACAACTAATGAGAGCTGCAGGAAAAAGTTCGGGTTCATAACACAAACTGTAACTGCTGGTACGAATCTTCAAAAATGATAGACTGTCACTCAATTGAGTAGAGATCACCATATTGTCCACAGTCAGATTCGACATCACACACCTCTCCCTCTTCCATATCCGACGTAGTAGTCTTTGTAGCTCTAAGCGCATTGACTGCGCCGATGAATGAGAAAGGGCGCCGAGAATCTGTACAGTCCCATTTGGGAAGAGTTGAAGATTCCGTGAATTGTTCATCTTCACCACTAACATTTGAGGACGACCCGGGTAATACTTGCTGTTTGGAAGCTGTTGGTGTAATGTTGTGAGATCGATTTTGGTGTAGAGTCTGAAGCGACGGAGAATGTTGACGATGGTGTAGCGATGGCGCTTCATGATGAAAGAATGAGTAAATTGAGCGATGTACCTTCCTTTTATACTTTTCCCAACTACCTTGATGAAATGTGAAGTTAGTATGAAGTTGGGAATGATAGAGTTGAATTCGCCGATTGTTGACGCGCAACCAGATGCGATTTCCAATACGTGAATGTCTTTTCATATAGAAGTATTTTAAATCCTTCATGATATGATGTAGAGATTGAAAATGGCGATAAGATAAAGCAAACTCTCTTCTCACATTTCCAGTTGAATCTTTGAAATAGACGTTTCGATCATGATCCGTTTCAATACGTTGTAGGGAATCTAATTTCCAACTCATGGTGCGTGATAGTCATGTCTGATTAAGATTTGCATAGTAGGGCGATGAACTCACGACGAATAAATGTCATGATGGAGCGATGTATGTATCTTCTATACTTCTCCCAATTGTATTTGCGAAATGAGAAACAGTTTGCGGAATGAGAATGGTAGATTTGAATTTCATTTCTGTAATGTTGAAGCCAAACTTGATCACCCAGGGAGATGAATCTTAATGTTTCAAAATATTCCAAATCCCTCATGATATCATTGAGGTTGACAAATTGTCGCCATGTTAATGTAATTCCTCTTGATGTATGACCATGAGAATTTTTGAAATGTACGTTTCCATCACGATCAACTCTGATATATTGTAGAGAGTCCAAAATCCAAGTCTTCATGATGTTATGCAAAGTTGCAGATTAGCAATATAAAAATGTCGTTTTATCATATTTTGCTTAGCAATGCGGCTACAAAGAGATTTACTAGTAATCGAGCCGCAGTCTTTTCTACTCCCATTGATCATGCACAACAGCTAAATGGGAATTGGGAAGTGGGTGTCACTCAACTTGTTTATAGCAACTGTGTCTATACTTTTGATCATGAGGTGATGACTATTAATATGAGACGTACAGCTGCTTACCAATGTGAAAAGGGCTGTCGAGTATACATTCCACAGTGGTCAAAGAAAGATCTCTTATCATGTAAAAAGTTTATATATGATTTCTTGAATAAAGCGTGTAAACATATTGCCCAATTTACTCCACACAATGATGATTATACTTATATACATCATGTAGTTGAGAAAGATTGGATTGTTGGTTTAAGTCCAAGTTTAAGAAATGATTTAGGTTACCTCGCTAGCGCCTTGACAAGCTATGATAATTTTAACGTTAATTACCACATAAGTGCTCATAAACAGTTAATATATCGAGAGGAAGCTTATTATGTAGATCTTATTCCAAAAAATGAGAAGACGTTGGTGAAGAAGATTGTGATTAAGGCAAGAAAGACAAACATGACTCCTGAAACATTATTGAAGAAATTTAATTATCTCCTTCGAGTTGATGGTAAACAAGTGGCAACATTGACTTATATTAAATCATCTAATCATATTGCAATAAGTAAATTAAATGATGATGATCTAGTATTAATTTGTTCAAAAGATTTTCATCAGTTCTTGCGACATCATTCTGCAGCTGTTCATGGAAAATTTAATATGCAACATTTACCATGTGAAAGGTCAAATCAATTTGATACAGAATGGAGTGTATCTTTATACAGAAAGTGTGTAGAGCCTTTCGGTGGTATCTTACATGAAACAAGAGTGCTGATGCCTCGCATCATTACTTCAGTTAAATTGGTTGTAGATTATTTAAATGAAGTGATTAATGACCAACATATTTCATTTTCTGAAAAAGAAGGTACTTTGTCTCTCACTATAAGTGGAAAAGGTATTGAACTAATTATGGATAAAACTCTAATGGACATTTTGGGTTTTGATCAAAATATCTTTAAAAGTGGTACTGTAACCAAAGCTAGCGCAGACATGTCGCTATCGCGTCGTATTAACTATTTTCAGATATATTCCAATATTGGTGAAGATGTACGTGTGGGAGATGTTGAAGCTCCATTGTTAGCAATGATACCATACCAGCCAAAGAGCTGCAGTATTTTATCTGAGCATACTTTCAAGAAAGTGCATTATACAAAGCTGAAATCAAACTACATCCCACAAATTGATATTGCCATTTATGACGATGCTGGTGCGTTGATTCCTTTTCATAAAGATGCTGTGACAAGTATCACACTCCATTTCCGAATGAAGAGTTAATGCAAACGTATGCTAATATATTTTTCCAATGTGAATAATATGGAAAGTGAAAATAAGGACTCGTTTCTAATCTACTTGCCCAGTAATGCTTCTATGAATAAATTTCCCAAAAATAAACCATCAGACTATCGAGTAGAATTAAATCGCCCACTGCATTTAGAAGGTGAATGGGAGGTTGGCGTTTCTAGTATTTGCTATGATAGCAATATTCAGAATGTGAATGATTTGGAAGAAATGATATTGACTCCTCGCACCCATGATGGAATAACGATGAATAATGCATTTCAGTTCCCATACAATTTAACATCAGATGGAAAGTGGAACTATGAATGGATTCAGATAAAATCAGATTCTTATGAGCCATTTGGGAATGAGAAAATTATTAAGGCATTCAACAGTGGTAATACTTCCATCATGAAGAATAAAAATCAGAAAGCTTATGAGTTTACTATCTATCATTGGAGTGGGAGACAGTTCCTCCGCTTTCATTCTTTTACTAAAGGTCTTACGCTGAGGTTGGATAGTGAATTCTATCCGCATCTCGGTTTTGGTCATGGACTACATCTAACGTCAATTGCTACTGCAAATGTTAGAAAAGTTTATTCAAATCGAATCAACAAATTTCATTATAGATTTAAAATATTTGATGAAGATGTTGTAGAATGCGAAGAACGCATCATTTTGAAAAAGCGTGGTGTTCAACCTTTATCACTTATTGAGTTAGTAAAACGATGGAATGAGACTGTGGGTAAGAAGTATGGAGAGAAAATTATGGCGGACAAAAATAAGTTGGTTATTCAGAAATATAATGACAAACTTACAGTTTATTTCTCTCCAACCTTGCGTCATTTTGTAAGACATTATACACCTATTATTGGAAGCGGTGTGGTATATGCTTCTCATGAATATCACACTAAAGCTGATTCAGTTAATGATGAATGGTGGGTGGACATCTATGGCGATCGCATCAAGAAAATTTACCAGTCTTATGAAGAATCTAAAGTTGCTATCAATATAATGCCGCGTCTATATCATACAGTTGAAAGCTTCATTCATGTAGTAAATCCTTATATACAACAGAAGTTGAAGCATGTGATGAAAAGTAAATATGATGTAAAGACACACCACATTTCGTTTTCAATTGAAAATCAACGCGTTGTTCTGAGACTGGGTGATGACATTCAATGTCAATTGAGTAAAAATTTGAAAAAACTCTTTGGTTTTTCAATGCTACAAACTGTGTTTGCTGCTGCGCATACGATTGGTATAGAAACACCAATGACACTTGATAAACATGAACAGCACCTTTACATTCAAAGTGATTTGATTCTACCTATTTCTGTTGGCGAGAAAAAAGAATACATTTTACGTGATTTCATTCATGATAAAGACGCTTCATATGGAATAGTCGAGAAGATGTTTGAATCTATTTTCTATCATCCCGTCGTCAAACAAACTATACCCTCTATTGCTATCAAAATTACCAATGGTTTACAAGAGTGCATCCATGTGAAAGATACTAAATCCCTCATAACGTTAGTGTTTCGGAAAACAAAGTGAAGTCTTTATACAACATTTATTGAAATATGTACATGAATGTGAAGGAATAGACTTTATACAACATCCACTGAAAATATATACATGAGCGCACTTCAATAAACATTGTTATATACAAAAAGTCTTTTTACTTCGTGAAGGGTGGAAATATACAGGGATAGGAAAAATGTCTTTCAGTGGAAAAGTCATCACATGGGGAATGTACAGATGTGGACACATATTCACAAGGAAAAAACAATCTCATGCGATACATAAAACAACAATGTTTATCTACAGAAATCAACATCAAAATACTAAGTTAAGGATGATTATGCTAAGACGTCTCCTGAATGTGGTAGTGTGAGTTTAATTCTTTTGGGTGGTGGTATGTTTGTGTCAGGATGTCCATGTGGAAGAGATATGTTGTGTTCTAGCCAGCACCTCTTATCCTCCCATGCTGAAAGCGCCCGTTTCCTAAAAGTATGAGTTTTGATCTCATGCGACTTAGATTTTAAGATTGTCATATTGACAAACGTTATATTTTTATTTCTATAGGCTTTCCTGAAATTCTTATGTTTCATGTTAGAGACCAATGATCTTGATATGCCTTTAGCGCGCTTAATGCTATCATCACTATCCTTTAATTTCATAGAATACATTTTAGGGCGGAGGAGAATCATTTCAGCTATCTCCTTCCCTGCTGTCTCATCCTTAAAGCAGCCAAGTTTTGCCTTATTTTTGATGGAGTATAGTGGATGATTAGCAGGATAATTTGATGTATCAAAATATCTTTCTAAAGATTTTCCTACTTCATTAAAATTTAAATCTTTTTGAGTGGTAATACCTAAAAAGAAACTATCTGTGTCACCACCCAACAAACGAACCTCTTTTACGAGAGGACACGGTTTTAGTATTTTATAGAAGAGTTGATACATTTCAAGCTTGGAGTAATCTAGAACAGCTTGACCAATATAGATGGGTTTGCACAACTCAACTTCAGATTTTATCATTTTAATACCTACAAGATCCTCATCGATTATGTCTCTATCGATGAATAGAGGTGATGAGATCAATTTGTGATACTTTTGATCATCATTAACTAGTTTGTAGTTTACGCGCTTTCTAACATCCTCCATCGTCTTACCAAATAGACTGTTGTTCTTATATTTATAAAAATCTTTTTCAAAATTATTTTGGGCTAGTGCACGTTTCTGACTGTTACTATCTATGTAGGGTTTGAGGAAGGCTTTCTGTCTAAATTTAATAATGCGGTGAACTCTTTTTAAAATCATGCCCATTTCTAAATAAAATTTTAAGATGCTAAAGTGGACTAGATAGTTTTCCTTATCATATTGAGTGAGTAAAAGTTTGCGGCAAGGCTTATACTTGGGTTGTCCACATGATTCTAAATCTTTATGAAATTGTTTCATAAAGTCGGAAAACATATCTTTACTCACTTCACCTGATTCGGGTGCGAGTGGAAAATCTACGGTTTTATGTTTAATATTATTTGGATAGATTAGATCTATCTCAAAATAATATCCCCATTCACCTTCATCTGGAATTGCTAGTATGTTGGAAGGGTTGGAGAAATGTTGAATTTCACTATCATCTAACCAGCTAAACTCAGAGTGAGGTAGCGGTTTGGATAATGAACTACCATACAAATTATTTTGGTCATAATACTTCAGATGAGTCTGGTCATTACCTACTATTTTTGATTTTAACCTATGTTTATTTACAAATGTGAGACCACCGCGAATTCCTCGCTCAAATAAATTATACATCTCTGGATCTTGTAAGAGATGAATGGTCTCACCAGTCATTTTAAAAGCAGACTTAAATGACATGGCTGGCAGACTGACAAAGTGGACGGGATCTAACTTATCTTCTTCTAATGCCACTCGTCGAAACTCCTGAAATACATCAGCCAGCAAAAATACATCTAACTTAAGGTAGGCAATCATATATTCACCAAATGTATGGCAGTCAAATTTTATCCATGCATCTTGTGCATGATCATAATCTTCGGTCTTACATTCTGCGCCGGTCAAATCATTTTTAAATTTATCTATGGGCGGAAGAGAAGTCTCGCCGAGTTTACTAATTGCATCAAAATATGCATATGGAAAGACTCCTTTCCGTGTGATGACTTCATCGGTTAGATTTGGATATTGTTTCTTAAGATTTTGTGTTAGTGGAAGAGACTTTAGATTTTGCACGAGAGAGGCCAGTGATGCAGTCATAAATTGGTAGGAATCTAAAAATTTTATATCAAAATAGACCGTCTTATTTTCTTTAGTTTTATCGACAGGCACTTTTGCTGTCATGGCCATAAACTTCTCTCTCGTTTGTGCTATTACATCAAGCTTCCACTCTTTCATTTGACCTAAACCTCCTTTTATTATCATATGGCTGTCGTAGCCCTTGAAATTATGGAAAATGACGGTAATGTACGCCGCTTCATCCTCAGCGAAAAATTACATTTTGAACAGAGTGCGTTTCTAAATTTACCAGTGATGTGGTCATGGTCGCGCACTTTCTTAATCTTATCATCGTCAAATGTTTTCCTACATTTGGGACAAACGTTGCAACTATCAAATTTTGCTTGATCATCTGCTGTCATATGCAATGATCTGCGATAGAGTTCACCATCATACTTTTGTTGAAATTTTACAGCCTGTTCGAGGAATTGTAGGAATTGGTAAATACAATCCTCACCTTGCCAGACGTGCATTTTATTTTTTCTATTTTGGAAATGGTCATGCCATACTTCATAGCAGGAAATGGCTGCTGGTCGATGGATGTTATCATCGATATAACATTCGATGTCAGCATAGATGACACGAAGAGGACTTAGTTCATCGCCATTCTCTCTATATGAAAACTCCTTATCTTTGGGCATGCGTTCCATTTGCAGTTTACCTCGCTTACACCACTCATAATGAGTTTCAAATTTGTTTTTACTCCTAAAGTTCCGAATGCATCTGTCACAGTAATAAATCTCTGATGAGGTAGAATTTCTTAAGTGGTGGTATAAGCGAGAGATTTTGGGAATGCCGCAGTAGTGCCATTCCTCACTATCATCCTGTCTTACTAATAAAAGGTTGACAACATGATCATAACAACTCGAACGCGAGTTGTAGCGCACACCCTTCAATCCCTTTTCCCAAACATGGAGAACTATTTTAATGTTGTTCAATTTTTCAAATTTTCTATATCTTTAATTTTCATATCGTCACTATTACAGTCATCGAAGTTTAATTCATTCTCCCACTGCCTATAGCTATATGTACGATTTCGATTCGCATTGATGTCATTATAGTGGAGAATGGAGAGGACAGCATATTTAAAACATTGCGATTCGCAATCGACATTGATGACTGCTGTTTTGTTTTTTTAAATTTTTTGGAAGTTTAAAGGAGCCTCGACACTATGATTTCCTAATAAACTGATTTTAAATAAGGCGGACTCAATGCCGTCAAAAATGAGACCGCTATCGCGCTCGTTAAATTTATCAATATTTAATTTTAATCCTTGGATGTGAAAATTTATCCAAGACTCATAGTCTACAACCTCGGTTGCAGGAGAGGAGGGTATGTGAAACTCCAACCTCTCTATTATTTGCCCAGTATGGTGATCGATTTTTTACATATTTATTTTAAGATAGATGAGCGCCTTCATCCTAAAATTGTCTAAATTGTTGAAGAGCGCTTCTATCAATGATGAATTTTGATGAAACCATTCCTCAAAGTTAGCAATGGTTTCTGAGAGTCCATCTGGTAGTTCCTCACTAAATTATTTATG
>CAJQUW010012588.1:0-37179 GCA_907163375.1 Prostheceraeus crozeri | reverse complement strand
ATGGGAAAGAAGCAGAGGCAGGCCAGTAACGAGATGGAGAGACGACATGGGCAGGTTTTGTGGATAGTCAACATGGAAGACATAAGCTCAAGATCGAGAAGAATGGAAGAAGCATACAGTACTGAGGCCTTTGTCCAACAGTGGAACAGAACAGGCTGATGATAATGATGATGAAAAGTCAGTATTTTGTTCAGTTTCGACTGAATAATGTCACCCTTGAGTGTGCGCCTGTCTTTTTTGAAGCGAAAATCATCAAACCGTCTATTTTATCAACGACGGTTGGTTGAGAAACTGAAAACAATAAATAATTATGCGTCTGATCACTAGTACTCAAAACAAGCGTCAAAATCATTAAAATTGAAGCTCTTGAAGTTTGACAGCTTCCGCAGCGGTCAAATTCCTTCTACTGCGGCAATTCAAGTGTTTTCATGGAAATAGAATGCCTGCGTATTTTTATCTTTTTTGCATTATCGAAAATTTTCTGTAGCAAATTGACCAAGGAGGGCCTTGTTTCTCATCTTGTATTTGTTGGGTGTGGGCCTATTTGACATTTCTTTGGTGAATATCTTCAAACCAATATATTCTAAAAAAAAGTAGGGTTCAAATGAATGATTGATCAAGGGAAGATACGACTTTAAATTCACAATGGTGGCCTGAAAACATGACAGGCGTTCACCTTCATGAAGAGATCGATATTAATCATCACCTTCCAGAAATCGTATCATAATTTCAACAACTTTGATATATGTTGTACATTTTGTCTTGAATCGGTTTACATCGCCGTGTGCTAAAATGTGTAGTAAAGAAATATTAGAAGGCGATCACATATAATTCGCGAAGACTTTAACAAAGCGAAACATTGCACAGCAAATCATTGAGTTATATTCAACAAAAAAAATCTAAAATAGCTTCCAACGAGAGTGGGGGTGGCATTATTAGAAAGTCTTTGATATCTGCCGCTGTTTAGACGTATGTTTTTACAGTTACAGGCCTCGCAACGTTGATCAATGTGCTTTGAGTCGAAATACACTCGATTAAGTACAGTGCGAACGAAGGAGTTAATAACAATATGTGAAAGAGTTTGAATATAGAACTAGATAACCGCAAACTTTGAAAAAGATGGGTAGAGTTTCTATAATTCAGTGAAAGACATTTCAAATTCTGCGCAACATTGACTTAAATAATCAATGTCTCGCCAAACTGGATTACCGCTAATGACGCTTAGATGAAAAACACGACAAGCGCCTAGGTACTACATTTAAGCACCCTAGGGTACTCCGAAAGCAATATAATATCGGTTTTCCCATTTTTCTATTTTGCGCTAAACTCATCTAACCGATTTACCCCAATTTCAAATGCACAATAAACTTAGTCATGAACTGAGGCCAATTTTTTCACTCATAGGTGCTGGAATGACGTCATCTGTCTCCACTCATTTCGGTGATGTTTTATCGATATCTTGATAAAAGGCACCTCGGGAAAAAACGGATCACAAAGCTTTATTCAAAATGAGAAAATAGGCATGCATGCATGATGTAATCGCAGCCTGTTAGCAATTATTGCATTTTCATCAAGAATGAACAAGAGTATTTAACTCACTTTGCATAAATACCAGTAGATTTTTGATTGTGTAGACGAAATGGCGAATAGACCATTTTTATCCATCACTTTAAAGCACAAATCCATCACTTATAAACTATTCAAATACTACTAGTAGAAAAATTGCCTAAGTAGATTAATATTTCTAAAGCAGCGAAAAATCGGCGTTTCTCAAAAATATCCAATTATCATTAATATTGTTTTTTTACATTTCAAGTCTCAACTTTCTGTCTTTACCGAATTGTTGACAATCGTGAGAAAGGAAAGGAATCCAGGTAACCACATAACAGACTGACTATCACAATTGTCAACATGTTACAATTAAGATGCGGAAGTGTCTGGTAATTTACATCAAAAATGAGGTCCTAATGGATGACAGGTTGATTCGAATGGATACTTTCTTGAAAACTGACATTCATCAAACTATTGGCCGGATAAACTGACCAGGTTATGAAGGCTCATCAAATATCTTTTTTCCAATCATTAGTGATTCACAATGTCTGTCAGCTTCTAAGTCAAAGAAACATCATTTTGTGACGGGAATTTTTTTCTGAATGTTTCTAATCAGATGTTTCTTTAATTTTTCATATAGTGTCATCAATCAGTCAATATATATTCAGCATCCTTATGCCACTAAAAAACCACAGAGTGCGAACCGGGCCCGCCTCCGACCATCGAATTTTATATCAATTTTCCTTGAACTTGATTATTTTAATTTTATATTGCTTTAATGCACAATCAAGTTTAACATTTTAGGTTTGCAATCATGCCTATATGGCGAGCCTTAATATCATTAGGCATCGGTCGTTAAGATATGAGCTACCCCATCCCAGCTCCCGTGTTTCACGCACGCACGCACACATAGACACAATCTTCTCTCTAAAATGATTCAATAAATGGATTTCAAGTCCTGTAATTTCTGCACTAAACACGTCATGTGAGTCACAAAAAATGTTTCTTTTGCTGAACAAGTTATGAAAACGATTTCTGTAAGATGTGATTCAATAGTCACAGTACTTTGTATGCGGAGTAAGTTATTCACATTTCTTGTCAATGTCCTGTGCGGACACGAGTCAAAACTGCTGCCGTTAAAATCACGTGTTTGCATGCACGTACGAGTATATATGATAAAGCATATTTGCGTTTATGAATGCATATATGTATATGTGAGCACTAGCGATGTAATGGAGCTCAATTTTCTACATCATCTGGAGCCGGATCTTGAAACTTTTAGTTTATTCAGAACAGGAGATGGGAGGATAATCCTTCTTTCATTTTTTACTGCATCGACTGCGGTTTTGTGTCGATTTGAATACTTAGCGTAACTAAGTATTCAAAACTAATTATTCAAAGTATTCGTAACTAAGTAACTCTCAGGTGTTATCATCGTCTTTTTATGCATGTAGGCAAAGCAGTTTATGGTGAAATGTAGCTCAGTCGAAAGCAAATTGGCACACAAGCGAGCCAACATTTTCGCAATTTTCTAGTAGTTAACTGGTTAATTTTCTTTCGGTTAAACGGTTAATTAGATAATAGCCGCTTGACTCCCTAATTGAAACCATTGTCTCCTCTGATAACATAGAATAAATTCTCTAAATGATCCTGGGTGAACCGTTTCGTGCAGACAAATTTGAAGCTGTGCAAGGATGATTTCTATCTTGGTCAAATGAGACATTTCTGCAATTTTGTTGCCACACGCGGACGTATCTGACTTCCTTTGGAAACTGATTAAATCTGACTTTATTGTCACTACAGTCGAAATTTTGAACGTAAGAACAATCTTCAACTTGTCGACACATTCGACCGTCTCATAAGCTAAGTGAAATGTGCATGAATTTTGTATTATGCAACGTGCAACTACTTTTGTCGCACAGTAATGGTGTAAGAAGTCACAGCCCTGCGTGTTCTAATTCACTTGCACCCACAGTTGTGAGACCATAGAAATTGACAACAATAAAACCTCTAGAATGGAAATTAAGCTTCATGCAATGCACAATAACGGCACATAAATCGCACGCATTTTCACTTAGATGCACCTGCCAACGTCTGTATCATTGGGTTAGAATCAGTCACATGAGTAAATCGAAGCTTTTAATTGGTTCTTCATGCCCCAACTTAGTTCCCTCGGATGTGCCGCGACCTTGAGTGAATTTCCATTCTAGCGAACTTCAGATAAACAGTTTATTTCTATGTGTGAGACTGACAAGTGCGGCTTCTTTGCAAGTGTGATACAGCACATTGACCGATTTCTATGTAATTGCATAAACTCTACCTTAACAATTCAACAATAAGATCAAAAAATGAATGAGTTTCAAACATAGAGGGCTTTTAACTCTGTTCCCTGATGCATAGCGGCGAGATGAACATTTCAAAGATTAGAAGACCCGTCTGAACTGCTGATACCCAAGCAGAAAAGTTGTTGGATTGCGATGTCTAAATATTGTAGAAAACATTTTTAAGGCGTGCTCCACGTGATCATTTAATGTCATAAAAGTCCATTTTCTCCACCATATGAATAGTAACTGAAAGTTAATCATGAAATTAGTTATGGAAAAGATGGAAAACACACTATAGAGATGGAGAACATTTGGGTAAGTTGACACAATATGCTTCCTACCTAAGTCATGGATTTCTTTGAATGCAGCAACCTTGGGTAGAAACTAAGCGATGTATCTATGACAAACCGACAAGCCAATAAGACAATAAAATTCTGCCTGTCGATAGTTTAGAAACGCTTTCAGAAATCATTGGTCACGAGTCCGATATCTATGATTCATACAACTCATACATCGAGGAAGTAATGGCAATTGGCAGAAAACTGTGACGATAATTCGGTTACACCACTCTCGATTAAACTCGCGCTTCGCGCTCGCTCGTGTAATGGGTCGCGGTGTAACTCTTTAATTATACAATGTGAAATCTGTTTTTGGACTTTGACTAATATGATCATGAATTGACAAACTTCGTATCAGTTCAAATTCTTGAGCAGCCGATTAGTCCTCAATTAATGAACATTTCAACTCGTTCAGATCTTCTAAATTGTCAATCAGTTTAACTAAAAAGAAACTTCCAAGAGATTGGAAGTTCAGATTTTAAGTTTAAGGACGTGTCATTTCCGCATTTAGCCATTTCATGTACTTAACAACGCATTGAGATGTTATAAATCCCATTTGCATCGGTTCTTTTCGCTTATGATGCACGCAATTTGAGGAACTGACTTTATCGCCTTCGAATGGTGATAAATCCTATCAAACACGAAAAATTCTCTACTAAGTTCCCTGACTTATGAATCAACACAGAATAATTCTATAATACTTCCTCTCGCACTCAGTGAAGCCTCGACTAAACCCATTTAATTACGATCACAAATCTTCAAGTCTTTGCCGCTGCAGAGTTGTCTGTCCACACAATTCTGATTTGATTATCACAACCGAGAAAGCTCTCTTACAAAAGCTGCTGACTAATTCTTAATTTCATCCTAGCGATATATCTCTTGACTGACCGCTGAAATCCACGCCGGCTTTTTTGTTGTGAACTGTCTCTCTAGTGATTTCAGCTTATTTAACACTCCTCTTCTTGTACAACATCATCAAACCATACTCGCTCTTTGCTGGAAACTCATCAAATGAAATGAACAATTTTTCCAATGAAGACATCAAAAAGATATATTTGTCTTTGAAAGTTTTTGAATCGGACTGATTGAGTGGTTGCTCAAATAGCGATATGATTAGGATATTATGATAGGATAATTTTCATGGCCGGGTCTTTCCAGTATTCCCTCAAAAGTTTGCATTGTTGCTAGCTACAGTCGCGTAGCCAGGATTTCATTTCCGGGGGAAACAATTAATGTGGCTTAATTACTGTAAGCCTATACTTAATAATTTCGAAAAATCAGAAGAAGCCCTAATATTCATTCATATCTGATTTGATTATGATCTGATTTTGTCTTTTATTGATCATTCATGATACACGATTAACATAAAATCATACAGTATATACAAGATTATCGATGATAGCCACAAGCGTAGAATGAAGTAGGCTCTAATAATACAGATTTAATATAAGTGGCTCATTGTTCGATACATGTAAAATTTGCACATCACCATCTCGGTTCAAACGTCGTCTCTCTTGTCTGTGATCTGTGTCTGCGCCATCTTCTATTTTCGCATGCTTCTAGACGTCGCCATCTTGGAATCTTCACACCATTCAAATCCTCACAGTCTCCGGATTAACTCCGTGCTAATCGTTTCCTCATCCATCACGTCGATCATTCATAATTTTGGATATTTATTAATTTCATGGCCTTATCATTGGTGAGCGTTACTCCTCGTGTCTCTGGTTGGTGTGGTTGATATCAAAACGTCATCACACACAGTGCACTGGCTTTTCGAAATGTCCGGATTAAGTTTATCTGACGCGTAAATCAGCATTTGTATTCTGTGGTGCTGAGGATAACCAGCTTGGCTTTAACATTCAAGGTCGATTGTTCGATCCCCATTGCTGTCAGGAAACTTTATTTATTTCTAAGTTTGAATTCTTTTGCCGTAGCTACCTACTGTGCATTGACAATTCCACACTTTTTTCTCTTCAATGCCACTTGTCAATTTGCAGGCCCTTCAAATTTATGTGCTTCAAGTTTCGATGATGAATATTCTGAGAGAAAACCCGTTTACTGTGATTCCATCAAAAGGGCTTAGTATGCTCCACTTGAACATGTGTTCTATGATGAACAAATTTGACGAGTTGAGTAAAACAATTATTTCAAATTGCCAATGCATCGATCTATTCGGAATAAGCGAATCTTGGCTTCACAGCAGCGTAACTGATAATTCAATGCATATACCTGGATATGATATTTTCAGACACGACCGAAACGAAGATAACAGTTGCAAACTTTCGGGCGGTGGCGTAGCCGCATATGTGAAAGAGAACATGGGAAAGCGAAGGACAGATCTTGAAATAGCATCTTTTGAGATGCTATGCCTTGAAATAAGTCCGTGTTACCAAACATCTATTATTGTCATGGTTTTATATCGTCCTCCCGATGACTCTCGAAGCATAAATGAGTGGTCTAAAACGTTATTAGAGTCTATAAAGAAAGTTGACTTTGACAAAAAGAAGCTTATTATCATGGGAGATTTCAATATTGATTTGCTTAATGCCAATGACTCAAAATCTGCTGAACTTACTGATTTTCTAGAATTAGAAAGTGATATGTATCAAGTAATCGCTGATCCAACAAGAATTACCGATGAGCGTTCTTCTTTACTTGACCATGTCAATACCTCGGACTTAGTTGGAATAAAGAAATCAGGAGTTATCCAGTATAATGTTAGTGATCATCTTCCTACCTTCGTCACTCTACGTCTATCGTCTCCACCAACACGTAGAGGAGGAATGATCTACTATCGAAAGATGAAAGACTTCGATGCAAATGCCTTTAAAACTGACCTTCTAGCAACACCATGGTCTCTCACAGAAACATTTGATGACGTAAATGAAAATCTTGAAGTCTGGTGCGAATTATTTAACTCATGCGTTGATAAACATGCTCCAATTAAATCCAAGCGCGTTAAATATCTCCATCTTCCTGAATGGTGGAATGAGGATATAAATGATGCCATGAAACGAAGGAATCAGATTGATAAAAAGCGACATACAGATGAATACAGAAGTTTACGCAACAAAGTAAAATGTCTTATTCATAAAGCAAAATCTGAATTTTACATGTCGGCATTCAGCAACTCAAGATCGTCAACATCAGAGTTCTGGCGTCACTTTCGCGATCTGTGCAGCATGGATAAGACTGAAAAACGAAGATGCAAATCCATTTCTTTTGAAGGAAGAATCTATACTGATGAAACGGACATCGCAAATATTATAAATGATTATTTCGTGAGGAGTTTTGATAATGATTCTCATTTTCCTTCGGCTTCGGTTCTGCATAATGAATTGCTCGGGAGCTACATCGCCAGCAAAAATATCATGAATGAATATTCCATTCCATCTATCAGTGAAGAATTTGTGTCAAATGAACTCTCTGCACTCGACCCTAAGCAATCTGCAGGTGCCGACGGGATAAACGCAAAGTTTTTAAAATATGGCTACAAAGAAATATGTCCTTCTCTCACGCGTTTATTGAACCAATGCATTTTCAATGCAGTATTCCCATCATTATGGAAACGGGCAAAGGTGGTTCCGTTGTAAAAGTGTGGGAATACTACCTATCCGCAGAATTATAGACCAATCAGTATTTTGCCCGTCTTATCCAAAATCCTTGAGAGACACATCCACATTTCGCTATCGGAGTTTTTACTTGAGCATGACCTTCTTTATCGTAACCAATCCGCCTTTCGAAAACACTACTCGTGTGAAACTGCTCTTACAAAGATGTTAAATTCATGGATCACTGACATATCAAACAAGAAACTTGTCAATTGTGTTTTTCTTGACTTAAGGAAAGCCTTTGATTCAGTTCCCTTGGACCTACTGCTAATCAAACTACAGATGTATCGATTCGCGAATGATGCTGTGAATTTCTTCCGAAGTTATTTATGCGGTCGATCACAATTTGTGAAATTAAACTCGGCTATGTCAGTCACTAAATGCACCAATAGAGGAGTCCCACAAGGCTCAATATTGGGCCCGCTATTGTTCCTTGTCTACATTAATGATATGCATCTCTCCTCGCGAGAATCGACAATTGACATTTACGCAGACGATACGCCGCTATACATCTCATCGAATTCTGTTAATGAGCTCACAAGGACTACAAACTCTGAATTATCAGCTATCACAAACTGGTGCAAAGTCAACAGACTCGCTAAAATCCCCAGCAAAACATTTGCTATGCTATTGACAGTTCCACAACGTCGCCCTTTTATTACATCCCAGCCAAACATTGTACTGGAAAACAACGATATTTCACTTGTTGATAAGCACAAGACTCTTGGTGTTGTAATCCACAAAAATTTATCATGGGATTATCACGTTGACCGGATTACGAAGACTGTGAAACGAAATTTATATCTATTCTCTAGAGTCAAACCCTATCTGCCACATTTTGCTCGTTTGAAGTTTGCTTCATGCTTCATTTTACCACATATTGATTATTGCTTACCAGTATGGGGATTTGGCAGCACAAAAAGTCAAAGACGTATTGATAGACTATTAGGAAAAACGATGAGAATGATATTGAACATACGCCTTAAAGACACTGTATCCATGAGCGCCATGTTTGAAAAATTACATTGGCACCATCTTACATCAGTGACATGCTATCGTTTCGCAGTACCGTGCGCTCTTTGAGATCAACCGAGAAAAATCTGCTCAGTATTCCCTTTAGCCGAACCAAGCTAGAAAGTACTTGCTTTTCCGTCCGTGCGCCATCCATATACAATGAACTTCCTGCTACCATAAGACAATCACAAACTCTTAGGTCATTCAAGCATTTGTGCTTTGATCATTATTTCAAATTTGTAACGAGTTAACTTTCATAATCTTTTTCATTGTTTTGTTACCAACTGATCTTTTTATCTTGATATTTTTTGTGTGAGAGCGTTGCTCAGCCATTTTGTAAATAGGATTCTTCCTAAAATGCTCCGAGGATAAATAAAGTTCATTATTATTATTATAATTGGCAGTACAGCTAGTATTGGCGCCTGTCCGACTATCTGACATAGAAATGAACATCTCTCGCGATCGGTGCGCAACAGGGGACATGCGAAAATTAGCCAAGCGCGCTACTGTAGGATTACAGATTCTCACATTAATAAATTAATAATTCGACATAGAATGATGTTAATATACCCCGTATAAAACACAAAGATTGTCCCCCGCTCAGATTTCATTTGGGGGTATGTCCCCCCTGGTCCCCCCTTGGCTACGCCACTGACTAGCTATGTCATTATCTTCTTTTTGACTGCAACATAGTCAGTCATATTTACCTATTTTTTCATCTGATTCGATTAATTTTTCCTGAAAATACTATTGGATTACATGGTCATATAAAACGTTCACTTCACAAGAATGCTCTATAATCACTCACTATTTCAATGCTATCCTGTTGATTGAATTAATTTATACATTTATATATCTTTGTAAATATCTTTGTGAAAACTATCCATCAGATAATTTATATTTGTACCTTTTAGCATCCTTGATTTGTACATATCATTTTATACACATCAATTTATATGATCAGTTTATAAAATCAAAATTATTCAAAGCTACCGTCGGACCGGATGGACTACCCTCATGGATCTTTAAAAACTACTCCGATGTGCTGTCCCCTTGCCTTTCTTTCCTATTGAACTGTAGTTTGCGTGATGGCATTGTGATAACTCCATTCAAGAATGCCAATATACATACATCCGATACCGAAGTGCAGTATACTTATGAAGCAGACTTTCGACCTATATCATTTCTGCCAGTGACATCCAAGATTATTGAACGAATCGTGGTGAGGAAGTAAATTCTTCCCTATATCAAAGACTTGGCAAACAATTCCCAGTTTGCTTTCATCCCACGTCCGGGATAAGGAACCACGTGTGCTCTCGTTCTTGCTCAAGATGAAATACTGAGATGGCTGGACACTACTGTGCCTGGTGCAATGAGGCTTTTGTCGGTGGGCCTATCAGAGGCGCTCGACAGGCTGAGTCACAATATTATTTTGAACTCATGCCGTACCTTTGGTATACTGGACTTTGGAACCAAAAGGCTCTGTGACTTCTTGAAGGACAGAAAACAACGTGTTGTGTTTAACGACTCCTATTTTGAGTGGTTTGATATCCTTAACGCGACCAAAGTGAAATTCATTACATTGTCTCAAGTCAGTATGACGTGCTCTGCACGCACAACTTAAATGTTCTCTATTGAGGTCTTTCCAATCGTGGTGATTGTGAGCAATTCATGTATGACGTGCTCTGCACGCATTGGTCGCGAAAGGGATATGCCCAGTGGCGTGCCCCAAGACCGTGTTATAGTACCCATACTTTTTGCTTTGGCTGCAGATAGCCTTTCATCTGCTTGTTATTATTCCTATTATACTAAACATGCAGACGATATCTTGGTATTGCACTTTTGAGATGTGCATCTGATGATTTTTTGCATGAAGAATGGGATCACATTAACTGTTGGGCACGGGATGTTGCGCTCCCTATTAACTTAACAAAATGTTCAGCAATGAACATCATCACCAAGAAATCGCAATTAACTTCAAATGTTATAGCTCGTGATAACTTTTGTATTGATAGTGTGAACTCCATATTCTTATTTCCAATGACGTATTCCCAAATATTCACAAACAGACAATTATTCAATTAATAGTGTAGTCGCTAGCAATAATATTCTTAATGTCTAATGGCTAATTTTAATGGAACTATTAAATTATAATAAAATAATTGTCTACAAAATGAAGGCAATATACTGTAAGCTGGACTATCAATAAATCACTGAATTTAAGAAAATCTCAAAATATTCAGAAAAGCGCGAATACCAAATCGCATCCTCTACTGCGAAGAAGGAGTCCACAGAGATCAGATCGCTAAAATACATGCATCGACTTTCCAAATAGTCATACCATGAAGTCATACCGATAAATTCTTCTCGTCTTCATCACTTGAGGCGATTTTCGGATTGATTTGCTCATAAGGTTGAAAGGTCATTATCCTGAATAGTCAAGTGATAGTTCAGACTTCCATGATCGAGTCGACTGAAACTGTTTCATTTACTGTAATTTGATTAGCCAGTCGAAGAGAAATTGCATTAACGATGAATGTCCTTTAGGATTATATTTATCACAATTGTCCTGTTCATGACTGGAAATACCGCGTCGAGAGCATTTGAGGATAATGTCTATTTTTCAACTAAATCTTATGCAAATGAGTTTAGTTGAATTCCAAACATTAGTTCTTGTTAGGAAGAAAAGACAAGTGAGCATTTAGAATTGCGAACTTTTAACTATCTCCAAAAATGTTTCTTTTATTTAATTGATTCCAATCGTTATATCAAAGCTCAGCAACATGACCGAACATGGAGGCTTTCACTTCTGTGAGATTTTCTGTTTGAGATGGGAAGTTCGTCTCGAAGCGCTCTTAATGAGAACTTCATATCAACTGCTTGTTAATCATTATTTCCAAACTTCTTACCTCAAAGTTGATTCTGTTTATAGGTGCAGTTTTGTGATTAGTTTTCGGCTTCGCTACTATATATCCTGGAAATGAAAGCTCAGTTCATGACAAATCTGATCAAATCTGGATTATTTACAACGTTTTGCAGGCAGCTGTAGTTTTGCATTAGTTGGCAAATTTCTAAATATTGGCAAATAGGATTCTAAAAAACTTCAGCGGATGTAACAAAGTCGGTACCGATTCTTTGACGGAAGGAAGTAATGCATTAAATTTCGTGGTGAATTACTATCTGACCCTGACTGACAAGCCTTGTTATTAAGTGCGCAAGTATTGAGAACACAGCTCTCATGCCGATTGCAGTATCAATTTTATAAAAATTACATTAAATGAAAATGAATTTGTTCATCACAAAATCACACTAATTTTCAGAAGGCTAACAAATTATCAGAAGATGACTCACGAAGCAGTGCTCCATAGGTCCATACAGTAAGCACATTAGGTAGAGTAGCAATTCGGCATTAATTAAATCCCCAATGTGTATACAGATTTTTTTAATGAACGAGTTGTGACCCAGTCCCAGATGTGAGACATATTGCTCATCATGACAGCAATACAGAAGGAATAATAATATTCGGCTCAATTAAGATGCCTGTCATCAAATGTCTATTCTTTTTGATATCTGATAGGTTTCATAATACTTATATATTGAAGCATGAGGTTCCAAATCACTAGTATATAAACACAGGAATAATTTGCAAAAATTCATCAAATATTTCTTTAGATCCCAGGATTAGGGCTGACGCTGTCACGACATTTTGATTTCACGAAATTAGAAAAATGTTTAATTACTTCAGAAATAAAATCATATTCGCAGCAAATCAATCAGCATTTATTTTCTGTCCAAAATCATCAATAACTTAAATGACAATTTGCTCTTACATGAATTGAATATTGTAAAGGTATTCCTACGGCACGCGAAAAGTCGCTCAGTGCATATTTCAAAAGGATTTTAACGAACACATACTACCTAACATTTCGACCGACAAAGAACTTCGAATTTTGGTGAAAATTTTTCCTGCAGATGAAAATGCCCGCCCACTCATAGCTGCGATGTAGCTTGAATGGTGCAAAGCAGTCGATACAAATTGGCGAGTGTTCTCGGTTGTTGAGCTCCTGTTCCTCGAAAAGCAGCGGTCTCAGCTTTCAGAATATTCGTTGCACTACCCTCCACACTATCATCAACGAATGACGCCTTTGCCATACCCTCATCGAATTCTTGGGCCATTGACTTTTGTGATTCTATGTTATGATTTCCTTAGTTTAATCACTTTCGTCCTGGTCCGTGTTCTTCATCAATCTCAGCAAGACATTGAATCCTTTTGAATCCCGAGCACGTTTCTGTAGTACATGTCACTAGTGCGTCCAAAACAGGGGATTGACGCTGACTCAATCTTAGATCGAGGTTATCTCTGAGCCTTCTTGATGGAGACTATTTGCATCGAGTATTTCGATTAAGTTGACAGCTGCACGTCCAACTAGTAAATTGCAGCTTTCAAAACCAATCTCCCCGACGCACAGCTTCACATGTTTGAGACACTGTTCAATCATTACCAGATGCAACCATTCCTCTTCATTCCTCCGACGTAGACGTTCGATTGCTGGACGCACTCGAATGAATCGAGCGATCATGTCTCATAAGGAGTTCCATCTCGTCGGTACATCCAGTACAAGATTCATCTCTTTTACTTCTCCACACAGCATCCTCATCGCAGGTTAAAGAACGGCATCGCTCTCCGTGGGCTACCGACGGTAGAGCCTCACGATTGTACGGACCTTTCAATGATGGGTTTCATTGATAACTGAAGAGACCAGGATATCTATGCTGCTAGCAACTGTTTAATCTGCTTTGTGAATAATAGTGAATATATTCTATGACGAGGCGTGACTGCTGTTTATGACCATGGATCAAGGAATGGTGCTCTCAGTGTATACTTTCCGTCCGTACGCGTGCATAGTCTGGCTGTCGCACTGCCATCGGCGGCCGTGTTCTGATCTCAACTGATGCTTGGATGACTAAAATAAGATTTAATCAAATTTTCTGATTAATTTAAGTGCTTTTGATTATGATTGATGATTTATATTTTAAAATAAATGATTACTTTTTAAATAAAATAAATAATAAATTTTACTGATTTTTTTTAAAAATTTTAATATCCTTGATTATGATTGAGATTAATGATTGAACTAAATTTCAATGACGTGATTATGATTATGATTATGATTAGCCTCAAAAAGTTAATTGATTAAGATTTTGATTGATTTAATGGTTGATTAATTCAGCTCTGCCACTGTCAGCGCGCTTGCCATCCTCCGTGTTACGCACTCTTTAATCCTTTCATTTTATAAAGTGTCAGCTTTGTGTGGTAGAAACCTTGACACTAGGGTTTTCAAAATCCCGACTTTTTCTGATCCTGGGATTGACCATGACTTTTTGCGATCCCGGTATTTATACCTTGGGATTAGCAAACTTAAAGCATTTGCTGATAGTATGCTTAGGCTAGCGTAGGCTGAACAATGCTAGGCGTTCTTTAAAAGTCTTATACGAGTATTTTGAACGATGCACTGTACAATATAGCTAGTGATATCAGAGAGACCCTGAATACCTCAGTGAGCTTCTTGATGATTATGATTATGATTAGCCTCAAAAAGTTAATTGATTAAGATTTTGATTGATTTAATGGTTGATTAATTCAGCTCTGCCACTGTCAGCGCGCTTGCCATCCTTCGTGTTACGCACTCTTTAATCCTTTCATTTTATATAGTGTCAGCTTTGTGTGGTGGAAACTATAACTAACTCTACTTCGATGGTTTCACATCTGTTTGTCTCTAATCGCTCAAGCACACCTGTGGGGATATTTGACTTTATTATACCTCGATATTTGAATTTTATAAATAAGGAAAATCAAGAACGAGAATTAACTTTTAAGAGACTATTAGTTCTCGTTCCTCTTGCAAATGGTGTTCTCGTATTTCACTCAGCTCCAGCTTCACGTTTTGAAGTGTCTGTTTTCATTCTCCGAAGCTTTGCGCGCCCCTCATAGAATGATATTTACTTTTCAATTAATTCACAGATTTGTTGGCACCTAAATAGCATCAAAACCAGAAAGTTGTGATTTCAGACAGATTGTTGAACATATTTGCTTTGTCTCCTGAACATATTTTGATTTCAAAGTTTCCGAATTTCTTTGTTTAATCGACACATTGAATCAGTTCGTTACCAGATACGTCAGGATTAAAATATTACTAACATCATCTTAACAGAGAGCAGACGAAGCTATAAAAACTGATATGATTGCTCATTATAAATAGCCAGCAATTGTCTGGTGAGTCAAGTAAAAGCCGATAAAAGTGCCGGTGAAGTTTCGCTTAATAAGAGGGAATAAATACAAAGTATCAAAAGCACTTTCGTTAGCTGATATTATCACACAGAACGTCATGCCTGTTGAAGCTATGCGCGAACATAACCGAATATGATTCTTACAACATTACGCTGCCATTTACAAGTATGCTAATCAGAAATTCAGACGCATTCATGAAGTAATACATTTCAGCGGGAACTTGCAAGTGCGTCCCGTAGCATGAATGCTTTTGAAGACGATAATTATGTTTATTTATCTCTATGCTTTATTTAACATCAACTTAACAAATGAAAGTTACTCTCTCTATCATCTTTCAAGAAGGCATCATACACGTTAATATCACGTCACAAAAACTAACACCCTTAAGAATTATTTTGAAGTCATCAATTAGTCGGTAAAATGTCGGCAGAAATTTGTACCTATACATTAAGGTACATTATTTGCTGCCGAATTACTTCAAAACACAAATTGTTGCAGATATTTTGGTGGGTTGCTTAAGTGGTGCGTAGACTTTCGCCTATTACTGTTTCACCAAAGTTCCCAAAAGCAAGAAACAATGCTTACTTATGCCTTCTTATAAGAATTAGGTAAACAACCTCAAACCAAGCGACATTCTCTTTGTAATTAATCAACATAAAACACTTTTTGAACATTCCAATGCCTCGGTCAGCTCCTTCATGAATTTTGAAAACATAGACGATCAATCACCGCTCTATCGGAAGAAGACGCTCGGTCACTGATCTATCGTGTGTTACTGAATATAAGTAGAAAATTGAAATATGGCTTACGTCAAATTATGCATTTTTGCGTTAATTCTCCCTCTGAGTTCATATTGCGTCAAGTTGACTTTACATCACTTAATAAAGTAAGCAAATTACATAGCAACAAATTGATGGTGTGTTAGTGTAATGCTATCAAATTACAGAAGTACCCACATTACTTTTACTAAATTATCTGGGGTCGATACAGATAAATGCATTGTATACCAAATGTGGTGAAACAGAGGATACTCATGAACATTCCATGATCGTGTTATGCGAAGACATGAAAATTGACCAGAATTTTCCGTTCCGTACTAGGCTCGCTTAAATGAGATTTCTGGCGAAGGCTCGGCTTGCTCTCTCTATAATCAATGCTTTTGAGGTAGATATACATGCTATGTGTTCTTATAGCCATTTGATAAGCTGTCCAACATCATTGCGCTGGACTACATGTGTTATGACAAGCCGTGCCGCTGTAGCACAGGTACTTGTACTGATTCAAAATGACTGGTTTGATCATAAGCTGAAAGAAAAAATGCACTCCCTGTGGTTTATACTTGTACTACGTAAAAGTTTAATGTTAAAAATATGTACAGGAGACAGACGTTTCGCGACGTAGTCGCAGCCTCAGTGTCTGGTGAAAACGTGCAGAATGTTGATTTTTTCAGGCCGGTTGATTTTTTCCCACCACCTGATGTTTGAATATTGATGAAGTTAATGATATTGCAAAACTGATGCACACGAGTTGTTTTTTGCTAAGAATAGCTCGAGTCATATATTTTTTGTTGATAAATTACTAACTGATAGCTCTTGTTTGGTTATTTCCAACTTTAAAGCAAAAAATCGGTTAGAAATACAGTCAGATACAATCATTTGTAAATAGTGTCCTAGACTGAAAAATATCGTAGATAGGAAATAGGTGAACCACAAAACACTGATTATTGTGTTGCTTTCTTCCATGTTATTGCTATACTCGTCATACTGCGCGCGCAGTAAAGTCCGGAACCCGAACCTGATAGAACCCGGGTCTGATTGAAAAAAGTTTGAGTTTGAGTCTGCTAAAAATCGGGATGTATTTATTGCACTGCACTGCATCTAGATTATAAATGCAACCAAATCAAAATTCAAGTGGTTTCAATATATTCAATTTTTACTCACACAAACACATCTGTCATCACATGCACATGTAGCTGCTGAAGCACGACTGCACAATTTCCATTTTATGAATCTTTCTTCGGTATAGAGGTCAATCAAGCATAACTCCCTTAATTGTAACTGCGAACTGAATATTGCACTACTTATTGGCCTACATGTGCGACTAGGGTGAGATGGGACAAGTTCGACACTTTTTTGCCATTTGCTTCTAGAACGCAGACTTCAGCACCAATTATGCTGACTTCGTGTGTAGAGTGAGATTATCATTTATATTTCACATATTTGGGATCATAGGCCTAGTTGACTCATGTGGGGTAGGTTCAAAAATGATGCGAGATTCATTAAGTTTTCATAAGTAAAACAACAGCAACAAGTGACACAAGCACTCAGTTTTGCAGGCCCATTGAATTCAACTAATAAAACCTGCCTCATCTGAGCTGCGAAGAGATCAGGCAGTTCAGGAAGAGGAGACATGCTTCGAGTTTTACAATGGCTTGAAATTCTCGCTCAGTTCTCAATCGTGAGAATTTTATGGTTTTCAGCACTAAACTCTTCATCTGCTATATGTGTTTGCCTATTTAACAAAAGAATGATTATTAAGTGCATTAATCAGCTCTCCATTTTCATAAAAGTCATGAGATATTGTGTGGAATGTCATAGGTATTACAGTGTTTCTAAGGGTCTGGCAACTGCCAGCTTCTATGTATTAATTAAGTGCTGAAGCATCAAGAGCATGCATATTTTGATTATTTAATTCAAAATGTCATGGGTATGTAAATATAAGAGGGGCGGTTCGTGCACCATCAGTAATCATAAGGACTCTTTGTACGCAATGTTAGCAATCGGGGCCTTTTCATAAAGTCTTTCATAATGTCTTTTCATAAAGTTCAAGTATTCAAATCAAAAGTTGGCTCCTGAAAGTATGTAATTGACAGTTGATATTAATATCACTATAACAAATTCGTAGTTTTTAAAAGTGTACCAAACGTTCTTTTCTCGTAACTATTGTGCAGAGCGCCCTTTTTATACGAAACTTCCCAATTATTCGTCTTTTGTACCAATAGACCCATATAGTAAGTATACAGACCGTTTCAAAAATAATTGCACAAAAAAGCTAGGCAATTTTCAAATGAAATTTTCGGATTGAAGTCCTGGATCAATTTTGATAAACGATATACCATATGAAACCTTAAGCTCCATAGATTATTTTGGCATATATTTCACCTTCATCTGTGGTCAGCTGTGGTCAGTAGGTCTTATGAAAAAAATGGAGCGTTTTCTTTGATTCAGAATTTCAACTAGGGTTTACAATCTCGAGCCGTTTTCTCAATCTCGGGATTTTCGAGACTGGCTTATCGCAATCCCGGGATCCCGGGATCTCGATCGAGATTTATATATACTGTATATGTTTTTAATCATTAAGTTTCAAGAAATATATCAAAAGACGATACGTGCTTGTAAAATGTATATCTTTCAACGTGAACTAAACAAACACCATCTTCACAATCATGAAATGACAAGTAAAATGAAGTCTATTTTGTTAAATTTGATGTAATATTAGCTGAGCTATCGCCAATTTTGTGTTTCGAAGACTTTCTGTCAACGGTACTCACTTATCAGTTGAGCATACATTCACTTAGAGAACAATTGCATTTTTTGACATAACTTCTGAACCACTGGGTCGATTTTGATGAACGAAACGTTGTCTTCATCACAACAACAAGATGAATACAACTGCAATGTCATTTTGTCGATAACTGATGATTTTTCTCAAATTGTCTTTCACCGTCAATTAACCACCGAGACACAATTCGTTGTCGATGTGTGAAAACCAACACAGCGCAGCTGCAGTAGCAGTCCTGTGACCTGTCAATAGAGCGAATTCGGGAGACTCACTGGGTTGAATAACGGTTTCTTCGACGGTTTTTCCCTCAAAGACCGCAAAGCGCAAACCTAGCTCATGCCTAGCTCTGTCTGAACGAGCCTTGAACGGGCCTTTAGTCGTTATTTTAAATCGTTGTGATTTGTTTTTCAGCTATCAATTTACGAAGTATTTTCAGTTTACAGAAGCAATACTAGTAGCAGTGTCACAACACTGTTTATTAAGCGTCTGAACGGTTTGTGTCACGGCATTGATTTAGCCCAGATTTCGCGCTGCTCCTCGGCACTAATGTCACGACACTAGTGTCATCGTGTGAACGAGGCTTAACCAGCTGGCTCGGCAAATACAGCACATTGGCAATTTATCAAACTTGGAACATAAAAAATTTAGATGCATTTTCAAAAAAGCCATTGACTCTCTTAACTATGTCAGTTAGAAGGAACTCAGGCCCAATCTTTCAAATATCTCGAAATACCTCGAGATCTCGAAGACGTAATCCCGGGATTTTTAATCTCGCAAATAGGGTCGAGATCCCGGGATTGTAAACCCTAATTTCAACATGAAGACGACAGAATTTTTTATGAAAGTTGGCAGACAGCATGAACTATCACTCAGATTCATCATGACACACGGTTTTTAGGATTGGCTTGTACATTGTACAAAGATTACAAAATATTGTTACATTTTAAATATTACTTACATTACAAAGCATTGTACAAAAAGATACAATACCAATAAGTTTTACCGAAAAATTGTTGCTAAAAAATCTCACAAGATTTTCTCATTGTTGAAGATGCTCAATTTCAATAACCTTTGTACCATGTGAAAGGCTATGTCAAGCACTTTAATTTGGCAAAGCGTTTAGGTTCAGCTGTGGTCAGCAGACTTAAAAATATGAATGTTTGGTCAATTCGTTCACCGATGTCTACAGAAGAAACTATGCAAATGCAATACAGAAACTTAAGATTATCATCATTGAATCAGGCTCGTGTTAAGCTTTCAGATGATACAATTTTTTCGAATTCGGACATCAATTTGTGCAATATCATTCAATTTATACTTTTACCTAATTTTACGCCACTCTCGCGTTAACAATGTTCAACAACGGTCAACTGCACACAGCTTAACAACTTCTGCTGTATTAACGCTGGTGCTTTCGAGTTTGGGTTTAAAAGAATGCTAGTGTTATCAGCTCCAAGAATATGTAAGTTTTATCAAAATCGGCCCATCCGTTCACTGACAAACTTCAAATTTGTATTATTCCCATAGTCAGCCATTGCGTGAGTCATCACTTCCCTCACTTGAGGTTGAGGTCAGAAGAAATTCGAATCTCGGATCAGACAAGGGCTTGTCTCGGCTCTGCACCTGTTCACAGCAAACAATAGCATTTCCTTCACGTCGTAGGAATGCTAACACTTGCGTTGCGTCCGATAAATGGAGCAGCTCATTAATGATGAAAAAGAGAATGAGTGACACGTGGGCCAACATGATATTGATATCTGAAAAAGCATCGTGAAAGTAACAAAGCAGGCAATCAGTAATTACTTCATTTAATTAGGCAAACCACACCACTATGTTTCCTGAACCAAGTGTCTCAGCTGACCAAATAGATAAGTTTATTGATCGATTGTCAACATGCGATTAAATTTGATGAGAATATACAAAGGATATAAGATTTTTTGTGCTGCGCAACGATTTAGGAAATGGACTGTATTTAGGTAGAGTGTCGACCATAGAGTAAGTATATTCGAAAGAGTGGTAACTCCGCATTTATTAAATCCCCAATGTGTATACACTTTCGATTTTATTAAATGAACTTAAAGGAGATGCAGTCGGAATTGTTTCCAAATGCACATTTATGCAGTTTTGAAGAAATTCCAAAGGAATTGACTGATCATGATAGCATAAAGCAGAAGGAAATGATACTATTTTACATTGCTATTTTACAGATAGTTCGTGTCATGACAGCCTTGGAGAGATAATGTTTGTTAAATTAGCAACTGACCTGCTATTACTTTCATGCTGAACCTCAAGAGAATCTTCTTAAGGGTGATCATATGAAAAGCAACCTGCCACTGGCAGAGCAAATTCACATAATCAAAGACAATGATTTCAATTGACTTTGAAAGATGTAAATGGGTCCACATCACCATTCAGATTCAAGAGGTGAAACATCAATTTAGTGAATCATAAAATCATGCCGGTGAAAATTGAATCAAAAATATCGAATTTCTGCCGAGTAAGCAAAATAAGATCTCGACTTTTCCATTATAATACAATTCATGAAATTTCCTTGATAATCAGCTTGATTTCCGCTTAGTTAGGATGCTTATTGGCAAATATTCATTCCCTTTGATATGCAATTTGTCTCATACTACTTATTTAGGAGAGTCATCTCGGTAGTATATGAATTAGCAAATTTTGAGTTTTTCAAAAGTGCTCAACTAATTTTTTGCACCACGGGAGCGAAATCTCCGCAAAAAACTGAATCTTTTCATATAAAAATTTTCACTGTATACAGATACTATTTTGAGTCGACACTCTACCTATATATCCCTTCTCCGTGGTGTCGACTCAAAAAAGTATCTGCATACAGTGAAACTTTTTATATCAAAATATTCAGGTTTTGCGGAGATCACGCTCCTGTGGTCCAAAAAGTATTTGAGCAGTTTTTAAAAAGTTGAATTTTTGCAGATTAAAAGGGCTAACGACATGAAGCCCCTTTATAAGTAGTTTGAAGGAAGTTGGATATCAAAAGGAATGAATATTTGCTAACAAGCATCTTAAGTAGGCCGAAATTAAGCTGATGATCATAAAGCTTCATTGCAATGCAAGTCCCTGAAAGTCTTCAAGGAAAAGTTGAGATCTTATTGTGCTTCTTATTTGAGATGTCATGTTTTTTATTCAATTTTCATCGGCATGATTTAATGATGCACAAGGTGTCATTTCTTGAATCTGAATATTAATGTGGACCCATTAGCATCTTTTAACGCTAATTATGATGAGCTTCCTTGATTATGATGTCTTGCTCTTTCAGTGGCATTTTGTGATATGATCACGCTTCAGAGAATAATCTTGTTATAATAAAGCTGAGCTTTTAGTGAACCTATCGAATTGCTAATTTAACAAACTACATATATTGCGTCTTCAAATTGACATGACATGGAGGATTTGTGGAATACTATTCCTTATTCTGTATTGCTATCATTATCAGTCAAATTCGTGTTAATTTCTGCAAACGTGTAAAAACTGCATATCTAACAGGTGAATGAGCCTCGACTTGGTATCGACTCATGATCATTAAATGAAGTCGAAACTGTATGCACATTGGTGATTTAATTAATGCTGAGTTACCACTCTAAGTAATATACTTACTCTATGAATAGACCTTGCTATTTTTTTCGTGTACAGAGAGCCCCTATAATAATATCAATAATAGTAGGAATAAGTGTGCATTTTCCTGTTAACCAAAATCAGACATGCAGAGGAGGATGTGACTGTGAGACAGCTCCAGTTACACATTTAAGTTTCTAATAATAAGATCAAGATTAGACAAGAGTTAAATAAATTTACACGATAGCTATGCAGATAAAAATTGGTTGCAAATGAAAGAAACGCAAGTGAATAACGAGTGCTTATGCTAACTGGCATGTGTCATATGAAAGCAAGTGTTTGGTGTAGTGCAGGTACTCTGGAATATATTTTTGCAATATACGACGTTGTGCATGCGCGATTTTTGATGAGATAACATGAAATATGACATTTATAATTTAAAACAACTGAATTCTACGGAAAATGATCTGAAAACATGAAAAAAACATGAGTGTAGGTAAATATTTTGCCAATTGTTGCTTGCCATTGAGTCAATCGCTATAATGACGTTCTTCGAGAAATGTTAAAAAATCCTAAAACACCAAATTTTGAAATGACGTAGAATTCCCAGAGCATTTCCAGTTTAAGATGGAATTATGTATCTTAACAGATGTTTCATTCCCACATTCTCATTCCCTGGTAGCATGTCGACTTCTCTCACACTCGTCAACCAACGGATTGCAGTAAGAAATAGAAGGTCAGCTGAGATGCGATGAAACATGTCAATAAGAAGCAAATACTGTGTAATGGTCACATTAGGACGCTGTAAAAAGACCTCAGCACGATCCTCATATTATCGTCATCGTACTTATGCATCAGTTGCAATTTGAGAAGTAGTACATAAATTCTAATATTTAGTTTGCCCAGTTAGCAAGTCCGATAGCACACTCTAAACATGTAATTGTTATGTTGTACAAATATAAATGGTATATGGGTGAACATGCATTCTTTATAGTACCAAATATGGAAATGTGCCAATTACAGATGGAGTTGTACCGAATACAGATTGCAATAAATGCTGCAATTTGGCACTACTTCTCCGAAGCTTGAGCAGTAGACTATTAAGTTCGTAAACTTAAGAGCAGACTTGAAACACTCGAAGACGAGTCTAATGCTTGGCTTTATCGTGTAACGAATAATTACGACTTAGCTGCTCACAGAGGACCGTCTAAATAAAAAGAAGCAACTTAGTCAATACATATATTAATATGATCAGAAGCTGTAAAAATTCATCAGGAAACTGAAGAACAATTGCTAACTGGCCCTTAAAATCATGAAAAGTAGAAAATATCTTCATGAAATGACAAAGTGACAGGCATGAATGTTCCAGAACTTGGCTACTACAAATGTCACTATAAATATTTCATGATCAGCTCTGATCTCGGGAGAAGAACGGAAATTTCAAAATGTCAAAATATTGCAGGACATATTCGAATTCTTTTTATCATCAATACTATGTTTAGTTCCAGATAAAACACCCTATGACAGTGCTTTCATCCTAAATAGCAGCATACAGTAGGTGACATGCCACGCTCAATTACGCGTAATTCACGCGTAAACTACGCATAATTACACATGACCCTAAACATCCGTGGCTATGCGTGACATTCTGCAACATCTGTCGGCAGTCCTGTAATGTAGACTTTGCGCCTCATGTGTCTGCATGTATCAGAAGCTAAACAATGTGATAGGACCTCAATTTCATGCTCAGGGAAGACAGAACATGCTTAGCGGTTCATCCGTGGTTCAAGCGGCAACGCAGACAACCGTAGACGACGCGCAAACAATAAACGCTCGCCCGCGTGTATTCATAAACATTCCCTATGTTTTAACAGCATCAGATCACGTGATTGTTGACTCTTAGTGCAGCGCGTATGTACGCGCGTAGAGGAATAGAATGTCCTAAACCACGGTTGTTTGGGCTGTTCCGTAATTACGCGTGGCATGTCACCTAATGTAATTACAAGAGGATAACATTGCATAATTAACAGTGCAAATGTAAATCAGTAGAAGAAATTGTACGACTTGGCATTATCATTGCTGAGTGCATGTCAAGGAAAAAACCTCCAAGAAAATCTTCTGGATATAAGTTCAGAGCTTGTGCCTGCATTGCGCTAATTGGGAGCGCACATGTACTATCTACAATATTATTTTCTATTTCTGCTCTTATTCATCTTTCTCAATATGATGAACTTATTTAGATTATTCAGAAACGGGAGGTAAAGTAAAAGAAGAACAAAAATCATATCTTTTAGTCGAATCAATATTCAAATATTTGTCGATGTCATAGATAGTCTAACGAAATAAATGAGAAAAGATTTCTAACAAGGCCTGCTACGAGGGGAATCATCGGAAGACAAATATGAACTTTAGGACACGAACTAATTTGTAACGATTCCGGCTGAGTAATAAAGAAATGAAGAAATAAGATTGTTTTCTCCACTCTTCTGCAAGTTTTCGTCTCGAGAGACGTTTTGACTATTTGACGATGGTCTCAGCAGGAGCCGTGTCAGTGCGGTATAATCAAATGCCACTATGGAAATATGACTTTGAAAACAAATGACAACCCGGTGTATTCCCTAAATGCCAGAATTTACAGAATTGGCTAACACTTTACTGATTTGAAGAGATGATGCTGCAACAATTGTTGACTCCTTAACCCAGGGGTTCCCAACCTTTTCATGTTGCATACCCCAACTTCAAAAATCATAGGAATTTTCATTATTCCGCGCACCCTCACTTAACAAATACAAAATAGCAAGAATTCAATCACAATAAAAAATCACAATTAAATTACGCGCATAAATATACGAAATTCGTAATTGAATGACACAAAAATTTAGCTAGGCGTAACTGAAAAGCGCAGCGAAAGTCATGCTCAAGCATCAAACAAGCTCTTTGTTTGCTTTAAATAAGTACTATGGTGGAGAATCCGGATATGTGGTTGGGGTCGCGTTGGTGGTCGCTAATTTGCAATGGTTGCTTCAAGGCCAGATGATGACAATCCAATGCGGAATGCGCACTAATTTTAACAGTTCAACTGACTCATGAACAGGAAAGTAATGCAGGCAAAATTGAATTATAATAAATCTCCCATATTCTGCGTACTCCTCAAAATTCCTTCACGTACCCCCAAGGGGTATGCGTACCGCAGGTTTGGAAGTCCCGCCTTAACCGAAAGCTCATTATAATCTTCATTTATTTTCTTTGTTATTGTATCTCAAACAGCTGAAGCGAATAAGAAAGGAACATAGGATATATGCACACAATGGGGATAGCGGACATAACTACTCGTAAAATCTCACTGTAAATTGCAAGATACCAGAGCTACTAGTAGCCGGGGAGCAAAAGTACGCAAAATAGGTTCCCGTGCGACTTTCGTGAAGGAAGCATGAAATATGCATCATTTTGCAGCTCTGAACGTCAGAAAGCAGAAAAAGTATGTTGGCACTCTCAGAAATGGGTGCAACAAAAAACTCACATCTGATTTTCAGGAGGGATATGTCGACCTAACCTTATAGATCCGAGCAATTTTTAATTTCGAAAACCCGACTGATTTCGATGTTCCAGTGCCCTAGTCATCCTCATTACTACTCTGAAAATCAATTGGTGAATGCTTTTTTCCCATGGCATTGTCGGTGTTCATCAATTTGGGCATCTTGTAATTTAAATAGCAACTCAAAATTTGATTTTCAATTTTTCTTTACGGACTTGAATTCGCGGAATTGAATTTACGGACTGATTCTTGGAAAGTGATGGTAGATTACTCTAAAGTGATATTTTTCGATTGATCATCATATTAAATATAAAGCGTCAAAAGACAATTTTAGGAGTATACCTGATTGCATCATCGATAAAGTAGACCGCTCTTTAATTGAAAAAACGAGCCGTGTTACAAATTAATGTATGTATTTGCCAAAGTTTTTTTTACAGATGTAGATGTTTAAAAGTAAGTAAGTCAATACTAAGACACGGTACTCGCAAGCTCAAGTTCATTGTACGAATCCTCGTTTTCGCTCTGAACCAACTCCTTTCTAATTGCACTATTATCACATTCACTATAATCACACATGTCATTACAACTTAATCCAGCTTTGCGACAACCACACTTCATTGTACCGCACGAAGTCTTGTTGCATGAACATTTCAGTAAATGCAAGACAGTCTCTGGTGCTGGTAGATATGTGGTCATTACAGAAGTCCAAGAGTCATCCGCAATTGTACAAAACGATGGTACAAAACGAATGTAACAAAACGAGAGTAACAAAGTGTACGAAAATACTATTGTTTGTATACATTCGCTACGAAAGCATTTGGTTTCTTATTGGATAAACAATGTTAGGGTACGAAGGCTATCATCATAGACCTAAGGTTCTACAATATTTTATTGCTATATTTTACCCATAGAAAGTCAATGCTGTGAAATATTAAAGAAATACAACGGACACTCGCATCAAAGGCAAAATAGCGGCGTGGCTGCACGCTGACATAACAAACAGCATCAAAAGAATGACAGCTTCCGGCGGCTGACAATGGCTAAGTACCGGTACATTGTCAATGTAGCTTTCAGCGATCGCACTTATCTCTCTCAAATATATGTCATGTTTTATAACAGCCTGCAATATGTCGCCTTACGACACGAATGTGAAACTATTGCATGTAGAGTTGGAACCGGTACAAATTTGTTGACCGGCACCGGACCGATTCCGCTTCGGAAATTTTGTCGGTTTTTTTTTGAAAGCTTCGATGACAAACAATGCACTCAAAAAACACAACCCACTATCATTACCTTGAAACTTCCCATTACAATTGAAATTATTTCATTATTTTGAATATTCATTTAGTCAGTAAAACATTTTGTGGCCTACTTCAATGCAAATAAAAAGGCTTCCAACCAGGTAGAAACATAAGCTGCGGAAATTTGAGGATTTAGTCATAAAGTCCCCACCAGTTTTCCAAATTACGTTTATAGCTCATTCTAAATTTTTGGATACGGTAGACTTTATATTACATGAAATCCTACTCTCAATAATTATTGCTTTTTGCACAAATCACTCATATCAACATTATTTGATATAATATCGACTGTAATTTATATACCTCGACTATTGCTTTCCCCTCGGAGAACACATCGAAGACAGTTTGGTTTATTTGTACATGATGCATGAGTTTTCATTGTTGCAAAAATCCATCTCACAGATAATGGCATCAATTCTAAATGAATTTGCATTTTAAGGCTATCTATCATGCCTGTAATATGCGTATTGTAAAAACATTGCAGTTTTTGTTGCAACTATACTGCAATATTTTGCAGTTTGTTTTCAATTAGTAAAATGTTGCAGCAAAAGCTCATTTATTGGATGGTGTTCGAAAGGAAAAAACTTACATGAAAAAAGGAAAAAGTGCGCAGGTATTTTGAAAAACACCTTCCCTCCCCCTCCGCACAACTACATGCATTTCGTCTAGTATCCAACCTCCCTGACTGCGTGCACACTGTATGGATGGTCCCTTATGGATCAGTACAGAGGTCTGACCGGTGCCGGTATGCCGCTGACCGGTTCCAACTCTGATTGTATATTTCTCTAACTGTATTCTTCTCAGCATCCAGCAATGTTGATTTAAATCCCTGTGTGCAACAAAGCGCATGTTGTGCTTGGTCTGCGTTTAGTCATCTATTAGAAGTTTGGCGCCTAAAACAAAACATCGAATTCTCAATACCTGCGTTCTATTGGCGCTGCTATGCGGTTGTAAAACATGTTGTCTTTCGGTTGCTTTAACCCGGCGTCTGGACGCCTTGCACTGCTTCAGATCCCTCCCCCTATACCGTGTCGTTTGTGATGACTTTTTGCGAGTCAGACAGTAGTTATGAGACAATCAGAATGATTTCATGTGGTGTGCAGTACATCGAATTCAAAACATTATTGTCACAGTTTCGTTTCAAATTAAGGAAAATACAAACCTTAAATTCATTTCGTTTCAGGGAACACGTTTGTCTGATGCACGTGACACCAATGTTAACTGTGCTACAGTAAATGATATAAATAGTTGCAGGTGAAGCTGTTTATTGAGGAGTTAAAGGTCCTAGATAGCTGTTTTGCATGCATACAAACGCAATGAAGACAGGCATACACATGTACACACTGTAAACCGTAGACCGACAATTTTCCTACAAGATTACTGACAAAATCAGCCGACGACTGTCATCTCCAATATCCTGCGATATCCGACGAATTTATAGGCTATCCACCGACATCGAAACAGATGCTTTGTATGCAAATTAAATAAACAAAGACTGTTGAATACTGATTGATTTTTTCAATTAGTGATTGCTTGACTTTTGGGCAATCTGTATTATTGATTGGCAAAACCATGATTTATTTTGACATGATTTAAATAATTACCTACATTTTTGATAAAATTTAGGCTATAATTCATTGCTATTCATTTTGTTGCTTTTTGTCAGATATTGTAGGTGTTCAGTGGCAGTCATCCTGCAAAAACTGACAATGACCGACAAATTAGATTTTGTAGGATAAATGTCTGTCAATTGTCAGTTCACGGTTTGCAGTGCATGTGCGCGGACATGAAAACAGGGGAAAACAGTGATAGTGTGATAGAGGCCTTTATACCAAACAATACATATCAGAGAACAGAGAATGCAATAAAGATTATGTTTTTTTATTTCATTTGACAAATGGGGAAACTCCCGTGGCAATAGGACCGTGCGCAACCGAAATTTTAAGAGAGAGACAATATAGAGATGCAAACAGAGGTTTGCATGCATGTTTTTTAAAGCAGCAAAGTCCGCGATTTAAAGCTGCCGAAGAGAAAGAGTTTATTTGATGAATGGTTCCAGGTAGAAAGCTGCTTGAATGATGGATGGTAAGTAGGGACTCCCGAATGGGTAAATTTTGAGTCGAATCGAATCATAGGAAACTTAAATAAGCCTACCTAAGCTTTCTTTTACGCACGATTGACTTATCCAGCTATGCCGCCAGCCATTAAGAAAATAGACCTACGAAAGGGGACCTTATAATTCATGCAATTTACATGGCTAGTAAAATATGCAGTGACATCTTGGTACTCATGAAGAAACAATCGGTCAAATTGAAATGTAGTATTTCAATTTTTAGAATAAGTTTCTAAAAGCGTGCTTAAGACATCAAGTGATACCCGAATATGCATCACATATGATCAGGATGGATGGTTACGAAGAAGATAAGGTGATAAGAAGGAAAGGTGCATCACTTGCAATGGAAGTGATAAGAGTAGACATCAAGAAGATGGAAGAGAAACATCGTGGATTGGTGAAGGAATGCGGCTTTCTCTACAACAGCCTCCGAAGAACAAGCGGCGAACATCATGGCTTGGCGGAGTACGTGATCAACAACACGAAGTTGGTGATGGAGAAGGAAGAAAGAACTCTTTACGAAAGACATTCCGTGAAGTGGCAAGGACTCTGTAGTCTAGAATATCCTGTGTGTCGTACTGTGTATAAATGCCAGTTGCAACCTTGGGCCATCTAAAAATCGACCGTTGAAGGCGCTGGACGCCGAAGGCTTGTCTGCCATACTTTTAACTTCAACTTGATTATATTGGCCTAAACTGAAAAGGGGAGTTTTAATTACCTTGTATAACTTTCTCAGAAAAGATGATCTCCCGTCACCTGGTCAACTACAAATTAAAATGTCTCTATCTTTCCGAGATAACTGAAATCTACTTCGCTTTGTAACTATATGCAGCGTATTTCAAATGAATATAGACGGCAGATTATGAGTTAGATGGATATTTGATTTGACAACATGCATTGAACTGCCCATTGTTTCATGCTGTTTTGTCAAATTACCCACAGGTAGTTTGATGACATGGACCGTGTTTATGACCTCAGGTTTGTGGACAAAAATGTCCTTTGAATCTCACATAGGACTGGGAATGTAACCTCCATCAATTGCTCTGCTCTTACTTACTACCTGAGCCCGGGAAAGCGCCAATTTTCAAGAACAAACAATCAATAGATTCCATCATTTATATCGCAATTCTCAGATCAGAAAATAATCAGGCCTAATTGACTTTTTGCAGCAAACTGTTAATGCCTGCAGCTTTCTATGTTATCGCTGTCCGTGAGGGCTATCTAAATTATTCAAAACGAATTCAAATAAATTGTCAAATTACCTATCCAGACTTCTACATTGTCACTCAATCTCATGCAAGTGGAGGATTACAGAGGAGTGTGAGTGCTATAATGTCTAACTGAGCACTGTGCCGGTAGTTATAATACAGTAGTCTTGGACTTGCTAGCTTAGAAATGGAAAATCAGTATAGAAAGGAAATCCAATAGCTGTGGCCTATGGGAAATCAAATTTAAGATTATAAGCCATGCTTTGTACATAAACTCATACAACCTTTGTACCGGACGTCCGATTAATTTCCTTTCACATGTACAGATGATTCAGGATAAGAGGAACACTTCGTTCAGGGTCGCAAGATTGTATCTTACTAGGGCTTAAGAATCCTGACGAAAGACAGTGTGAAAAGAATGTCTTGTAAGATGCAAGCTTACTAGCCTGCTGATGGGCCATTTGCAATTCTACTTAAAATCCGTGATTGTGTGGTATATCGGACTCGGTCAGAAAGATCGACAAAGTCCGAAGCCCTAATCTGAGCAGTATGTAGTACATAGATAAACTGTTAATGATGTAGCACGTACTGTAGCTGATTCGAGAACTTTTTCAACAACCGAGTCTCCCAACCACTTTCAGCGAAAATCCAGCATCTTAAGCAAATTGCAATGTTATGTAGCAAACGAACAGGAATAAGATATAAATCAATAGAAAGCAGTTGAAGCAGTTTTTGGTCAGCTGACGCGGACCGATTCGAATTTTTCTCGAATCACAATTTCGAATCGAGTCGAATCGACTGCCGATTCGCGAAGCTTCGCAGGTCCCTAGCGGTAAGGGACCTCTGAAGGTTTAGGGTCACATGATTGGTCTTGTATACAGCACGCATTCGCTGTAGATCTCTAGATTAAACGAAGACCATTAGAATGAATGATTGTAGAACCCAACATCTTATTTTGAGATTTTTTCTCTCTCTCTTCTATAAATCATTTTTATCTTACTACTTTTTATCATCCTTAACCTTCTTGAGTTTTTATCTTTCCCAAAAAGGTGCCACATGAAGCCATTATCTCCGCAGATACCGGTTGCTATTCATCAAAACGGATTGACATTGGTTGTCTGCTTTAGGTTGTCAATTAATCAAGAAATATTATTTTCAAGACTGTTGTCAGAATTAATGCCCTTCAAGCTGTGAATACTTGCTGAATGCATCAATTGTAAGAGTATTTACGATGATTTGATTGAGGACAGTTTGATAGAATTTACATCATTTTAATTTTGCGACTAAGATTGGCCAGAGATTTGTGCACTAGCATGCCCTATATATGCAAAATGCATGAAAATAAAGTCAAGAAATAAAATGCAAGAAAATAAATTGAGGCAGATTGATCAAAGTATTCATCCATATCAGAACTTGTAGACATTTGCCAGTCAGCACTTTGCTAAGGACTATCATCATAATGAGTGAATCCCTTTTGGTATTTTCAATTTCTGTTAATTTTCATCTTAAATTACATTATACATGCAATAAAGCTAAAATTCAATTCAAACATTAGTCGTCGGATAAATTAGATAGACGCTTTCATATATTATATTACAGATGTGATGAATAATGAGCTCCTCGAAATTTTGATTTGGAAGAAATTTTCAACAATTACTGAATTTAGCTTGTTATAGCAAGCGAATAGTTAGTGAATATCAAAAATTAATATGAAACATATGAAAATAATTGAAGACGAGAACCTCGACCAAGCAGACCCATGCAAGCTTTGAATAGTCATAATACTGCATGTATGTGAATAATAATTGTGATGGCCTAACAAGATTGATGAAGTTCTCAGTTTTAATGCTTAAATCACTGTCGAAACATGAATTAGGTTGATTTGAAGAATACAATGACAATGGTGCTTTTGATCTTTGGAGTACCGTACAGCTTCGTAGCAAACATGAGTGTGTGTAATTCTTAACCCAAGTCATAAAAATATGAAATGAAAATAACTTGAGAATGTGAAGCATCAACTTTTTTTGAGAGTAGAGAAGGCCCGAAAGAATGCCACTTATTATTATCAATAAACAAACTGAGGTCAACTGCAGTCGGTCGTCAGCTCTTCGTCTGTGCATTCCCTTCTCTGGAACTTAAATTCTTCGATTAACGACGTTTTTTGTATTCCATTTCAGATAAACCAAGTATCAGATTCATCGCCATCTCACGACGCGTCCTTTGGTGCTACTCACTTCTTCGTGGGATTTCTGCAGGTTGATCTGTTGGGATAATCAAGTTCAGGTGAATATTGCGCATTGGCAGAAGTCTTAAATAGTTCTCCACCGTACTGTTGCTGTGTGTCCTGGTTTCAAACTGAATATGTGTTGCCTCAAAGGTCATCAAACTCTTTCTCTCAGCAAGCTTCGTGTAATCGAGTGGTGCATTGGATTGCAACCTTGACTTACGTGCGTTTGTTGACGTTTCGAGCCCTTGTCCAGTCAATATTTGTTTTGAGCCTCGAATTGAACTTTTGCTATTTTTTTTCACCATGAGTCCTACACCTGTCCGGTCTACGAGATCTAAGCCTGTTACAATGATTGAACTGAAGAGTCTAATTGAATCCACAAGAGAGGAAGTGATGAGATGCATTAGACGTTCGACTGATCGTGTCAACAGTATTGAGAATCAGCTTGAATCTATCACGACAGAACAAAACGTGTGCAGAAAGGATATTGTGATGGTAGGCGGTAATGTTAATTAAGAGTTGTCGTATGCTGTATTCAAGTGAATTAATAGACGACGTGTTTAATGTAACAATTGTTGATGTGGGGATTCGACTTACAAATATTGCAAGAACAATCATTGATGTTTTTATTGAAAGTATTCAAATTGTGTTTTAATTGTTTTCCAGTCTTAGGAATAATTTTAATTGGTAATTGGTATTCATTAGTAAGTTTTCTTAATTTTCGCAGGTTACTGTCATTAATAAAGTCGACATGGAAATTACATTGTTTTTGTTCTGTAGTATTACTACGAAATCTCGTGTTCAAAACTGTTTTGTTTTCAATTCAGAGTCGGAGTAATTATTATCTTTTAAATGAAAACAATTAAAACATAATTTGAATACTTTCAATAAAAACATCAATGATTGTTCTTGCAATATTTGTAAGTCGAATCCCCACATCAACAATTGTTACATTAAACACGTCGTCTATAAATTCACTTGCAATATCTGCAGTGAATTTTACATTGGTTCTACCAATCGTCCGCTCAATAATCGTTTTAAAGAACATCAATACAGTATTAAGAATAAAGACAACAAAAGTGCCCTATCTGATAATGTTCGCTTTGTCCATTCTGAATATAACAATGCCACTATTGATATGTTTAGAATTGAAATCATTGATCAACAGCTTAATCCTTTGAGAACTAGTGTCCGAAGCAGAATACATTAGAAGACTTCAACCAAAAATCAATCGCAAACATGAGCGAGTCACATGAACGTTCGTTCGCGGATGCATATTTAAGCCATTCTTTTGTTGGCCGGCCGTTCCCCAGATGAAGAGTGTGGTCACTCGAAACGTCGGGCTTCTAAAAATTTTTATTTTTTACTAAATCGTCTCTGGCAAATATACAAGTGGGTGAAGAAAAATGTGTTTTGGTAAACATAACAAAATGGTCTTTCAGTTCTCGCCTCTGCCGTGCTGCCTTTGTTGTCTGATTGTGTAATCATGGCCTGATTTGTATTAGCCTCGTTTGTTGGGATTTCGCCTTCGCCAGCTATTGGGTGTTGTCGCTATTCCGTGCGTGTGTATGCAGTGATTTAGAATAGGGAAGATTGCCGACTGGCGGGAAACGCTGAAGCCTGCTGTCTGTGGAGAGAATTTTGGCTAGGGGGGAAAACATTCTGGTCGCACACATGCAAGAGTCAGATCGAGAAAATATAGACGGGTGCTATCCGTTCAATTAATTAGCAGGATGAAATGTTGCCCATCATTAAAGTAGCCGATGAATCATTTTTACAACTGCATAAAACGCGTGTTCCACATTCGTCATAATCACAATCTGCACGTGTATTATTGATAATTTTGTAAAATCAGATGGCCGAACGCCTATTTACTTGATTTTACATCGAATCTTAATCACTTATAGACATGTACCTACTTCATAGTCTTCAATGCGAGGAGATAAGATATGAATATCTGGAAGATATGAATATCTGGAAGCTTTTCAATAAAGAAAGCGTTTTATAATTGCTGACACAAGTCAACATGATTATGACAGATTAAGATGCTTAAAGTTGATTACTCTAATTCTTAATAAATCCTCATCATTTTCGTATGATGACATTTTGTGATATTCCTCCTACAAGATGGTGAAGAGCTGTTGTGTTCCGTTCTGCATGAAGCGCAAAGATAATGATCCGAACGTTTCACAAATTTCCATACAAAAATCCGGAACTTCTGAATTTGTGGCTGAGTAGAATCAAACGAAAGAATTTTAAGCCATCGCCAAATTCTTCCTGTATCTGCTGTCACCACTTCGAGTCTGATGCCTACGAATCTGATGGTAAACGTCGAACTTTGAAGCCAGACGCAGTTCCAACTATTTTTCCCGGATATCCGTCGTATATACTGACCCCAAAATAAATTAGGATAAGATCGCGAACTAGACCGGAAGACAATGTGGACCGACAATCATCCGGACCTTCAACTGACACAGCTCCTGAGTCCACCGAAGTGATCACCTGCAAGTACAGTGTCATCAAAATCCCTGTCCAATAACCCCTGTCTTTCCTACACAGACCTTCCACAAGTTCTGCACAATATGGCCTAATTCCAGCGAGCATGTCAAACTTTCAAACACACCAGCGAGCCAGCAACTTGTGCGCATCTTTTGCGGAAAGGCGACAAATAGGACGCCAAACCTTAAGCGCGACTACAACTACCTATCACTCACCTTCAAGTAAAGTTTCATTCAAAACCATCCAATACTCTTTCCTACACACAGTCCCCCCCCCCTCCCCCCCGTCACAAGTAATGACGAAATACGGACATATCAGAATTCAATGCTCAAACACGCACATCGAGCCACAACTTCTGCGCATCTTGCGGAAAACGCAATAGAGCCAAACTTAAGCTCTACACTACTCTCACGCACCTTCAGTAAAGTTTCATCAAAATCCATCCAATACTCTGTTCCTACACAGCCTTCACAATATGACGAAAACGACAAAAATTCAAATCCTTAAAACACACAACGAGCCAAAAACATCAGCGACATCCTTGCGGAAAACGCAAAAGAGCCCAATCAAGATGCATCTACACTACCTCACTCACCTTCAACGCCAAAGATTCATCAAAAATCCTCCCATCCAATAACTCTGTCCACGTTACACAGCCTCAACCCAAGTTTGAAAATATGGCCTATTCAGCGACATTTCAAACTTTCAAACACACATCGAGCCACAACTTCTGCGCATCTTTGCGGAAAACGCAATAGAGCCAAACTTAAGCTCTACACTACCTCACTCACCTTCAAGTAAAGTTTCATCAAAATCCATCCAATACTCTGTCCAACACAGCCTTCACAAGTTTGAAAATATGGCCTATTCAGCGACATTTCAAATCTTTCAAACACACATCGAGCCACAACTTCTGCGCATCTTTGCGGAAAACGCAATAGAGCCAACCTTAACTTAATCTCTGCGTTACCGCACTCCTCGCCGAGACTAAGTTTCATGACCTCTAGCTTGCAAAGCAATGCATTTTATGTTTCAATGGAGGTAAATGATTTAATCTGATGATAAATAGGGAATGTCCTTGTCGGAGGCGTCTGGAACTGCAGGGGGCGCTCGTGTGGTCTTCCCCGGGTGACTGTAGCAGCTGCGGGCACCGGCGAGTGAAGGGCCCAGTCTAAAAGTCTATAATAACCCTTGCCAGGGCAGATGGGTTCCGTAAACATGTAAGGCAGCCCATCTAGGAGGACTACCGGAATGGAAAAACCGGTTGACGGAACTCGTCAGATTGGGTGCAGCTAAATGTCTATGGAAGGTGACCCTGACAGAAGAGTAATGGGCAAAAGACCGTTCCAGAACACCATAAAATTCAAAAAAAATAGTATCTTTAAAAACGACTACAATTCATGAAATTGAAACCCTTTTTCAGGTTTTTAAGAACCTAAATTCACGAATTTTATTCGCATTCAAAAAGTACCATTTTTTCAACAAATGGTATTTTTTAAAAACGACATAATTCATGAGTTTGAACCCTTTTTCAGGTTATGACGACCTAAATTCATAATTTTAGAGGCGTTTTTAAAAATGACCCAATTTTTCAAATTTTTCAAATCTCAAATTTGAGAATTACAATTTTTACTCCCAAAATCATACCGTTCCAGACAAAGTCCACCGAAAAAATCGAGAAAAGTTGAGAATCTCAAATTGTGATTATAGCATATTTTCATTGCTTTAAACATGACCGTATCCAGGACACAAACAACGAACAAAAAAATTGGTATTTGTCAAACGTCTGTAAAACCGTTTTTCAGGTTTTTTAAAATAGATCATGTGTCTACTAATATTTTCTTTAAAAGTGGGAGAAACAAAAGTGGAAGAAACCGCGGGGGGAAAGTATCCTTCATTAGCATATGAGGCGAGTTCTACGACCCCCTCCCGTTCTAACTTCTTAGGGGGTCCCCTTAAGACATTTTTTATATAAAATAACAACATAAATGAGTTTTTTTTAAAAATTATATGGAAC
>CAJQUW010012587.1:0-151696 GCA_907163375.1 Prostheceraeus crozeri | reverse complement strand
TCAGTTGAGTCGTTGGGGGGGGGGGGGCGGTTTTTTCACCGAAACTTCACCGACCCAACTTTTGACGACAAACACGATGGGATGGGTCTCGGAGCTCAATTCCAACATTTTGAAAATTTTTTTTTTTTTCATGAAAAAATCCTAAGTGTCGAGACCACCGTAGTGAAAATTTTCGAAAAAATTTTTTGGACGAATTTCAACCTGAAACCTTGATAGAAGTTTGTTTCACATGATTCTGAACAACTTTGGTCTTTTCGACCAATTTAGTAAGTTGAGTCGTTGGGGGGGGGGCGGTTTTCTCCTCACGGACCCATTCCTCCCAACACATCCTTGGCCATGTCCCTCACACTGCATTTCACATTTTGCACTTGCAGCCGCCTGATGACTCCGCCTTTCACCATTTGCACTTGCGTTCAGCCTGATGACTCAGCCTTTCACATTTTGCACTTGCGGCCGCCTGATGACTCAGCATTTCACAATTTGCACTTGAATTTGCAATGTGCTTACTACTTCTGTATTAGATTAGGCCTACATGTTTTGGCTCAAAGTTCTTCTGTCATCATCTGGATGATAATTTGAAGTCGAAAGCATCGAATTATAATAGGCCCATAATGTTTTGCAAATTTTGTAACTTCACCCAAATTAGAAGATCTTCTAAATATGTTGTCAAATCAGGCGGGCATGCGGAGATGAATTCATTTAAATAGCCTGCCTACTCTTAAAGGTCACATAAACAGCTACAAATTAATATCTTTGTTTATATTTGAAAGCTCAATCCATCCATTTGAATAACTGTAATTGCGTGTTGGCCTTTTGAGTTGTTCTCGATTATCTTTCTCAGATATGCGATGCCTGAATCGCTGTCTAAACCCTGACTCCGTCAAATAATAGACTTCCTTCAGTTGATCGCTATTACGATTCGGACAAAGGAGAATAGACGTCCTAAGCACTGCCTGCGAATACATAGAGCACTCAATGACCATTTATTTCGTTGTGTTTGGCATCAGAATCAAGCAACTAGATTCACCTGTGGATAATAGTTTGAGCTCTATTCTACAGTTTGAAAAATATTTCGGCCAAGTATTGGGTTACATCTTGCCAGTAAAGCGTTAGCTTGACCTCACTGACGATAATTTGTACATTGCTAGTATCATCGGGTGTGTACTTGAGTAGAAATTCTTGAAGATAGCATGGAAATGGTTGTAAATCTATGTATGATTCAAGTTCAATTTCGTTGTTGATGTTTGAGTGGAGCTTTTTGATTAACCCTCGACACCGCATATATAAACTTACAAGTTTAACGCATGGGGTCCACTGTGGACCCCAAGTCATTATTATTATTATATCCAGCAGAGATCAATTGAAAAGTCAAAACTTCTTCTTTATAAATTCTATAGTATAATTCGATTATCCTTCGACGACTGACCTTCCGGGAAAAGACACCGTTCAATCGACAGACAAGAGAGAGACTAGATTACATCAAGAAAATTCGTCTGCGTTGTCTGATTCCTTGATTCCAGAGGAAGGTAAATGAACATTGAATCACATGCGCATGATTCCTGAAAACTAAACAAGTTATTTATATAAGGAAATCAAGATCCTGTGCTTAGTAAAACCTAAAACAACGTATTAGACTTTTGCCTGCTAAATCAAGGACGTTAGGCCTACTGAAAGTCAACATTGACCATTGCTCCCTTCACTGTGAATGTTGAAGCACATTTATCGTCGGTAGCGACTCGACTTATGACAGATCAAGACTATCGAACTGACAAGATATTCCTGCAGAAATACAAGCAAGTTCGAAAATACATCGGACATTGATAAGTTTATGTTATGAATAGTTTGGTCTATCTGTCCCTGATCTATCGCATTAGATTCGCGTCTAAAATACATCCTACTCCTAGAGACTTCCTCCAAAAAGAATGTGGCCTCCTTCTTTGTAGCAAAATCTGGTGCTGCCCATCTATATCATCTTCTCGATCTGCCACATGTAAAATATAACGCGGCAATTCTCTTTTGCTTGACTTCATCGTTCCAACCAGAGTAAGCTCCGTCATCTTACGAAAGACAAACTTGTGTAGAAGCTGTAAGAGGCAAAAGAAGCTACATTTTCCATGCTGCCACTGTCTTCTACTCAGCAGACGAGTTTACGAACGGTATCAAATGAAAGTGATTGTATCATAAGCCTTTCCACAATATGATATGATTCCTATCATACAATAGGTTCTCTGCTGCAGTACATCAAAAAGAATTTACAGTCCACATACTTGACTGTCTGTGTAGAATATTGCATAAAATAACACCGCTCTCTGAATGAGACCAATGTTACAGAATCATGGCCTGAAAATTTCGGCAAGGTTTTTGAAAAAGCAAGAATTCCATTATCGCAACCATGTGTCTGTTTTTCGTGTACTCACACGTTCCGCTTTACACTCAAATCTCAGATTCTGTAGCAGTTCTCTCATCCTGTAGACTCATAGTAGCGAAAAATACCCTGCGGTCACGCGCGTTCTTTGTTCCAAAATGCTTTACAACGAATCAGCAGTTTACTGCCACAAAAATTAGAGAATTCCAATGAGTCCGATAAACTCGTCGGCTGCTGCCATACTCTCAGCTCTGTTGTCATTTCGCTTCTTTTCTTTCCCCTCGTAGTACGTTGCCATGATGTCCATCAGCAATCGCCGAGAGGTTTTGTGACTCTACCGTATTTCTGCAATCCGTTGTAGGTCCAGTCCTTCTAGTAATGAAATTAAATACTTCAGCTTCCAGAATTCGCTGATGGATCTATCATGTATTCTTCACCATCCTTTCCACGAAGATCCAAAATCCCAACTGTAAGTGACGTCACTCTAGTAGGTTCACCGTTTGTAGGCCTACCGGTACATCGTCGTTTTGGCTGCTATAGGCCCATTGCAAACATCTCGCTGCTTTCATCTGAATCTTATTCCATGTCGGATGGTTGCTCATCATCATCAGCAGATCTATTCCACTGCATTTGTGGCCGTATTCTGACGCCGTTGTCTTTCCATTACTGTTTTGACTCGAATTTTATCCAAAGAGTGTTTTTCAATACTCGGGTCATGACAAATTAGTAGAAATCTCATTGACTGTCATGACTACACAAGCCCCTCACTACAACTTCATTCCATGTATTCATATACAAAAGGCAGTTGGTAACTATGCCATAATATCTTTGCTCGATTTTCAAATTGGACAGCTACATTCTGAAAAATGATGCACTGCATGAAGAAAATGCATACAGCGTCCACACTCAGACAGTCATGCATAAACTTAGTCTAGAAAAGAGAGCATGACCACACCCTATCTCCAATAGTGCAAACATAGAGATAAGAGATAAGACTTTATTGATGGCCCACAATGTGCGGTTAACGCATTACAGAGATATGTTAAAAACATAGACAAATAATAAAAATATAAAGAGGTACAAGTGCATAGTGATGCAAATGGAAAATTTTCCCGAAAATTTTCCGGAAAATTTTCCAATTTTTTCAAAATTTTCCGGAAAATTTTCCAGTGGAAAATTTTGAAATTTTTTTTTGGTGATTGACATTTTTTCCTTTGTTTTGGAGACCTGTTGTAGTCGTTTGAAAAGACTATGCAATATGCAAAGACCGAAAATTTCTCTATCATTCCTGCATGTTACCTTTTGGAACCAACTGCACCCTTTCCATGTCTATTTCAGATCATCCCAAATGAATTTCAGATATTAGATGGATTTCAGATTTCTCTATTTGAATTTCAGATATCTATCAGAAACCCAACTTTGAAAGGATCTTAAATTCAACTGGAGAATCTCCAATTCATCTGGAAATGTCTGAAATTCATTTGGGTAGATCTGAAATCGATTTGGAACTAGATCTGAACCATGAGGTAGAAATGGAAGATGTGCATGCAGTTTGTCCTCAACGAAGATCGGACAATATGCCAGAACTTAGAAGCTGTCATATATATTCTTCTACTCATCACAGATATCTTTAGTTTCCATATATCTCACGAGTTCACAGTCTTCCAATATGGTCGCTCATGTATAATGCTGCGTGGACTGTGTGCTTATTCTTCACATTCATCAACATATGGAGAATTTGTATCACTATGATCAAGGCTGCACAATAAAGCTTAACGTTCAAGCTAACAAGCAAACTCCAAAATTATTTTTGCTCCAGATCTTTCACATTGCATGAAATTGTACCTCTATTCTAAAGCAAGATTCACGTTATCCCAAACGGTGTCTGTGTGATAATCAAAAATGCTAGCAAATTAGCACAAGCCACTGGTGGCAAAGGAATGTTCAAATATCCGCGGACCGAACTCGCAGTGCTACGATCGCTTTAATCGAAATAGTGATGAAATCAAGAGTTTTAGACCCACTCTATTGGTATGTACCTGCCTCAGCTGCGGAAGCGCCCCAAATATAGGGCGTATCACAAAAATCAAAACTTTCAAAATTTTCCATAATTTTCCAATTTTTTCCATAATTTTCCATGGAAAATTTTGATTCAAAATTTTCCGGAAAATTTTCATCACTACAAGTGCATCATGAAAAAGAGTTGTACAACTTTTTTCCGAAGCGGATAAATAAGTTACTAAATCGAACATGTTTGGCTCGCGGTGCTGTAATACACAGAGGATTTCGCAGAGTGGGTTTTCTCTCATCAAATATGATATTCAAAGAATGGTTACTATCACTAACAATTGTAGGTAACAACCGTCTACACAAGATCTCGGTAACAAATGTCAAATCAGAGAAATCATGATTACGAAAAAATCTTGCTGCTAGTTTCTCGACCCGTAAAAGTTTTTCAAACAAATATTTAGGGAGGTTGCAGAAGGTGGGAAAACCATAAGTGAGGACCGAACGAATATAAGAAACGTAGCATTCAAAAATTATCTTTGGTGGACAGTCACATAGTTTTAAGTTACGGAGAACATGCATTCGTCGGTAACATTTCTTAACAATTATTGAAATATGCAATTTCCAACATAAGTCTTCAGAGAAAGCAATACCCAACAACTTCATAGATGCTGCAGTAGAAATAGATTTTTGTATTTCCGCAGCAAGAAATTGATGAAAGTGAAGTCGACTTTTTAGTTATACAATTCATAACAGCACATTTACTGTAATTGATCGATAAGCCAATATCATTCGACCACCTTTCAATATGCGAAAACTCATTCTGTAAGTTGTCATCACAGTTTTGACGCAAGAAATGTAAAACAGCAACATCATCCGCATATTTAAAATATCTAGAATTATCAAATTTTGGTTTTAGAGAATCAATCACGGCTGCAAAAAGAATAGGTGCAATCACACTGCCCTGAGGCACACCACTTGATGCCACAGTCCAATTGGAGACATCAGAGTCTGACACTCGCACACGTTGTCGACGACCATTAAGATAATGGCAATTCCTTGAATCGGTACACCCAAGTTTGCAAGGGATGAAACGATAGCATCATGAGGCAACCGGTCAAATGCCTTTGAATAATCGATAGGTGAAACAACGCGCACAGCTTCTGACTTGTCATCCAAGAATTTGAGGATTGTGATATATTATGGTGGTGCAGTCCCTTTACCATGACCAGGTATATACGCAAATCGATTTGGATCTAACTTTGAAACAATATAGGCCAGAAGCCATTTATTTAAGATGATCCTCCCCAGCACCTTCGACATAACAGGTAGAATACATCCTTGTGCATATTAATTGAAACAACACTACATTAAGCTATATCCATATCTTTCTTCTTTCATACATCTCGACTTATTCGAATAAGTATCAATACTCCACTTTCATGAGATTGAATAGTGTAGATATCTTTCATTTTCAAGTAATCATTCAATCCTTCATCACATTGTAAATGCTTTCACCATTTGAATTTAAATTCAAATTTTCATTGAAATTGTCATATTGACTATGTTTGGTTGTGTAGAGAGGCTTCTCTTACGTTGATTCTTTACAAACCGAAATCTTTTCTGAACCATTTTCTGTCGACGTTATGGATGTTTCACCAGCGAAACGTATTAAGATCATTACTTTAAAAGAGCACAATCAAAAACGTACCGACAGATTGCTTCAGTTGTAGGCGTGAGTCCTTTTTCTGTCAGTCGCATCATCCGTCTTCATTGCAAGACTGGTTCAATCTCACCAAAACGGGCGGGTCGCTGTGGCCGTAAACGGAAAACTACGTCCAGAGATGATGCTTATCTATTGCGTGAAAGTGTAAAGGATCCACGGAAGTCGAGTGATAACCTCAACAGAGACTTACAGAGCAAAGGAATTAAAATCAGCTCCTCTACTGTAAGGCGACGGTTGTTAGCGGCTGGTCGAAAAGCGCGTTGTCCTGTCCGAAAGCAGCTTCTGACAAGAAGAATGAAGCAGAAACGTCTTAACTGGGCCAGAAAGTATCGACATTGGACAAAAGAGAATTGGAGGAACGTTCTCTTTAGTGATGAAAGCCATATGTTTGTCCAAGGGCAGAGCAGTCAACATGTTCGGAGATCAGATGGTGAGGTGATACGAGATTCCCATGTCAATCAAACGGTTAAGCATTCACAGAAAACAATGTTTTGGGGTTGCTTCAGCTACTTCGGTGTTGGGGTTCTGCATCCAGTTGAAGGCATGATGCGTTCAAGTCAATATGTCGATGTTTTAAGACGGCTGGCAATACCTGAGCTGTTGCGGAAATTTCGGAGTGGAACTGGAATTTTCCAGCATGACATGGCTCCGTGTCACACGTCCGCCAAAGTTAAAGGATTTCTTCAACAAAACCAGGTTACAGTGCTCGACTGGCCAGGAAATTCGCCGGATCTAAATCCGATAGAAAACCTCTGGTCAATTTGCAAAAGTCGCCTTCGAAAGACGGACTGCTCAACAAAAAGTAAGCTTCATCAAGCTGTTATTCAGGTTTGGTACAACGATTCAAAAATTGTATCTGATTGTGAAAAACTTGTAGACTCCATGCCAGAGCGTGTTTCCATGGTCTTAAAGAACAGGGGGGACATACTAAGTATTAGGTTATGATTTGTTCTTAAATATAGCAATTCAATGATCGGAAAGACGTGTTTTTATTAAATTAAGACTTTGTTTCAATTAATTTGCACAAGGATGTAGATATTGGACGAAATTCTGATGGAATCATAGGTTTTTTGCATTTGGGAATATGAACCACTTCAGCGAATTTCAGCAGAGATGGAACAGTACCCGTATTTAAAGATCTGTTCAATAAATGAGATATCACACCGCAGAATATAGCAGAGTTATCTCTAAATATCCAATACGGTAATCCACTAGGTCCACCATTGCCTTTCCTTAATCGCGAGAGATGTAAATCGACTTGATAATCCATTACCGACACAGGAAAATCAGGCAAGGAATCATAGTCAACACATTCCCTAGTATTTGAAGACAAGTTTTCGCTGTCGAAAGACGATTACAAAAATAAGTTTAAAACGTCAGCTGATATGTCAACGGGGACACAGGTAGAGTTTCCAATTATAGAAATATTTCGGATCCGTTTCCAAGATTCTCTTGAATCACCAGATGATGTTGATCGTGAAAGGTAAGACCTTTTGAGGTAGGATGCTCTTTGAATGACCAAGTTGCGTAGGCCTAAGTGATAAAACTTTTTGAGACTTTTTTTGCTCTATGCCCGATCTCTTTCGTTAATCAATATCTTAAGTCTAGTATCCATCCATGGGGTTCATTACTGCGGAACCGAACAGTAGTCCAAGTGAAAGAGCAATCGAAAAGGAACCATAAAACGTTGTGAAAAACCATCATCGCAAAATCCAAATTGTCAAATCAGTGAATTAGGTTCCAATTTGCCAACGAAACAGCGACTTCAAAAGAACGTCTGTTTCGATTACAGAAATTGCGAATCCTTTTCTTTGTCACAGTAGGCATTTTCCGATCGGTTGGACACTAAGTAACCACAGCACGATCCGATCTCCCTATCGGTGCAGTAACTCGACCTGCTACAACATTAGAGTCAAAGTTTGTGAAAATCTGATCAAGAACTCCATTACCGCGTGTATTGGCGTGGACGACCCTTTTTAAACCTGTAGCTGCCTCCAACTCATCAATATTGTCAATGGGACCAATGAACGCCACAGAGTATGACATGACTAGTAGCTGATGTCGAGGCACAGGAAGGCAGTCGCAGGACGTAATCCATGATATCTGCTATGCAAAGAATAGCATTATCGTTTTTAATAGGGTATCATCCAAAAAGGATGATACACTGAGATTAGTAGAATTCCATCATCCGGAAGAAATACAGGTAGAATCTCACTATCACACGAGGAAATACTGCAAACAGAGATGGACGAAATAACTTCTAATTTCATGTTGCCATGAAATATAGTTTAATATGCCACCACCAAACCTGTTTCGATCTCGTTGGTAGTTTCATCAAGCCAAGTCTCAGTACAGCCACATGGTTTGAAATTTTCGATTCTCGTCTGAATTTCATCCATTTTGTTATTCATTGATCTCACGTTGGTAAGAAATACTGAGGGAAGATCACTTGAGTGTCGACCCTTTCTTTCAACCAGAACACCATTATTGGATGAGCACAGGATTAAATTATTCACATTTACGTTGCTATAGTCCGGTAGCGCGTGAAATTGTGCAGGGAACGAGGTAGTACATAAAACTTTCATATAGCATAGTACACCTCTAACCTACTGCAAAACTTCGCGTCTGCCGGATCAGATCATTTGCTTTTCAGAAATAGAGAGGATAACACAATCCTATGTATTTCCAGTGGTAAAATTGTGACATTTAAGGTGTTGACTCCATTTTTTCGAATTTTTGCTCATAAAAGTTACACAAATTGGTATTTTGTTGAACTGGTTATTATAGAAATCATCTACAGATCATGATCTTTCAAATGAGTTATCATTCAGTGACAGAGGATGAAGTAAAGTGTACAAACAGACACCTTTCGTTGGTGTAACTGCAAATTTTAACATAGAAATTTCAGGAAAATTGTTGATATACTTTAACGAAAAGTGTCTGTTTGTACACTTTACTTCATCCTCTGTCACTGAATGATAACTCATTTGAAAGATCATGATCTGTAGATGATTTCTATAATAACCAGTTCAACAAAATACCAATTTGTGTAACTTTTATGAGCAAAAATTCGAAAAAATGGAGTCAACACCTTAAATGTCACAATTTTACCACTGGAAATACATAGGATTGTGTTATCCTCTCTATTTATGAAAAGCGAATGATCTGATCCGGCAGACGCGAAGTTTTGCAGTAGGTTAGAGGTGTACTGTGCTATGTGAAAGCTTTATGTACTACCTCGTTCCCTGCACAACTTCACGCTAGTTCCCGGACTATTATGACTTTGGGCAGAATGACGACGATGAGAAATAGATGTCAGGACAGGTATATGATTGACGAGGATACCACTGAACCATAAACGCCGCTTTACAGAACTTTTGATGCACACACATTTCTTCGATCGAAGGTAAAGCAATTGCTGTGTAATATAGCTATGTGATGACACGCAGGCGCGTGCGCTTACTGCCTCTCACACACACAACTCTCTTTTGCTGTCTGAACATCAGTGCTCCGTCTGGACACACGACTAGCTTGTGTGTCTAATTGTTCGAAGAAAACAGCTGTGATTCAAGCACGTGCTGCAAAACTGTTCACTCTGAGATCAAGCGTCTGACTTTGAGACGGAAAGCTGTGCACAGCTATCACGAGAAGCTATCGAATTTAAATGAATGATGACACTTTTCAGTTTTATAATTGTTGGAAAATTATTTTTGAGGATGCGCCGAAGGCCTCGCAGGTACGGAGAAGACGCCACTGATAGGCCATTCGATCGATTGATTCCATGTGGAGCGGTCGGATTGCTAGCGCGTCTGTGCGCTGCTACTGCAAGTGCGCGACAATATTGGCTTATGCTTTGCCTTCTCCAATTTTTGCAATGAAATTCTAAGCAATTCTTAATCAAGGCGCGGTACCTAAATATAGTAAGGGAAGTGCAACCCATGTGTTCCCGGATTTGCTTAATGTCAGAGAGGCACTACGTCGACAGTAGCAGATGGCTGACGTTCAGACAAGACTGTGATCAGATGATGAGCGTTCTCCAATCAATGCAGAGTAATGCATCTGACTCGAAAACCCAGATTCGGTAGAATTCCATAATTTGTTTTTACGTGATTGACGCGCTATGTTGAAGACTGCAGATGAGATCATAACCACGCGTTTCGTCCGAAGGGAATACACTGAAAAGATGACAGTCGTCAAGCAAGGTAGGCCAACACCTGATATAAAATGAAAGTAGTCACTGAGAAAGAAATAAGAAGCACTACACTAGACATTTTAATGCATCAAAATTTCAAACATGTAAGTGGCTGACCGGCCGTGAGAAACACAGGAAACTGTTGGCCTTGCCTCCTTTTTTTCTCGAGATAATGTGGTCTCAGCTCCTTGAGTAAGGTGGTTAAGCGACATGAGCAATCACTTCTCATGTGCACATTCACTTTGCCTTAAATAATGTTCGGAATGTTATTAAAAATTCATGAAAATTAATGTTGTAACATAAAAGTGTTTGGTATAGAAATAGTAGCCTATTCCAATGCCGAGTGAAGGCCTGGTCTGGGAGCACGCGACGCCACTGTGGCCTATTTACAGGCTACGAGGTGAGCTAGGGCCGTCACGTCAATAATATTCTATATAGCGATCCAAATAGAGCAAATGAATCAAGAAGTTATTGCTTCAATAATCAACACAACTTTGAAACATTTTATATGTCATTACTATAATTTCCACTGGGGTCCAACCTGGACCCCATGCGGGAAAGTTGTAACCTTTTGATATTGTCAATTCTAGGTAATAACCCAGTAGGCCTACCCGTACTTTGGAAGGACTGAGCAATTATGATTACTGCGTATTAGCAACAAAGTCACAGACTTTCGGAGGCTAATTGAAAGCAAGCATTTAGATGTTTGCAATTGCTTCGAAAACTAGTTGGGGTCCAATGTGGACCCCAGCGGTATCGAGAGTTAAGACTTCTCAGGTATTGGTTATCTGATCAGAATATGTTCACGAAGATGGTTGAGTTGACACATTGTGCCATAGTTGTTATGTCTATATTTTGTTTGAGATGTTCTCGACAACGGATGTTTTATTTTTTTCTCTTTCTAACATTGATAATGATCACTGCAAATTATCATATCGCATGTCATTATAAATATCATTTTCGAATTCCTTAGATTTTAAACTTCTACTAATCAACCCTAGTCTTTCGAACCTGAAGATGATTGCTGGATGGTAATCGAAAAATTTTGTCCTTCTTTACATGAAATAATTCATATCTTAGATCTGATAATGACTGTCAGGGCATCTTTCATATAGGCAAGAGGATTTCTGTTGAAGGAAAAACAATTTTGCAAGAAGACAAATAATCTATTGAATGTCTTCCAGTTGCATGATGATAACTGTAGACTGATTGAGAATGCGATCTACATAATGACTATCTTCATACCAAGACAATGAGAAATCGGGAAAAGTATGATATGTATTGATCTACGACACATGTATGTGGCATGTACTCAAGCATGCATGATAACTCAATCAGTCAATAATACCTGCTCAAGAGGCAAAATTGTTTCTGAATTAATCAGTTGATAACAACAATTTTATAATCAATTTCTACTTGCAAATACTGAACTATGTTCAACTTTTAGTTGATACGAGACTATATCATGTTCGAGAGCAGGTGTTCATCGACTAATATTTTTAAGAAAAACGTTCACAGACAAAAGGACTGTCATGAAGGTGTTTCCAATAATATTAGAATGCACAATGAAAGTAGAAAAACGACTTAGTTTTTGCGGATCACAAATGATGGTGAAAAATTTCTGATCATCACAAGTGGTTTCGTAAAGTCAGAACTCAATTTCTAAATCGATTGACTAGTACGCATACTAGTTCTTCATAGCTTCATTAGTTGAATTTGAGAGAATTCTCGGATTTAGATATCAAGTTCAAAAAACATTTTCCACTTGCCGAAGAGTTTGAAAGATAAAACAAAGTCAAATAATTTCTTGCAATTAACTCTACATTACTAACAAAGCATTAACGCTGAGCATTCCTGTACAGATGAGGAGACTTTTGCCAATGAAAAATTAAAAAACAACGAATGAAACAATTTCTCACTTAAGAATCCCACTGATGGCCAAGAAGCGAAAGAAAAATTTAATTCATTCCTAACGCATCGAAAGGTAAACACTGCCGACAAGTGAAAATTCGAAACCGGAGAATCCTTGCAAAATGACAATCCAAAATTATATATGACAACAATTGCGGGTTTACAATACGAGTATAAAGCAGCAGAGGTGAAAAGAAAAATAGATAGGGAATCATAGGCAGGAATGCTCATAATTTGACAATCACATCAATCAAGATTGGATGATCGACCATCCATCTTATAAATGGCAACACATTCAAACACGACCCCACCTCTTTCAACCCAGTGGGTGGCCCTCCAAAAATGTAGAAAGAAGGCGATTGGAGTCATTTGTAGATATTAAAAAATCACAGGCAGCGCTATCAATGCAAATGTCGATAATCTTTGTTGAGTGACCTACAAACGGCATGCAATCACAGGACAACATCACCATTGCGTGCAGCACAGGGTGGCTCAGTGATGGAAAACACAGACACTTCATGAGGCTATTCACACAACGAATATGTTAAAACCAGCTATTACAGCTGATTATTTGGAGGATATCAGGAAGAGTTTCAGTGAGTGGTTAAGGGGAGGCGGATGTGGTTTATGGAGGTTGGAATGAAGAGGAAATTACAAAATACTAAACATCGATTCTTCTATCTCTTGTTTCGAACTATTTTCAACTTCCTCCTACTCCTCCAGTAGTCATCTGCGCCAATGATAAATCAAATTTTGATTACAATTTCTCCAAAATCCCCTCGGTGATTGTGTTTGCCATCCTGTCTCTTTCGTTATCTAGCACTTGATTACATTGCCTAAATAAGGCAGTAATCTGCCAGTACAACACTCCCACCGATTGTAGTTTGTCTTTTCCGATGTCGCTTGAAAGCTACTTCAAGGGCACTACCACTTCCACGTAAGATACAGGGAAGTAGCCTTGTTTACCCCTCAGCTCTCCCTCAAACCAATTGTCATCGATCTGTTCCACCAATCGAATCATGTCTCCTTCTGAAAAGCCCAGTTCTCGATCGTTCTCTGGCTCGAAGTCATACAGGGCTCTTGCAGTTGCGGTTTGTTTCTTGGCTGAAAGATAGACGCAGGATATACTATAATTCTATCTGCATAAGTTTTTTAAGTTGTGGATAATGAATTTACATTTCATGCAAACATGCTGACTGCAAAATTCTTGTGTGTGTGATATGAGGAATGTGTGGGATTAAACATTAAAAAGCTTGCTCTACATGTACCGATATGTAAATATCAAATAGGCGCAGAGTGACCCTGCATCGCTCCGCGTTTTATTTGTCGTGACTCGTGACAGATTCATAACTTAATGTGCGCTCCTTTCTTTCTTCATGAAAATTGCACCACATGGGCAATTCGATTAACACTTGCACCGGGGTTTTTAGCTCAAGACGAACAATCCAAGAGGAAAAAGGAGCGTGCGGCGTAGCCGCTCATTCAAAACATGTAGATAAACCAATACGGCAGTTCATTTCAGATAGTAGTTCTCAGGCGACGATGTTCAGTCAATTTTGTCAATCTACTAAATTGTTCGTAAATCGTAACACACTGAATGAATGTTGCCTTTTTCATGTGGTGTATCAGCATTTTATTGGTAACAAGTGTAATAAAAACTGCAATTATAAAATGAAAATAGAACACAATACGTCGAAAATTGAAAAGCATATATCGCAGCATTTGAACTATATAAGTATACAAAACAGAAGCTGTTATGCCAATAACGGTTACATACTGTTACTACTCAGTACTACATTTCATATAAAAAGTTTTCTGAATATGGCACGTTTAAATAAATGAAGCAAATTACTGTTTAAGTGAATGAAGTTTACTGGTTTATACATCGTTAACGGTTCATGTATTTAACGGCGAACACACGAAAGTCAACCTAAATATTAAGAGTTCACAATCTGTATCGTTCAACTGACTACAGGCCTTCGACAGAACTCCATTATCGATATTCTCTACAACCTAAGAAATAAAGAGTCTTCCTATAACGTGGAATCAAGAGTTGCTGATCGAATTTTTTAATCATCTTCCTTTTAAAAAGGAAAAATCAATAGTAGAATCAATACATTTTCGATAAATCCTACCAACTAAAGACAAACGCAGTTGTCATTTCGCGCGACAAGATTGTCGTAAATCCACTGAACATGATTGGAATGAATTATTGAACTATTTCATAGATTTTTTGTGAGGACTGAGGGGAAATGGCAGATGTCGACAAACTGGAAGGAACAATTCGACAAATGTCATATAATCCATGCAACCTGAAAACCCATTCCGAACAAATAACAGAGCATGTACATATAGTTACAGAACAATTCCTGTGTCAATTTTGATTTGTGCATTCAATGAAGAAAAATATTTTATTGCATTTTTACAATTATCCTACGAATCTACACTTTTTAGCGATGGTAAATCAGAAATGCTGTTACTTACTCGTGCGTTAACTGATAATGTTTAAAATCAAAATTTTTCACGGCACTAGGTGCAAGTTCTTGTTTTCGTCAAATCCGGCATTGGAGAACAGTCGGTGCAAGAGGTCGTGTGCTATACCCGACTTCTGAACTCAGAAAAAGTAAAGCCAAAATAAAACCCTAATTCTATTACATGTTACTGCTTATATTTCATAAGTAATTTGTTATCATAACATTCAAGGTTAATAGCAAAAATTTATTTGATTTCTGAAGCAGCCTTAATTGACCCATCTCACCAATCCCTACTCTAATGCAGCTTACTGATGTCCAAAATTCTATCAACTATATTTCTTTATATGTGTGAAGATTTTATAACCTTCGGATTTACTGAAGGAACAAATACATTTAGAAATGAACTTCACAGGTTGTTTCTCATTAAATAGACTGTCTTTCACTACTCTGAGAAAATGGAGAATAATGTGAAATATAAGTAGACTGCTGCGTTATAAATGAAGAATTTAGTTTGACGTCGTCATGTTCATTAACTATCTTACAACATTTGAACTGTCTTACAGATATGTCTTTATAAAACTTAACTAGTTGAAACCCCGTTTAATGCGGAGATTAATGATGACTCAGTCATGATTATTTGGATTACAGGCACTAACAAGGTCCTGTAACCTTACTCTGCTTTGCATTAATTTCTGCTAGACGAATTTCCACATACGCATGTATCTCTATTCTTTCAATTCAATGTTTTAATTGGATCATTAATAAAAATTCATCAATCTAAGTTATTCACAAGAGCTCTCAGCTTAGAACCGACCTCCTTGCTTTTGAATTTGAATATACTCACGAAATTCAAACGGGTCTTCAGAAGTTTCCCATAAGAAAAGGGCTGAAATATAGTAATCATCGTAATGATTGACAAAATATCATTCTTGTTGTTCTAAATCTAACGCGAGACTTAACAATTCGATATCCGCATAAGTCGCATTATCAAACCAAAAGGATGATATCATTCACTACACATACATTAAATTACGAAAAGTGTCTATTATCATGCATTCAGGGCTAATGCAGAAACAAAGAAAACAATGCAGCACACGAGTGCAATTGGTGAACGTGCGTAAATTTAGATAACGCAAAAACTCACACGAGAATTTCAGCGACAATTTTGTCGGTGCCATTAATCATCACAAATCAATACTGTCATTGGCAATACTGTCATACTTGGTTTAGCTTCAAATTGTAAAATTACAAATACTTTTTAACCATGGTCGCCAGGTTGCTACAAGTGATCCGTCTGTTATTCATTTAAACACTTATCATGGCACATTTTTAGTGTCCCAAACTGCAAATTGCGCGCAATCCACGACAATCATTCAATCAAATGGAAGAAACTGATATAAAACTTTCGAAGGATGCAGAATGCCTTTAGATTGCAGTTAGATGATTGTTGGGGCACCGAAAACAGTTTACTGGAAGAATTCCGAATGAAGGTCTGATGAACTCAACAAGGATGAATTTCTACGTCGATGAAGATGCTTTATGTTGGTTGTCGTTCACCATTCTTGGACATTCACATATACATGGGCTCGTCGGACGGGATCAATTGAGTGATGTAACAGCCTTCGATTTACTAATGCCAGAACAACTGTGTGATAAAAAATATTCGATTTAGCATCCTTTGCATATAATTTCTTAAGCAATTAATGTTTGTGTAAATAATTGCAGATGAAAATATGCTTTTCATATCAAAGAAAATGCTGAAGTCTAACATTAATCTGGCTCCAGCCTCATCAGCACAGAAAGTTGTTGCTATTTACGATCAGACTAACGATTCTGTTTTTAGGCTTGAAAATATAACCACTTTTGTACTTCCGTTTCATAAACAAACTTAAGGGAGAAGACTATCGAAAAATTAGATTCTTCCTGCAGACTTCCAAAGAACCATCAGAAGTTCGAATTAGCAAATGAAAATAGCTGCTCTCCTTTTCAGAATTCACGTTAGAGTATAAATACGATGATAAATAAGAATGCTACGACAAGATTGAAACAAGAGATAATCGAAGCTGAGCGGAAATACATTTATACATAAAGTGCTGCAGCAGAAAAAACTCTGCATTATCTGGAGTAATGAAATATTAGCAATTACATGTATATAAAACGAATGCGAAATTGACTAGTGACTTTGTAGCGAAAAAAACTTTTATCAGTATATCCAGCGCATTCTGAGCTGCAACTGAGACCGAACGAGGAAGTGATGATATGAATCAGAGCTGCGGAGTCAGAATATTTTTATTGATTAATCATAATTCATTATGAATTAGTCACATTTGATTGGGTTTCTCTTGGTTACGTGTTTTTGCGCTTCCTGAAGATGTTAATAAAAATTCACCTATCATACTATTCCATTAAACTATATATACTTTCTAAAATATTACATGGAGATCTTTATTACCGCAACACGAGGCGGAATTTTCGCGTCTGACTCATGGCTCTATTGGGCTCATTTGAAAAAAACTACAAAAGTGACTGTCGAACGCTTGCTTATTTTTCACTCATAAAATCAACTGCCAACCATAAGGTTGGATTTAATTGAAGCAGTATCATTTTTTTGGAAATGACATCACATGTTATTCAAATGAGAAAAAGGGAAAGCAAGTGCTTTTTGACGGGAAATTCCATTTTAGAAAAGCTACTTTGGTTTCTCCTTCTAATTCTAAGTTCCAGTTGAGTGACCATCTATCTCTGCTGTTTCAGTCCATTGGAAAATAATGTATGTATTTTTCAAAATTTTGTATAGTAACATGAAATTAATGTTGCCCTAAAACAACTTGGAGGCAAGTCTGACTAAATCCCATACACTGATTTGTTTTGCGTCGATTGGAATTCGGATTTAGCAAGATATTCTAAACAGGACTCGAATGAAGTTAGAAATGTCTCCATAGCTCTGGTTGAAACACAAATAAAACAAAAAAAGAAGACATTCAGAATACCCTTAACTGTGTGGAATAATTGCTAGCCGAGTAAACTTTAACAACATTAACAAAGTGCCCAATGAAAACTCCTAAATTTCGAAATATTTAAATCAACAACACATTGAGCGAAATAAGCATTTCACTGTGAATGTAGAGAACTAATAATATTCAGAATGTGATCGATGAATTAATAATATTAATTTCAACTCAATTGTCTGATTTCTTTATTATAAGCATTGATTTAAAATCGCTTCTATGTGATTAATCATATTTTTTGTTTTAGCCGTTGAATTCTATGATATGAGATTTGATTTCAAACGGCAAGTCATTCTAATTAAGCACAACTCTCACACCACTCAGACGCTGCAATAAATATTTACGTCTCCTTCTAAACAAGTGAACTTCGCAAATTGTCATAGTAGTGAAAATCTCTCTGTAATTAGCTTTTCATCTGAGATTGTCACTCCAATATTTTTCTTGAAACTCTTCTCACTCGCTGTGTTTCCCTTTCTCTATATGGATGCCGACAGAAATAGCAAACAGTCAACGCTGAATGAGGCACAATAGGAGGCAGACATGCGTTCACTGTCTACAACAAAGATGCTCCCATATCTGATAAAAACTTTCTTTCGCAAGAAAATTAACCAATGAGTTAGCGCTATAAGGGATAGGAAAATGAAATGGTTTTTGTTAGTCGAACTAGAATTCGCAATAGTTATCAAAAATGTTGATAAAAATAATTATGAGATAGTGTTGGAAATTATGAGTTTCTAAACACGGGGATGGACAAACTGCGGGTAAAGACAGCTTTAAAGGGTGAAAATAGATATGTACACGTAGTATTTCAAATCATCACTAACTATTAGGTTCAGCAGCATTCTCTTCATGGATTCTCCTCTTCTTTAAAGATCTCTGCCTTATGTACGCTGTTTTTACTCTCTTACGATGGCCAAACTACCTGATCATAGCTTTGAACACGACCTTTTTGCCTGCACGCTTCATCAAGCCACTATGGGCTGTTTCTATTTTGAAGCGAACCCCACAATACCATCACAGACAACCACTCTATCGCATATCAGGCTATGGAAAAATGATGGTTTAACGTCACTACTCCTCCTTACTGGGGACTTGGACGGTGCTGACATGAACTTTAATCTGGAGCGTTGTGATCTTTCCGTCCGAATGACCTTCCTGACGACTTCCAAAGACACTTTCGGCGTTTGATCTCTGGACCGAAACAGGTTGTGAACCCTAAGATCCACCAGGTGCATTCGGAACTCTTGGTCGTGTCTCTGGCCGCTGCTCACTTAACTCATATGATTGGTCAAACGCAAGACGCACCAATTTTGTTTCTTCAACACAGTGCTTTAGCGAAGGAAGGAATGGTATCCGACCAGCGGACGTGATGACTGATCTGAACCCTGCAGACACTCCATCACGCAGTCACACCTCGCCATCTTTGGTTGATCCTCGGACCTGCATGTGTAATGCCCTCGGAAACTATCCTAAGAGCAAGCATTAGTGGGACCCGATTCGGTAAAAGACTTCGACACGACTGTCGTAAGTGGTATCCACGGAAAGTAGGCTACTCCCAGTCTTCCAAATCACGGGGGACTTTCCTCAAATCATCAGAATCCACTCGCAGCACACCTCAAGCTACAAAAAGCGAGCCTACGGTGTCTTCTGCAATTGTATTATTAATTTGTGACGTCATCAAATTTCGTTGTGCCAGTGTTCCGCACATCGACGCTCTCATATTTGCGCATGTATTCATCGCGCTTTCAAAGTTTAGTATCTTGTGTTGGCACCGAATTCCTTTTAATGAGTGAGGACGTCTTAGATGCTAAAAATATAGACAACTCTCGGAATTCATTTGTCTTGCGACTTGCACATAAAAACATCAATGATATACGCTTGATGCATCTGGATAACTCGTGTCGTGAAATCAAATTAAATTGCATCTGAATGAAGATAGCCGCTAGGATTCGCCAATATTTTCGTTAACGTCTTACTTACCTTCTAACGTCGACTTACCCTGTTACACTGACAATTGATAATGATAACATCACACCTTCAGGTCATTGAACGGTCATGAAGATCGAAGTGATACTTTAAACCTACCTCTGCATTGTTTGCTTCGCACGTTCTACTTTATTCTGAGTTTGGTCTCGATTGAGCCAATTTTCATGCTCCTGAATTGACAGAGGTACGATGTAGATTAATATAAGATATTATTAACTTTCCCTGTAACTTATGTTTAGTGCATTCTCCCTCACAAGACCTATTTTGCTAATTATTTATCAATTTTACCTTCTATCATTCACAGCGATTGGTAACTAGAACAACAACAATAATGAATGGCCTTAATTACACACAAATGGAAAATTGGAATAAAAATACATTGAAGAATATAAATCACATCACACAATAGTGTGTCTTCATGCAGTCGTTACAACGCGTTAAGTAATATACAAACAGGATAGGACTAAATATCATAACAAAAAAACATGAAGGCCGCCACCACAGCGCAAGCCTACCTTCGTTCTCTGTAGGAAAAGGTGCACGGATGATGGGATTATAAGTGGTGTTTAAACAGCAATTAAAGCTAAGCAAATTATCAATGCTCAATGCAACAATTGATTTTTTTATCCTATGCTTCATAGTATGACGCATGAATTTCCTGCATGAGGGAGGTTGTGAATTACCCTGAAGACAAAAATTATGTTTTCTAAACTCATTATTTTGTTGCGATAGTGTCTCAGACACATAACCTACATACTGCAAACCTCGGGAAAATATGTCCAGTGATTTCATTTTCAAATACAATGTGTGGCAACAATGATTTTGAAGGTCAATGAGTGAGCAAAAAACAAAATTTGAAGATGATTTACACGTATTCGCAAACATGATTATCACCTCTATTTAACATTTCCATCAATATTCTAAGTAGCATAAGTAAGGACTCGCTTTTCATAAAAAATTAGATTTACTGAATAGGGAGTAATTCTAGAAAAGGAAACGAGAGAATTTGAGGGAGTCACAACAAGTCACATTGTACACAGAAGAAACAAGTCAGATAAATATCTTTCAAAGTAAGCCTACATTCGTGAAATTGGTTTTGATGCTTTAGTTGACTTTTGTTGATAAATTAAACAATTCATGGCACGTCATTCAGCAATTTTTGAGTTGAGTTTCTTCTTGATCGAGATTTGAGTTTTTGATGCTTGCTCGCGTATGAGTGGTTGCTCAGATATCGCACAAAGAATTATCGACATATTGCATAAATGAACGATCACAAGCGCGCATATTTTCAGTACTGCTCCATACTGTGAAATTGTCTTTCTCCTAGTCACGTTAGTACGTCTGTTCCTCGGCGATTTTCCACCTCACCATCTTTCAGATTGCTCTTCTTGACAGTTCTCGCTCCCGCTTCGTCTCTTGTCACAGACTATACGTACCTTTCACTCCTTATCTGACAATGGTTGAAGGAGCATTCCTAGTCAATGCCTCCATGGTCTCGAACGAGTGGACGTGATGTGACTTGTCGTGACTATAATTTTCTCGTTTCCTTTTCTAGAATTACTCCCTATTCAGTAAATCTAAATTTTTTGAAAAGCGAGCCCTTACTTATGCTACTTTGGGTGTTGGTGGAAATGTCAATTTCAAATCATCAAAACATGGTACTGAGACAATCAACAACGCTTGTGTAACAGTTATACTCATTCACTTTCCGAGTGTAAATTTTTTTGATGTAAATTTTTGCCTTCCTGGCTCTTCTAATGTCGTGAAATAATTCTATTCTCATCTGATGATGAAAAATCATCCTGGCACTAATTTACAATAGAATATAACACTTATTAATTTGAATGATGCTCAAATTGGCTAGTTATGCAATGATTTAAGAGTATGTGAAGATGGTAGTACTCGAAACTGAAACATGTTTCCCAATTAAGTTTGTGGCTCCTCCAAATGCAGCATTCTTAAAAATGAAATGTCCACTTTTTTCTAACGGATGATCAAAAATGTTGCCCACCAAAATCGGAGTTGAAATACAATTGAGCAACAGATGAATTATTCAATTATCAAATTTCTTAACTTTGATAGCATCGGAAATGTTGTAATATCTCTGGGGTTCTTGACCACAAACCTATTTCTTAAGCAATGAAAAAGGTCAAATCTATTTCATTCACACAATTACGTATTTAATTGAACACTCACCGATTTCTATTAATAAGGATTATTGTGATAGTTCTCCGGAGTCTATTTTTATAATAAGGCGGAAATTGATTCCCGTTTACTGGATATAGAATATTGAATCTAATAACGGAAGCAGCTTGAGGAGAGAAATGGAAGGTTTGGATTGCATAATTAATAAGTAGATGACAGATAGGTCAAGGAGATTGGTGAGTGGTCACAATATCATTCCCCAAAGAATGAAGAAAATTGCTGCTTTATTCAGGTTATCAATAATCAATGATGTCGCAGTTCAGATAATCTGATGCACTGAGTACTTCATTCAGCAATTCGAGCAATCTTATATAAACCCACCTCTAGGAAGTTATATCCTATTTGTTGTAGCTTCTCTATTCATTTCAACTTAGAACTCCCATGAATGTGTTCTATAATGTTTTATCGTGAAAACACGAAACTTGGACTACTCACATTTGGACAAAAAATTTAATTGATTTTCCTGCCTTTCAGCCATGTAAAGCTATAATTGAGGAGCCATATCTCACTTGATGGCTCATATTCTCAGCTTCAATTGAACCATGATGCATTCGTGCCTGTGTTTTGCGAACAGATATCAACTAAGATTCTAATTGCAGTTCGTCACTAACTAAGAAAACATTTGAATGTCAAAGAAATGAGGCGGGTGAAGACAATGTGCCGTATTTCTTCGAATAATAGCCGCGGCTACTATCAAAAACTGCACATTTCGGGTGCGGCTACTAATCGATGGCGGTCACCATTAAAAAGTTCCATGATCAGTAACTTGACTGATGCGATCAGACGAAAATTTTGACTTGAAATTTATTTCCTTGTTCACCAGCTGACCACTGGTAAATTATGTGCGTGTATAGAACTTGATTTTAACGCTCATGGTATGGATAACTAGAAATTCAGCGAAATTCGCGGTACACCAGCAGAACTTATTACGTGGGCAGAAACCTTAAAAGTTAACACAGTTTGAAAAGGAGAATTTGTCCATTCTCAACTGAAAGTCGCTGTAGATTCGACGCAGATAGTCGCATGTTTCTGGTTTCTTCCTAATCGGAAAGTTCAGCGCATTGAGAACAAGTTTCGTAGATTAACCATGTATGTCACATACAGTGAAGTTACAGTAAATTGACGTCAAACGAATAGTTCACCATTTTCTCACCAAGAGCAACACAAAGCTGCACATGGATCGTCGATAACCCGACGGCCAATGTAGAAATAGGTAAGATACAGGCATATTGTACATCTATGTTAAGCTTATGATAGTTAGGAAATGGGTGTGATGTGTAAATGTACGGCATTGCTAAGTCCTCTAGCACTGTAAATCACCACTGAGGAAGGTCTTGCAAACCGAAATATACTTGGTGACAGAGCTTGTTTTCATCCTCGGCACATTTGGGACTTAATTAAGGATCGATTTGCGCTTTCGGGTAGGAGCGCGACATGTGTCGATCCACAGGTCGACGTTTCTTTCCTCACAAAACTTTCATACAGAGGTTTCATACTAAGCTGCGGCTACCATTCGAGGGCAGCTCTTATTCGAAGAGATACGGTATTCCCTGTGATGCTCGCTTGATGTATAGCTCGTCAAAAACAATGAGCAATGAAAATTGTGATTCACAACATGTGACCCGCAGACAACGAATTTTGTCACGTTAGGGGATGTTTCAATTTAAATAACTTGTATTTCCATGATATAGGTAACTTAAGAAGTTTATAATAAGCATTACTTAAAGAAAAAACATTGGCATGTTGGCTGACATCTATTTCTTTATCTACAAATCGAATAATTTAATATTGAAATGAAAGTAATGGTATCAATAATAGATCAATAAAGACGCTAGACAGGCACTGATTGGCCTATAACTCAAAAGGTGGCAAGTCAAAGTGGTCTTCGAATTGAAATTTTAATAGCAGAAACGCTCTCAGCAACATCTAAAACCTACGTTTCTGTTATAATTTTAGCCGGTATATCAATAGCCAATGACACTTCGAAAATACGTTCCAACGACTTTTGAACCTATTTCGGCCAACCTCCCTCGAATTGCCTCCCAAGGCAATATAACTTTAATTTGCTGTTCAACTTGTTCGTTAAGAGAAAACAGTCTGGTGTATTTTTCTAAGAAGGATAAACTGGAAATTCAGCTTTGGCCTAACTTAATTCGATAGATTGGAAAGCCTTTCTCGTCATTATTCAATACGTTATATATAAGGTCAGCTGCCGGAACTTCGTATCTTATTGGTTTGAGATGCATCAGTAAGTATATATACATTTCAACACATTTTGAGTCTAGGGACGTCATTAGAGAGTGCGACACATTTTCGGATGTTGTAGGATTCAACTAGAATATGACAAATCTGTTTTATAAAAAATCTTCATTACAAAGTGTCAAAATCGGATTAATAGAAAAGTTTCTCTGACAAAATCTGATGTAAAATCTAGAAAACAGCGATTTAATCGTAGTTAGTTAGAATCGGCTGACACGCATATTTAGCAACATTTCTCTAAACAGGACGGAGAGAAAGATGCGCTAATACATTGTTTCACGATCTGCAAAATTGAAGTGAATTTTTGAATTAAAAACGCATTTTAAAGTAGAATTCAAGGACACGGGGCCAACTTGGAAACGATTTTCAGATCGATCGATCTTTTATTTTCATAATTACCCAGAATACGCGAACACAAGATTTGAAAGATGAGAATATAAGGTGCATCGGCCATTGACTGGAAGGCAGGAGAATCACTATAAACTCTATCATAGCTTGAGTGACAACTTCCTGTGTGACTGGGCTCGTCTTTCTAGCAAAACATGACCATACCGAGCAGCAAATTGCTTGTCATGTCTAGAAAGGAGACTTTATCGATCCTTTGTGCTAAACTATAGACATTATGATCTTTACAGATAAAGTTGGTAAAAATGAAATATTCAAGGATGAATTCGTTAGGAATGTGATGAAGTTGTCTAACTTTCTTCTACACGCAAAATCTCAGTCATTTGTACTGCTTCCATCAAGAAATATTCATTCACCGCTACCCTCCCTTCACCTAACACTTACGATTTGCAGATTTCATGCTGAATTTCGGAGAGGGTGAGGAATTGGCAGCAGGAGTGGAGAAAGCATCGTTTCCGGGGAAGAGTTCGTTACCGTAGGTTCCATTGTCAGCGGTGTTCGTGGAGAGCCAGGGGTCACCACTGTCAGCACCTCCGCCCACATTTCTTGAGCTTCCACTGCGACGTGGCAATTCTGTACGTGGAGCAGACGCAGCCTCATCACGTCTGAAAACACGCGAAATGAAAAAATACAATCTCCGCTTACATATTCCCTCTATCCTAAAGACCTGTGTTAGTTTAAACTTGGAACAAGACAAATCCTGTAATTCAGGGCTTGCTTCAGGATTAGTGGTTTTCTAGGAAGCCATAAAGAGTAGTTGGTTGCTTGAAATGATTTTTCAAATTGTCTCACTGAGTGGTGGTGTTGGTCCATCCACCCCGCGTGCTACTACACTACCAAGTTGTGCACAACTGTACAGACACCATCAAATTTAGGTCGACCTGTCGCTTAAGGTGTTGAAAGGGAGTAGAGCTTTGGAGACAGGCTTTGCTCAGAGGGTCTCCCGCTTGTGTGTATGGGTGTCCATGTGGGTGGAAGAAGAGTTTTGAGCATGACAAAATTCACCAAGAATAACAGGAGATGTGATAAACTACGATATCTAATCATCTGTCTATCACGTCATTTCCCGTACACATGACAGGTCAGAGTAAACATGTGAAATTGCTATCATAAAGCAGGTTCTGTATTTCACCGATATTCGGCTATAAGACACGGATCTCTTATGATGAATCATCATACGTATGAATCATAATCTGAAAGCTACTGAAATTATGATAGATAATTGCAAATATCGTATATATCGGTTATTATGACTATAAATTCATTCAGTGTTAATGGATATTATATCATTTCACTTTTTACCCGTGAATTTGCTGAATTATTAAAAAATGAAGTAATCAGTGAATTCCAGTTTTCAAGTTTCATTTGTGTTACTCTGAGCTGGTTCCTTATTTTCAGTCGTGAGCTAATGAGCTGTGAAATTGAATATTTATTCTGCAAAATCAAAGTTATAAGTTGCTAAGCTGGTCGGTTCGATGATCTGTAATTTGCTGAGATGACATCTGAAAGACATTGATCATAATATTTGAGCAATATTCGGTGGATGACTTGTGAACACTAGCTCGTGGATTCTTTTTTTAAACTATATATGTTAGGAAGGAACATTAATATTTCTAAGCCTGACCCATATTTGTGATCCGTGATCAGTCAATTAAGAACTGACAGTTGTTAAATATTTAACATTGCCAAGAATAACGCAGGAATTCAAATCCAGTCAAGTGTAGGCTTGCATGTCATGTAGGCCTTCTATTCCAATTAATTAGGTAAAAAGCAACACAAGTGCGTTCAACCATAGCAATCCTAAACAGTCCTGATTTTTCACAGTGACTACCGCCTTAAAAATGATCTGAAGAGCCACTTAATTGAAAACTACTACTTCAGTATTTCTCAAAATGAAGTCATTCAATTATTTCACATAATATCAATGTGTTCTATTAGACATTTTTCAGCACAATCTGTCTTGCCGTTCTTCGCCGCTGGTGCAAATTAGTAGCCTAAAATGGAGGCTCCGTTAAAATAAATTGAATTTCAATACAAGATAACGGTGTTGTGTTCTGTAACGAACTGAATTATTTCTAGGACAAGAGACGAATGACTGGCCATGTGCCCTCCAAGCGATTAAAAGACAGTTCCGATCCGATCCCTAGATTAAAATATTGAAGTCTTTTCATCACTGTTTTGAAGTCTAAGAACAGCAACCGTCAATGATCTAAAAGGTCGATTGTTTGAAAACAAACGCGTTTCTAAAAATGTCCAATGTCTTTGATATCTCATTTTTTCCATATTTGGCGCAAGCATGTCGCTCAAATTAGACGACAGAAAGAATGCTTAGAATTTCTCTTCAAAATCACACAATGCAAGTATAAAGAGACTTTAGAAATCCATTTATCACAAACGATGATATAATTTTGTGAAATGCTTTACTATGGGAACTCTTTATCTTAAGTCACGATACGTACGCGTGATGATATAGGAGATAATTACAATAAGAAGATTACACTCAATTTTAACATTACATGATATTCTATACTTATATCATGCTGGTATCAATTATGTTTATCTCTTCAGTTCGATTATCTGTCAATCCATCTGAAAATGACAGTTAACTTCCTTTCGTGAAATGGTAATATCTGATATCTCTTTAATAGATAGCCATATTGTCATCACGTCTGGAAATATACTAAGAACTATCTTACGACTTAGTAGAATCGGTGTGGCAATGTCATTAGACGAGACATACATTCACTAGTAACTACTACGTATATCAATCATCAATTCTCTTTCGTAAAATATTTACAGCTCATGACAGCACTTATAGCAGATGTTACATACTTGAAACATGCATAACAATCAGCTGCTGTTTCATGGAATAAAATGGCGCGAACTCCATGCACTTACGGCTATAAATCAGCATCGTGAGATTCAATGAGGTCAGAAGGTCCATCAGAAAATCGTTTACTCTAGTCCACTCTGATAATTGAAATCGAAGTCATAGAACGTTATGAAAATGTCGATGATATTAATATTGTTAACAGTTTGTTTAGTAAAAAAGGAATTATTTGAAATTAAAGTTAGACAAATTTGTATTTCCTTCATCTTTCGGCATCGCGAAGCTAAAAACGATATAAAATGTCATCATTTTAATCTGAGTAACAATTTTGTTCGTCCTTTGAATTATAATCAGACCCTGACCGCTTAATACTTTACTTTGAAATCGATGCCGATCGATTAAAATCAAAGTGAACGATATAAATGCAATGAACGCTATTAAAACATAATAGCCTGACGCTCCGTACAACGCGTCAGTAGTCATCAAGACAGCACGTTCTTAATCGTGGACTTAACTGTATATGGAAAGTTACGATATCATATTTATTCTGAACAATTCACCGATAAGATTATGTCACATTTTTAGCTTTTCGTCTGTCTTTCCTGCAAAGGGAACTAACCAGTGTTCGTAGTCCGTCAGCTCAGAATTTTCGGGTCGCTAAAATTTTTTCGGGCCACGGTTTTGGATATGCTTTAATGACTGCATACACAAACCCATGTACTTTCGTAGACGTGCGTTTATGTTGGTCTTTCAGAACAGCACACAACGATTCTCATTTTACGACTACGATACATGTGAGTGAGTAAGAATGAGACAAAAAAATTATTTCAATATTTATCAAATACAAATATTTGATACGTATAACTGACAATAACCAGAGAGTCTTCAGACATATTCATAGCTTTATCATACTTAGGCGAAAATACACGTGGCTGATGACCACCAATGGAAGACTATTTCATCTTATAATCCTCTCTAAGCACCTTAATTCGATAGTTTCAAACAGGATAGAAATTCCAGACAAGCTGCTGATATTTCCATATTATGAAAAAATCAGTTCTTGGATTATGATTTCTATCTTGATTGAGAACGATTTCATTATCGGTTGCCAATGGTGCACGAGCTACTTTTTCTGACGTTTTTCTCGAACAATGCTTTGTACAGAGGAAATTCCAGAGCTTTTATTTTGAGCACAGATACCCTTTCTTGTTGCTCATTCAACTTGCCTTACTGCTTCTTGAGATTATTCGGCTCCTCTTCATCTTGCTGTACCATTTGCTGTAACTCTCCCATAAGCTTTATGTGTGCATCAGTGCTTCCTTTCCTTTGCTTCAATATATTTTTAATTTTTTGTTTCAGACTCTCCTCAAGTGATATGAATTTTTGATTGGTCATTTTCTCGGTTGACACTTGTTCAAATAATTCCTTTTCTAATTCCTTTCTGCTGCAATGGTATTTTTTCTTGTAATTTTCCTTTTTAGTTGGTATGTGCATGAAGACACAAACCTTTCAAATGATTGGATTTTAGCCGAAAATTCTATAACCGCTGATAGTTTGCTCAAGTAGGCCCTATATTTCATGAAATAGGCATGTGTTCTAACTCAGACGCGATTTCTGTTGCTCTTAACTTTTGAAACCTAAATTTTAAGTTTTTGTTACTAAGAATGTTCCTACCATTCAATTCCTTTGGGCTGTCCCTTAATCAGGTCTATCATACTTTCATATAGACCATATTTACGATGACCACTTTAGCCTGACAACCATCGAACGAATAAAGAAGTTTTTGAAAGATGAAATCGCTTAAATCGAAGCATAACATCTTCGAGAGCAAAAAATAGACATTTTGGAAGAAATAAAGAAGAAGTCCCTATCTCCAAAGGAAAGATGTTGTCATCGCTATGCCAAAATTTTCCTCGATTAACAATTGATCTGTCAATGCTTACTGAACGGACAAAATCATTCCAGCTATGAACACTATCACTGAAACTCCATAAATACCGACGAAGAAAACTACACATTTCCCTTGATTCTATCACTGAAAGCCACTGAATAGTGCTATACGCAGTAATCCACCGAACGGCTCACAATGTACGCACAAACCGCATCAATAGTAAGAACATACAAGGAAAACATCGAAGAATGGAAATCTTGTGTTATGTTGATTTTTCGATTTTCAACCACTAAAGAAATTCAGAAGACATTGGCATTGATTAGTACCGGAACCACAAATAACTAAATAAATTTGTGCAAATTCATTGACGAAACTTTTAGAAATATATTGCCTCTCAGAAAGAGAGTGAATTACTATGTGAAAAGTCATCTTCGTGATTTTCTGCAAGGCAACATCGTAAGTTTGCATTGAAAAAACAGCTGTCAGAAAAAAGTTATAAAAAATTTCGGGCGTGACGACCATGATTTTCGGTCCGAGTCAATTTTTTCGGGCATTCGAGCCATTTTCGGGCCGGACTGCGAACACTGGAACTAACATTATCTACATTAAGAGGTAAATTAGACAAAACGCCTTCCTTCCATGAGAGCAGGTCACATTTATCCAAACCTCACTCTCGTCCTCAGTGCCTTGGGCACGGCCATACTTAGCAAGAACGCATAACATACTGTACGTATTTTTGATGTATTTGGTCTGCCGTAGCTACAGCACCAAATTGAACCCATGTCTCCTGAACGCAGAGAGACACTATCACAGGGCCACTGTTGGATCATGCTTGTTGAGCAAAGTTCTATATGCACGATGTCCTCGACCTTTAGAGAACAAAATTCCTGGTCATTTTTTAAATTCTATGTTTTTTTGCCAACTTTCAAGTTATATTTCAAGGTTTTCATTCTTAGTAATGACATCTTATCGATTATACAGATTATTTACAATTTAAAAAACCATGTTATCACGCCGCTAAATGTAACAAGTTGCCAATAGTAATCATCTGTACTCATAAATCATTGACATAATAACCGTCCGTTAATTGATTCTCTGATTGGGCCTTATCATGCATAGGGTTGCAAGACCGGGAGGCACGTCCGGGGCTGCAGTAAAGCCTTCCTCGGGATCCCGCCCAGGACTGGAAACGTAACCCGAGCTCAATCGCGATTCTTCGTGAATTATTCAGAATGTTCGACAGATTTAAATTAATTTATGTCCTAATTCCAGCCACATTATTACAATAGTAACAGTAATATGCCCTTTATTTTTTCAGAATGAAGATGGTTCCCTAATTAAGCCGATAACTCGATTGCTACTGACAGTTCAAAAGTAGGCCTATCTACACTACCTATCTACCCTATCTGTCACAGATTATTGACCTTCTGGCTAAAATGCTAAACCTAGGTTTCAGATGTTGCTGAAAACGATTCTGATACTTAATTCCAGTTTGTGGCTTTCCCTTGGACTATTTTATCAAAATTTGGTTTCAGGACTATTTTGACCTGGAACCCTGCAGTCATGAATCGTACTAAAAAGATTTTTGCATCCTTACTTGCTACCGAGACGAAAACACTGCACTCCTCCACATTAAATCAAATCCTCTAAATGCAAATCCCTCACCTACTAAACTGTCATTCCTCACCTGCACTATCACCATCGCTATCATCGTTACCAACTATCGAAATAGCATCAAAAGTTCTGCATTTTTGGGTGATCTGCGCAATAGCGCAAAAGTATAGGCTACTTTTTGTAATTTCAGTTGAGTGGTGCATAGTTTTCAGTGGATTCAAATTGATGTGAAAGAGAATACTTTTTGTAAATGTTGCTCAATAGCTAAAAATTCTATATTTTATTATCATTTTCGTACCTTAGTCATCTTCGTATTAGGTGAGGGATTTGAACTTAGAGGATTTGACTCTATTTAACCGGCCCAGTTGATGCGTCCAGTTATTAAACGGCCGAAACACAGAACGACTCGGTCAACTGTTGATGATCTGTCAGCACTACTGTGACCGGCTGAATTCTGTGATTTCTTTAAATGAATTGAATACTAAGTTCATTTTTGGCTGCGTATAAACATAGTTAGCCCCGATGGAGATTGAAAATAGAGCTCCCGACGATTCATGACTGCATCTGAAACAGACTCCAAGGCTTTGTTCTTAAGCGATCGTCGTACAAGCCATTTACAATCAATGGTGTGTACGAAACCAAAAGCGGTTGTGACTTTTAGGCATCACCACATCGTTAGACATCATCGTTTAGACAGCGTCCCTGATATTCGTCCTACAAAGCTACGATGGACTATAGTAACGGTTAGATATCCTGGATGCTACAGATATCAATTTGATCTTGTCAAAATAAATAGGTTTTCAGCTGTTGCACAATTTATGATGTTCAGTGCATCTGAGATTTCATGTATTCATAGTTTATACATGCATTTTAAATTTTCGATGCACATGCGGAAAATCCTTTCAATGTAATATCTTCCTTGAGAAGGCCGTCTTACGGAGAAAATTTGTGTGAAATATATTCAAGAAGCATCTGTCAGAAGCTTGGCGTATATATCTTAATTTCGTCTAATGCTGATTACTGCTGCTTAAAGTAAATTATCAATTATAACGGTTCGCATGTAATCTGAAACCAGTATTAACAATCAAATTGTGCAATCTTTATACATTGTTTTCTTGCATCAATATCCCAAAAAAACCAGTCTCAGTTTCACAACATAGCTTCTCAATGAGATGAGTTGACCTATGAACACTTTTAAGTTAAATTATGGAGTCATAAAATCAGTGTTCCAGGTGGCGAACACCCTCTATGAGTTGTTGACTTTTCAGGAATTTCGAAGGGCGGATTAATATAATTTAGTATTTTCCTTTGAATTCTAACACTGATCTGGCATGATGCTAGTAACTATAACTATTGTCCGATGAATCCGTAAATCATTTCTTGGCTCACAACAAATTACTCGGAATGCAAGTCAGGTGGATGCACCACCTTATGTCGGAGGGAAAGGGACATGTTGGTGGCTTTTGTAGATTTTGAATGTCATAGAAATGAAGTAGTCTCTTGAGATATCTCATGGTATCTTCCTGGACGCTGACAGCCAAGTTATGCGTAATGCAACAGAACAGGGCATGTCCATGCGGAAGATGTGACTGGAATATAACCAAGTCAAATTCAGATTGAAATGCTGTTGCCCTTCACCTGCTGTACGACTATCGCTTTAATCGGAATTCACTCGGTAGAACAACTCTGCATAGAATTCTCTGTAGAACATGCATTAGTTCAGTCTGCAACACCATTTCATTGAAGAAATGAGGAGATACCAACTCGATTACCATAACGTGTTGATTTTGATCCGACGAGATAAAAGTGCATCTCTAGTGTGATGAAAGACGATGATGGCTTCAATTTCGATAACTGTCAAGCCGGTAGGGAGGCGTAAAGCAATAAACAAATATGAAGTTGGAACTTTCTAATCATATCAATCACAAATACTCACGGCTCATTCAGATGTACTCAATCAAAGCGCCAATTTCGATTTCAATGATATCACATCAACTATCTCGGTTCGAGATCCAGTTTCGAGAGAATCCAATTTGATTCATTCTATGACGTTTATTTGGTAAATAATCATCAGAAAGCCGCTGATGATGTTCACATACATGTTTAGTTAAGAATAATTCTTTTGAGTGATTCTGGTTTGTCGCTATGACTTGACTGAGTGCAAAGTACGGTAATTCACTATGTAGTTTCTTCATTGTAAATGATTGATTGCTACGACCATTGTGATCTGCAAGTTTCGTTCGTCATGTTCACGGGAATGAATTCACGCCAAGAGCAACAAAAAGAAAACAAAATCTTATGAAATTGGTAGACCTTGTGACGCTTTTCTGCAATGACTAATTTGATGATTCTGGATGGGTGTTTTAATTTTTTTCATGGATGATGTTAGATGTTTCTTCTTTCCATTCTCATAAACTGCATAATTTCTGAAGGCTTTAAATTTTAGATTAACAATTGCCACGAACAGCGAAGAAGTATAGAAAGCTGTTGGGTAATGTAAATATAATATCTTTCAATCAAAACTTGTGTAGTCTGCAAACACTCAAATGATAGTTAGCTGATTTCTATTTCACTTAAGTAGTTTGTTCTGCTGTGGAAAGTGCAGAGAAATATCAACTTTCATTGAAATAAGTTCTCATATCATCGTTAATCAATATAAAATACAAATCAGCTGCATCATAGTGATGTAGACCACAATATGCAACTGATCTGTTAAATAGTTACCGATCATACTGTTTTCCTCATGTTACTCTTCGATGGCTGGACTCGATTGAAAATCACTCTCTTCCGCTACTTTGTGTCCCTTATTATGTACTAAGTAATTATGATGATTATACATAATTGTTGAAGTAATTCGATCAATACTTTAAACATGCACAATTCCGGCATAAAATGAGAATTGCAGATATCATTTATGAAGTAACATCAACACAGCATTCAAATGTTAGTAAAATCACAATACAAACAGGAGGCAAACATTAATTTCTAAAACAAATCATCAACATCAAATCAGTTCACTAAAACACTTAGATATAGAATTTAATATACAGCATCTTCTACAGACCCTCCTTCAATATCTTTCGAAACAAAGTTAATCAAGCGACAGTGCAGAGTCATGAATAAACAGCTTGATCAAAAGTGCTACCAACTCGAATAGATCTCGTTATTCATTCATGAATTCGGAAATCGTCAGTCACTGCATTCATGTATGCTTCGCTACACGAGTGGCGTCTCACTGACCGATCGGATCGACAGTGCTACCGGCAGGTGCGGCCTTACACCATTAGAGGAAGCGATCAGTTATGTGAAGCGCAGTGATGAGGAGGAACCAATCAGACCAGAGTGCTAGACGTGGAAGGCGAATACTCGAGGAAGATCTAAGAAAATATGTCAGGTATGCGAAGCTCATCTACAGCTGGCAGCGGGCGATCGGTCCGCCGGACACCTGTATCCCCTCCCAATAGCAGGGAGGGGGTGGGCGCCATCACCACCTAGGAAAACATGGTTCCAATTCGTCAACAAAGATATGGTGGCACTAGGATTATCAGCGAGTGATGCGTGCTCGTTGGAGAAGTCTCATATCGTCCGACCCTCAACAGAAGAGGAAAATAAGACGCTTAAACGAGATAGTGAAGTAAGTAAGGAAATCGTCATGTATCTGATCATACATCTCCTCTATTGAAGTCAGTACAATATATAAGTCAGAGCAAAAAGTACAAAATCACAGCAGGATGTATTGTGCGCAAGGCATTTGGGCTGTAGAGCAATTGAAGCTATCAATTGAGCATTCCTGGATTTAGAACGAGGAAAAGACTGAAGACATTCATGAGCGTGGTACCGGTATTAAACCTTTTGATAAATCAAGCTGCATTGCTTGAGGCAAAGGCAAAGAAAGCTTTGTTCATTAGGCTGCTACACATTGGTTGTAATGATCCCTCCATTCAATACGTGAGAATTATCTCCGCTCAGAACTTCCATTGAGCAGAAACACATAAAAGGGTGTATTCCGGAGTTAATAATAGGGTGCATAAAGCATTCCAAGAATAAATACATCCAGTACTCACCCTATTGAATGCTATACAAAACCTAGCAAAACTAATGTCTTGTTGTCTTTCTTGATCTAATTAAAGACAGATGGAGTTAAAACTTTTCGACGTGCAACACCAATAATGGCAGTGACATTGTGTCAATGTAACTGCCATTAAATGTGTCGAGTGCTTCCGCTATGAGAGCTGCTGCGTGTTACCCTTTGTACCACATGTAATATCAGTTACATTGACACAATGTCACTACAGTAAAAGTCATGTTAATGTTTTATCCAGACGTTGTGTGGCCTGAGTAGTTTTGATTATTTCACAATCGAATTATTTGATTAACATAGGAAGATAGATGCGCCGAACACTAACCAATCGTTTAACAGTGCATCACAAAGCATAGCTTTGCATATTTTGGTCGATCATTTTAAATCAATCATGGATCATTTATGGATCATTCACGGAATTTTGATGTTAAAGCTTTCATACTGATTGCTCGCTGACATATTTAAATAGTTGCTAGCTTCTTGAAGTATACAGATTACATCTAGTATACACGCACTTACGCACATAGAACGTTGACATGATTCAAGGAATATGCCATCGCATTAGCATGTTCTATTTTCAAACAGATTTTGATGGCGACATTTGAATCATTTTACCATTCGTAAAACGATAGCAATTCAACTGACGATTTGTCTGTATCTGAATTACTGACTATTAGCAGTAACTGCAGGACACTGAACACTGAGCACAAGAATGCTAGTTAGCTGGAAACACTCGCTATTATCACTAGTATGTTATCAATCTCAGTCCTTTCAGACTATCGAAATGTTTGTGCAGAATCATGCTTCACACTAGTAGCTACTTGTATAGGACAACTCTATTCTTTTTAGGTCCAGGGTTCCAGTCTATTCGACTAGCAATATGTAAACTCTCTCACTACAACTTCCTAGCCCTAACTTGGTGAGAACTGTAAATAGAATAATTAAATATTCAGTTGCATCCTGATCAGTTGAAAAATTGGAATTGACCTGAATAGCTGCCATTTCATCCAATATCAGGAAATATCAGCAGGCCTAATGCACATACTCCATATTTGAGCAATTTTGTGAGAGCTTGGACTGTAGGTGCTTGGTGTATGGAGTCTGTCACATTGCCCCCTAACTTGATGGGGTATGATTTCGTGCTGGTTTAGACAGGGAAAGTTCTTATCATTCTACTTCAATAATGGGCCACAATTAAATCTTGCAAATACTTTAGTAACGCGTCTCAGTAACATCAAAATAATCTAATAAAAGATTAATATACAAATGTACAGTGCAATATCACTCAAGGATGAAAGTAAAATTCACTCTCACACGAAAAAGTCAATGCTTAGTGAAAAAGCGATCACTACAGGTTTCAGTCGTGGTTTTGGCTTCCTCAAAATCAACAATACCTGTTACGAGTCTTTCGCCCTTGGTAGCTGTCACGGTTCGAAGACAGTTGGTACTGCCTTTAGAGTATGAAGGCATCATTAAAATCAGTTTCGCATCTATTATAACATAAAATTCGAAATTGATTGTGTGATGTGTCAAACTGAAGAGCCACTTGATGCTCGAGGCTAGCAACAACAGACTTAATCCCTTCTCCCCTCGAGTGCTGTAATGAATGACCGCCTAACGCCCTGACTCAGTAACTGACCACTTATTCCCTCCTCAGATCACGAACCATTGTATTCACAGTGAATGCCTGCCTCTTATCCTAAATCCCTATTGTGTAATTTGTACCTCTCTTTCTGAACATGATATTCCTTGCTGTAAATCATAAATAAAGCGGACTTTGAGCAAGAAGGTCGTCTTCTCTTGCGACACAACAATGGCGTCGCTAGCACTCGGAACTCTCAACCTCACCTCAGCGGAGAGAGCGTCTACTTGGATGATCGCATTTAACGCACTGGCACGAAGCAAAGGCTGGAAGGATGACGAGAAACAACATGCAATCACAGACAACTTCCTCGCCGTATGTGGTCTTGACGCATTGGAGAAGATTCAATACATTGTTGCACCAGAAGACCTGACAGACTTGAAATTCGAGAAGATTGAGTCGGCTATCAAGAACTATTTACAACCGAAAAAGCGCTTGATCATCGCAGAACGCTCAAACTTCTATGCCATAGTGCAAGAGCCTGGGGAAACTGTCAATGACTACATCGCTCGCCTCAGAAAAGCGTCACAGTACTGTGATTTTGACGCTTTGAAGGCATCCCCTGATCCAAAGGAAGAAATGATTCGACTTGCATTAATTGCTGGTCTGCTTGACAAAGACTTGAAATTCCAAGTACTCGATCGCATGCAAACGATCGACATGACTGTGACTCAAATCAAGGAATTCGTACAGCAACGTGAACAGGTGAAACAGTTCGTGAAGCGGGATGTCGACGTCGTACCAAATGCGGATGATGTGAATTTTGTGAGAACACCGACGAAATCCCAGAATACGAATATCGGTCCTCAACAACGATCGTGCGCCTATTGTGGCAGGTCGCACAAACCCAGGAACTGTCCTGCCTACGGCCGCATCTGCACGCGGTGCTCTAAGCCGAATCATTTTGCTGCTATGTGCAAATCCGTCCCAGAAGAGCTTCGACGGTCGAACTCGACACGGAACCGCCGAAGCTTGCACAACGTCCAACACGACTTCGAGGAACATCCGAACGATGAAGACGTGCTTTGTGTTACGACTGAGGGTACGATCCACTCAATTGAATCGGTCATGCTGAACGAACAATCAGTGCGGATGCAGAGAGACACAGGGGCCAGTGTTTCCGTTATTTCTTCGACGATGTGGAATTCTTTGGGTAAGCCAAAGCTTAAAAAGTCACCACATACACTCACAGCTTATGATGGACACATAATGAAAACGTTAGGTAAATTCACGGCTACTATTACCACAAATGACCGCTTTCATACTATTGATTTGGTAGTGGTAGAATCCAACAAAGATTATGGATTATTAGGAAGGGATTTCCTACAACAGGAGGAAGTTAATGAAATAATGCAGAAGCCAAACACGCGTGAGAAAGAGTCGAACTTTCTACCCCCTATCAAAGGGATTAAGGCAACCATGGAAGTTATTGATAATGCTCCTAGCAAATTTTGTAGGGCACGTCCAGTCCCTCTAGCTGTAGAAGGGAAGGTTAACCAGGAACTTGAAAGGTTAGAAGAAATGGGAATAATAACTCCAATAAAAGAAGGAGGAGTATCCAACGCTTCACCAGTAGTGTGGGTCAGGAAAGACAACGGAGATTTACGACTATGTGTCGATTTTAAAGTCCATGTCAATAAGATAATAAAGTCAGACTCGTATCCGATTCCCAACATTGAGACGATATTTGCAAAACTAAAGAACGCGAACAAATTCGCCAAGTTAGACCTAAAATCAGCTTACTGGCAGATAGAGCTTGACGACAAGGCAAAGAACTTTCAGTTATTAACACCACAAGAGGTTTATATCGAGTTAACAGGTTACAGATGGGAATGCGCAATGCGGCTTCAATTTTCCAGCGAGTAATCGAACAAATGCTATCCGATCTGAAGGGTGTTTTGATTTATCAGGACGATATACTCATTTATGCAGAAAATGATATTTCTTTAAGAAAACGGATATCAGCGGTTAAAACCCGATTGAAAGAGAAAGATTTCACTATTAACGAGGCGAAATCTATGGAGTACTTAGATGAAATTAGTTTTTTGGGGTTCAAAATTTCCGCGCGCGGTATCACACCCGATGACAAGCTAGTCAGTAAAATACTTGCACTCGAGTCACCTCAAACGAAACGCGAATTAGAGCATTTCATAGGACTTGTAAATTTCTTTGGTCGTCTTGTTCCGAACTTTACCTCAAAACTTGCACCGCTCAACAAACTCAGAAACAGAGAGGCGCCTTTCCTGTGGAATAGTGAATGTGAGACTGCTTTTAAAGCACTAAGGAAAGAAATAGCAAGCTCTCCAGTAATCCAACCCTATGATCTTGAAAAAGAGGCAACCCTTTGGACTGACGCCTCTCAACATGCCATTGCTGCAGTATTGACCCAAGAAGGCCATCCTGTAATTTACATATCACGAACTCTCTCTGCCGCAGAGAGAAATTACTCAAACATCGAGAGAGAGGCTTTAGCAGTAACTTGGGCAGTCATGCGATTAAAGCACTTTTTAACCGCGCGTTTTTTCACTGTTGCGACCGATCACAAACCACTGCAACACCTCTTCAACTCGGAGAATCCCATACCGGTAAACAAGACTTCTCCACGCATATGTAGATGGGCAATGTTGCTCATGCAATACGATTTCGACATACAATATGTCAAAGGCTCGGACATCCCACATGCTGACGCGCTATCGCGCCTGCGATTTTCGAATGAATCTTCAAAAGATGAAGAGGAAGTCAACGACATTTTAAGTAGTCATACAGTGAATTTCCGAGAATCAATACTAGGAAAGGCAGAAATAAAATCAGAAATATTAAGGGACACATTTTTGCAACGCATAATGTGGCGGGTTACGTCTGGAGACTGGAATAATTGTTCACAGGCAGAGCAGCCTTTCAAAAAGAATCGGGATATGCTTACTATAGAATTTGGGATTTTATATCATGGCTCAAGAGTATATCTCCCTCCATGTTTGCGAGCGAGGGCCTTTAATCTATGTCATAGTGATAATCATTCAGGTATACATTCATCGACTTATAGATTGAAGTCAGATGCTTGGTGGCCTAACATGAATAGAGACATTGAGAGATGGGTGAACAATTGTCAAATTTGCCAGGAAAAGAGACCGAATGTCGCGCGCTCAGTAGACAAATGGCCGCATTCTGCCCCTTTCCAACGCATTCACATGGATTGGGCAATAATTCCTGATGCGGGTAATCTCTTGATAATAGTAGATAGCGGATCAGGATGGATAGAAGCATTTCTAAACAAAGATAGGTCTACCCACTTTGTCATAAAATGCCTGAGAAGCGTGTTTTCGCGATTCGGCATACCAGAGGTAATAGTGTCCGATAATGCGCCAGAATTCGTTTCGGAAGAGTTAACCAAGTGGTTGGAAAACATCGGATCAAGAAAACTAGAATCTCCAGCTTATTTTCCTAGGGCTAATGGGTCTGCGGAGAGGGCGGTTCAGACACTGAAAAGATCACTCAAGTTATGGAAAGATACCCGACAGGACTTCAATTTGTTTTTGCAGAAGGTCTTACTTCATTATCGAATTTCAACAACGAGTAGGGGCAGATCACCCTCGGAAATTGTATTTGGACGTAAACTAAGGACCCCCATAATTTCAGATTTTCAACAAGGTGAACGCGTGTTATATAAAGCTAAAGATAAAAGCAAAACGATCCCAGCGGAGTTTCTTATGTCGAAGGGTAGGAATACTTCTTGGATAATACTTTCATCGGAGGATAGGTCCAGAATCATTTTGGTTAGCAACAACCAATTAGCATTCAGTCCGACAAAAGAAACACATCAGCCTCAACAGACAGATACAGACTTCACACGCAATCCACACGAAAGAAATATGCCGAACGATCAAGACGATGGCGCCATCGGCGAAGAGGAAGAATCCAACCCTCGTGAAGAAACGGGAAGCCCATTACGGAGAAGCCAAAGACGGCGGATCACTCCGGATCGCTTCGGTGTGTACATCTCGCATTAAAGACATTCTTTCATTGAGGAAGGAGAGATGTGATGTGTCAAACTGAAGAGCCACTTGATGCTCGAGGCTAGCAACAACAGACTTAATCCCTTCTCCCCTCGAGTGCTGTAATGAATGACCGCCTAACGCCCTGACTCAGTAACTGACCACTTATTCCCTCCTCAGATCACGAACCATTGTATTCACAGTGAATGCCTGCCTCTTATCCTAAATCCCTATTGTGTAATTTGTACCTCTCTTTCTGAACATGATATTCCTTGCTGTAAATCATAAATAAAGCGGACTTTGAGCAAGAAGGTCGTCTTCTCTTGCGACACAACAGATTGCTTCAAAGTTCCTGCGACTTTACGCAGATTCGCCATTCAGTGTTGTAACATGGTCGTCTTGACACCCTACATATACGAACGCACAAATAATCGTTATTCGTCACATAAAATATTCCCTTTGGAAACTCCTCTGTTATATATCTCTAACATCGCTTCATTCCTCGCATCTGATAACACGTAATTCGTCGCTTTTTACATTTTACAAAATTTGTACCCTGCCATTTTACAAAGCGTGCTCTAGATTGAAATTGGCTTATTGCGGTGCGTTTCAACATATCAAACTCAAGTAATAGGCATATGGAAATTCATTTAGTCGAACCCTGATTTGGCAACCAAAGCAGTGTGTATTCTGTGTCAGAGGACCTTTCATGGATTTTACCATCCATGTATCCACATAAGAAATCATCTGTGAATATTACAGGATCAATTGTCAATATTGGTCAAGCAGTTGTCCGATTACTTCAATCAGTTGTCCAGTTAGAGCACTCAGTTGTCCATGAATGTGAAAGCCAGTCAATAGCCATTCATAGGACAACTAACTACTCTAGCTAAACAACTGCTTGACCAATATTGACAATCGATCGTGTCATATTGACTGATGATTTTCTTGCGTGGATACATGGGTGGTACTTGAAACACTGCGCATTATATCTACGCTGAAAATTGATTTCATTACACGATTGTGCTCTGCTGCTTGCATCTGATGCATTTTCGTTGTTTTTATCAAATATTAAATACATTTCAAGTTGCCCGAATCTATTCTCCGTTTACTGAATGTTTATGCAAATGAGACGATTTCGTGAATGAATGCTGTAATCAGCAACTGAAATGTTCTCCATTTTTTTTAGTTACATATTCAATTTTGTTCGCAATGATTGAAATTGTTCCTTAATGAATAATGCTAAAATTACAATTATTCATTGTCATTATCTCGAGTCATCAAACACGTCCTGATAGAAAACCTTAGATAGAAGAAACAAAATATTTAATTTAATGATGCAAAAATGATCGTGAAATGCTTTATCCACCAACGTCATTAAACTGAACTCAGGATTTAAAGTTGATCCCGACAACAACGTAAGAAATATGGAAATGCATTTACGTGTTTCAACAAATCGTGAGTCAATTAAAAGCTTTATTCTGATTCTTTCAGAACTATTGTGACGATTAGTCAGGTAGTTTATTGAATCTTACTATGAAAATGTTTTACTCTGTTGAAAGAATACAATAACGTCAACAACGAAAACACAATGACAGTGCTTCTAAGAACAAATTAAAGTGCTTCTAATGCCTACTAATTCTTGAAATATAAACATCTGTCAGACAGACTTACTTCTTTTTCAAAACTGTATTCAGTTGATCAAGAATATCCACTGACTGACGGTGATAGTCCAACGCTGAGGCTATGAACTCACTCAAGGCTTGAATGTGCTCCACCTGAAAAAAAGGAGATAATGCAACATGACTATATCCTGCAGTAAAGCGTGATGCATTAGAAATGATAATGTATCGATCATATGTGGAAGTTAGATGTATCGTAGATACCGGAGCTCAATTGCAAATGAATTATGTAAGTTAATGTCTGGCATACAATTTTTGAAATTCAAAGGATACAGCCAATTATCTGTCCAAACTCTGTTCAGTGAATGTTTTGAGCACTGAGTACATGACGAGGATTTGAATATTAAAGATTGAAGACGTATGAATTTTCATATGATTAACTAAGATATTCAAAATGTCTTCAGGTCCATTCAGACCATACAGGGTTAGGTGCGCTCGAATGTAGATTTGCGATATCTATGAAATAACTGGAAACAATTACCCCTGTCTTCTATTTTGCTTAATTTTAGATAACATCTACAGTGACTAATCAAAAGTCTTTGAAAGGACGTGAAAAGCACAAATTAAAAAAAAAGGCAACGTACTTTATCATTTCATGAATAATTGATAATGACATGCAGATGAATCTAATTCTAATCACTATATGCGGGTGTGACGAGGAACAATATAATATTTTCATTAGATCGATGAACACGTCTTAAGACTGAATACGTGTAATCAAATGAACCCAAATCATTCCTGAAAACGCTGAATAACTAGCAGATGACAGCATGAGTACATGAAGCGCCAAGCAATCAAACAAGATCACTAGGTTGTTCTACTATGTAGAATATCTCTTTTGATGCTTTGATCTCTCCTCAATGGTAATAAGTTCAGTAAGAAGTTCCTATAATAAGATAAAAATAATTTATCAACATTAAAGAATATCTGCAATTATAATGTCGAAAAATAATGCAGAACTTTTAATGTTCGTCAAAATAAAACGTAACAGCGTTGTCGTAACAGCTCATGTCTCGCAATGTGATCTCTATTCCCCCATCTTGTTATTATAACGATAACTTTCCCCTTTTTTGAATGACCCTCAATGTTCAGAAAAATTGGGATACTTCTCCTGGGATTGGATAGTATTAGCAAAAATCGACAAATATATTCAATTTTTTCAAAAGATGGATATTTTTACTATCAACACCGAGCAAATCAGTTATGCAGCTTTCCTGTCAACACTGAAAACATTGAAAGATGATACTCCATGGAGGATGAGAATTCAAACTAATTTAAAATGAGATTTTGCACTAAAATCAACATGCTCTTTGCATACAATGAGTTGTAAATGTGCTAAAAATGAACTCAACGACACTCTGAACAAAGTTTGGATTTTTTGTTTGTCGACATACAGGTCGATCCTGAATGCGCCGCGTTTGCCACATTAGCAGATTGCGCCATCATCCCATGATTAGAATGGAAAATCAAGTATTCGTGTCTTTTGCAGTTATTTCTTTATAAATGTACATATAACCAAAATTAATGGTGCAATTATAGAGAAGCAACATAAGATATAAGATTATAGAGTAACAATTGCAAACAAACGAACTTTGCCTAAGTTTGAGCCCAAATTTCCTGGACGCATATCGAATAGTACCTCACAGTTACTGCGAAAGCAATGTGAATAATGAATTATTTTAGCTTTTGGAAAGTCTGGAGTACAGAAGTAAGGTTCATGCCTTCAATCGAAGTTACTGATTGAGAATGAACCACCACAACGAACAAAACCGAAACAATCCTAGATCTTAACGCAAGATCAATGATGAACGCATATTACTCGATGCTTGTAACATCAGCGCCATAATTTGACTGGATAGCTACGAAACTTCGCGAAAATATGTTGACAACATAAGAATGTGATTGTTTAGGCGAATCGGTTGCCTTAATCAGAAAAGCCTAATGCTGAACAATGGCACAGCTAAGAATCAGGAAAAAAAATGGGTAGAAAGGTTCTTGCATTAGATAAACAGCAAAAAAATGCTATAATCGTTTGCGTATTCCCGAAAATTCATTTCAAATGATCCTAATATCATGATATTTTTCGAAATTTTGTAAGATTCGATGAATTCAACTAATTGGACATAAGTTTTGTTCATAGAGTTAACACATCTGATCAGCAGTTAAAATGGTAGCAGGATTAAGCTACTAACTTTCATCAATAATTCAGCAGTGACTACATGTCTTGGCTTTGAGTCTGAGCTAGCTGTTTCTGTTTGATATTGTTTAGTTTGTAAAGTGTGCCACTTCATTATCATGACATGAGTGTGAAGCTTCCCTCCTGATGACAAGATGAGTCGTCTGTTTGGTAGGCGACCTTGACATAATGGAAAAGCCCGACCGAGTCGCGGGCGGCCTTAGCCAGCGTCAGATAAGATGAGGAGCAAACATCTTCATATCATCTTCTCAGATACGAGTAAAGTGATGGAATAAATCAGATTGAAGAGCTCTCGTTTGTTAATTGATGACGTTACCGTTATTTGTTATCACTTAATTTCATTACCGCCTACGCGCCTTCTCCATCGAAATGTCTATTTGATTTTCATCTCTATTGAAATTCTTCTCTTCAGCAAACTCTCATCCATCAACCCACCTTCTACAGTTCCAAAACGACGCACAAACTACATCTGTCAAGAATGTCAGCTTGAAGACATGGAATTCTAATCAGTGAGCTTCTCATTTTGCAGTATTTTCATCTTCCTCAATATAATGTTTGCTTTTGTTGATAAACATGGAAAACTCTAACTTGTAAAGGTTATTTCGCTGTAGGTGATTATTGTAAGATTGACTTATGAAGGGAAGTAGAATTAATCACAACGAAAGTATGTCTCCATGGCATCGTGGTTAACTGCTTGGTTTTTTTAACTTTTGCTCTTATGGTCGATTTGATATATCTCATGTATGTATCCACGACTCTCATGCAATTGAGGTACAAAAACATTAATTGCTTCCAGTTCAACGTTGATACCTATTTAGATTTCATTAGGATTGAAATTCGACAATTACAGTCGAAGCTCGTTAATTCGGACACGGATAATTAATATTTCGGTTAATTAAGATCATATGGACATGGCATCTTTTGTATCTTTTGCACATATGAACTGCTGTTTAATTAAGACTTTCGATAATTGAGATATTCGAAGTCTGGCATTTATGGTCTTAATAAACGAGCTTTGACTGTACATATATAAAGGTCGCAACTGGGGAACGGTGCTTTCCACAGACGGTGTAAAAAATGGAAATGGACGCGAAAGTACCATGACGCATAGATCTGTACGTGACATGCTTATATGTCATGATTGTTATATGTTCAATTTTCCTGGAAGACTACTTCTAAAAAAAAGAACTGCTAAAGTGTAAGCTAACGGTGTGTTTTCAGCCAGCATTCATGTACATAGGGGCGTTACTCAGGGTTCAGTGGTTTCTCCATCATTGTTCACTGCATTCATTTGTGATCTTGATGCTACAAGAAACGCGACCGTAGTTGTAAAATACGCGGACGAAATGACGATGGTACTCCCAATACCACGAGAAGAAATATATCTATAAACAGAAGAATTGAAATCGGTACAAGGTGGTGTGAAAGTTACGACCTTGTCTTAAATAAATCAAAGTCAAAATCATTACTATGTGTCAATCGAAACCTCAGCGTCAATTTAGACTATGAATATGGTCGCTGACTCCTGTATCGCTATGTGACTATTCTGCAAGCTTATATCCTGCATGGGTTTGAAGTATTTGTCACATTCTTCATCCTTTGTCTGTTTCACAGCTCTGTTCTTGGAATGAAAGTCGAATATAGAACATAATGTAATAGCAATTACAGATCAAGAACTTTAATTCAATGACATAAATTCACTTAAACAAAATGCCATTAATAGAAAAACCTCTAGGGGGAATGGCTTTCAGCTGCCTTTTTAGCGTGACATATGACTTTGGGCAGTCAGTAAATGAGTAGGGAGAATTGGGAATTCCCAAGCAGAAGTGCGTATCAGCAGATAAAGAAAAAATAGCTTAAAATGAAAGCATTAATTATGCAACACCTACAAAGCAAAATCTGAAGTGCTGGCATACTGCATATGGGAACGGCATTATTTACATGTAGTTGCCTAGATTCATGCTTCTATCTTGTCTATTCACAGCTATCTTGGCGACTTCTAATTACCAACTCCGGACAGAGGTGCGGCTACCGTTCGAGGGTGGCCATTATTCGAAGAAATACAGTAGCACGAAAATGTTTTTAATATGAGTTGTATCGTATTTAAATCGGTCTTGCAATTTCACAGATTCTCAGAATCTTTAATTTTATTTTCCCTATCAATATTACGATTTGTTCTTTCACCATCTGTTGCGACCGCTATTTGCAGTCCTAAGATGTGAGATCGAATGAAATGCGATTATTGACACAGGTGCTGTGCGAATACTTTCCGACCCAATTGTGGGAAAAAGTGCTATTTTCATCGTAAAGGGATTTATGACGTTATCAAATGGAATGTAATTGATGTTGACGTTGAAAGTGAAAATCTTTACTTTTGAAGTGATTTATAGTAACAGTCACTAAAAGTGGTAGATGATAATGCCTCCAAACTGGACAGTTTTCTGTTGGTTTCGCTATTCGAAAAATAAATTTATTCAAATATAATGATAGGCATAGCACAGCTGTTCTTCCTCTGCAATCAATGAATTTATTTAGGTCTAATTAACTTGCTGTCATCAGAGCAATTCGCGAGGTTAGTCACACGACTGTCATAACCACAAACTTGACGGTGTCACTTCAACATAACGTGCATACACATGCATAATGCGATCTACGCATCATGAGCTGCAATTGCGAGCAATTATGCTTCAAAATTCAGTCTTAAAAATTATCTCCATCTTTAGAAGTCAAACGAGCAAAAATCTTCTTTTGACCAAGTTTTCAAATGTTTAAATGCGAGGAAATGAAACAGTTATTCGATGTTCTTCACAGTTCGTTGATGATGATTATCCGACTATTTGAATCTGGAATTCACACTTTGCTAACGCAATCTCTCATCTTGGAAATCCCATTTCATAATGATATCACAAACCTCATCTGTTCGGTTTTCCATAAACGTTTTCATCACCTCCGCTTCCGCCTCATACATTCAATGCGATCCATCTTATTCCTCTAACATATTCTCTCTGTCGCTAAATCTTTTGCCTAAAGCATAAAATCACTCAAACGTCAAGGCGAATTCGACGAAGTCTAGTGAAATGACATATAGAGATTTTAAATCCTATTCGACTCATTTTCTCATGATGAAGGATGTCATCAATTGACAGAGAGTGAAATATAGTAAATATTAAGTCAACATTATCATGCAAAATGAATTGAAGTCAATAAATAAATGATTTTCTATTGCAATGTTGGCTATATAGCTAATTGAATGTTCAAGACATTAACCATCAAGATAAATACATGCCAACTATGAATCTGATGCCACATTTATAATACATCAGCAGTCAACAATGTTGTCTTCATTTTGAAAGTAGGACTGAACGCATTTGATTGATCAATATTTTAACGGTTTATCAACTGTTAATTCCATTAAATCATCAAGTTATTTAGTTTTTTCATGACTCCAACTGTCAAATCCAACTGTTCAACATCTCGTCAGATAAACATCTTTCAATAATCGTTCTTCATTTTAAATATATTGGATAGCAAAAAAAATAATGCAACAATCCTCATTTAAAACCTGCCCTTGCAGAGCTTGATGTCTTTTCAAGGGATATAAGAGATCAAAAAGGAAAGTTGAGAATTAGAATACAAGCACCGCTTCAGAATGTCATGTTTATACGTCTTAGTTTCATTTTATCACCGACAAACCCAACAGTCCGCGTTCCGATCGTACTAAGAAATCACTTTAAACGCGTAATCAAATTTTTGTGGAAACGACGTGTCAGAGCAGTTTGAAGGTCATTTTTACCATCCCCTAATCACCCGCCGGTTGCTTTTCATGAATGCATTAGTCGGCTTACACGTAGGTTCTCTGTCTAGGGTCCGCTCCTGATTATTTTTGCACTGATGAGACACAGACGTCACAACTCTTCTTGTCATTAAAATTGCTGCATTTTCGCACAGGTCCTACTGGCTCTCAATATGACAAAGCAGTATGAAGGTCCTCTTTTTGGACTCGCATTTTCTTTCATTAATGACAATTAGAGGGAACTCCTTTTCCCCTCCATGACAAAAGGAGCCTTGATAATTGGAGGGCCCTTACCACTTTGAAGAGGGTTCCTATCACCTTGAAATTGGCTCCTCTTGACAGACGGGGTCAGACCTAGCTTAAATGGGCTTATGAATGAATGAAGGGTCGTCAACAAGGGGTGTCCAGATGTCCTGGATCCCTCCCCCCCCCCAAATGGCTGCTCGCGATAGTGGTGGATAGTCTCCAAGTCTGTCTGCTAAAATTTATTGATGGTATCTATACATCCTACATTAGTTGCTAGACTCAAGTGGCAATCAACTCGATCATTTGAATCCCAGGAATCAATCGATCATTTGAATCAGTGATCTGAATTCGATCATTTGATCCCAAGGTCTGCAAGAATGGTTTGATGCTCAATAGCAGCCACACTAAACTAATACACATCAAGACCAAACGATCTAGCTTTTTTCATTGCTTATTGAGAGGCGACATCAAATAGAAGTCGTAGACAAAGCAAAATGTTGGGTGTCACGCTTGATTGTCAAATGCTGTGAATTGATCATATAGAATAGATGATATAATGTGCTGAATTCGTTGAAAACTCTATAATTCGTGCATGCTAAGAGACTAAGGCTCCTCAACATAAACTGAGGTAGGTGAGCGTACTTTGCACTCGTATGGCAAGTTTTGGGTCGTTGGCATGGTGCAGTGTCAGCAAATGTCATTTTCGCACACTATATGAACGACGTATTGCTAAGATATTTAACATCTTCACGAAAGAGAATTTTTCGGATTATTGCGATCTATTGGCATTGACTTAATTAAAAATGCGCTTCATCCTTATCATCCTCATCAATTGTGAATCTATCCGCTACTCAAATCCTCAAGGAAGCTCACATCGAAAAATGAAAGCCAAGAATGACCGCTTCAAATCTTCTTCTATCAAATAAAAAAGTAGCTCGCTTTAATCCATCTTTAATTTGTCACAACCATGTCAGTGCCACTTCCGAATCATATCATGAAATGCAATGAAGAAGCTATTATTGCAATTTATAACCGGATTCACTCAGTCGAGGAAAATAAGTAGTGCGTAACAGTAAAATGCAGTGTCATAGCCAATTATTATACAACCCGCCAGGGAATGACAACAGTCCAATAATAAAATAGCGCAGAACTGATGATGTCACAAGTTAAATTGGAAAAATTACATATGCATAAAGAATACAGATAGAAAGAAAATGCTGAAAATGGCATAAGCATTTAGTCAAAAGTCATAGAGATAGTAAAAATAATGATTCCATGATGGCCACAATGTGGTTTTGACGCTGTTACTCGTGGCAGTGCCTAACAAGGTGTTCTATGATTCAATGCAAGTGCTAACAACGATAATTTCTTGTAGAACATTATGTAGATAAGAGGATCACCTACAGGCCCGTTCTAGTTCCGTTCCGGATTTGATAAAAAATTGGTCACCTTGATGATGGATGACGAGATATTGGAGACTGTTTTATAATGGGTCACCATGTTGCCCAAACAGGAATACGACACACTGACATCGGAGGAATTTTGATAGAGAAGTGGCAGAAAATCAATTGATATCAATTGATAGAGAAGTGCAGAAATTAATTTTTTTAGTAATCGTGGAACCAGTGTGATTTCTTCAGTCCTGATCTCGTGTCGACAGACTGCCTGTGACATTATCTGAGAAGCCGATGAGTTGCACAGACCTGTCCAACAAATTTCAGTTGTTTCATGACGTCTACAAGGTGTCGGAATCGAGATTTAAGGCAGTTTGTCGTTTGCAGTTGACAAAAAAAGTAGTTTGTAGTCAGCTGCAGACGTATGAGTAGCTGTAGTTTGTAGTTTGTCTTTCTGTAGCTTACAGTCAAAATAAGCACTCACACTGCAGAGAGTCGCTTGTGAATGCTGATGAGACTCAGAGTATGCCGACATTTACTAAGCGGAAACAATTGGCTCTAATAATGTGTATTGTGAAAAAAGCGTCCCAAGCAGAGAGATCTTCTGAGAGAAATGTGGTTCGATGATAAAAATGATTTCTATCGATAATTTCACTTTACAGCGACGATACTGATCACGCAAGTTTTTCTATTTCTTTATTTCATCTTCGATTGCCATTCCGGACTCCGATGAAACTTCTCTCCAGCAGTTTTCATTGAAAACTAAATTACTATAGTCTTTGCATGATACAGCGTACATCATATATTGCAGGATACTTTTGCACTATTTCAATAAAAAGCTAAGTTGACATTTCGGCGACAGTCGCTGTTGATTCAACGTGAGTGAAATTAACAACAATGAGATTAAATACACGATAGATAAATAGTCGACTACTTGCAGTTTAATCGGTATGTATCCCATTGCAGATTACGATGGTACGGCCATGTGGTAAGGAAAGATGAAAGTGATTGGGTGAAGAGAATATGGAAGATGAAGATCAACGGACCAACACCAAGAGGCCGCCCGAAGAAGACCTGGGAGGAAACTGTGTCCGCAGACTGTCGGCAATTGGGCCTCAAAGAAGCCGACGCCCTCGAACGAAACACCTGGAGGCATTCCATGAGGATCAATCGTCCAACCCAACGGAGATGGAGAAGAGGACGTTAAACGGATAAAGTAAGTAAAAGTAAGTGCTACTGGCTGTTCCCATCGCGATTGGTTGACGACAAACTGGCAGCGACAGATCGATTTGTAGCTGACGACAGTCAATTTGGTAGCCGGTTACAAACTACAACAAATGCAGTCGTTGACTACAAAACTACAGCCAGTGGGAACCAGCATTTATGGTGAACAAATACGTGAGTCGCATCAACCTTCATAATTTCTTTATTCATGATGGATTTTCTATAGACAATTCTGCGTATTAATTTGATCAATTTTCATTGGGTGAGACTGAAAAATGTTCTCATTGTAGAGAAAGGACCTGCAAATTTTACAACACTGAAGTCATTTATTTGATTGCCTTGCCGAGATCATCAATGTCTCCGCTATTATTTTCAAATTTTCACTTTTGTATCAAGTCAATCTTTCTAACTTCTCAACGCTCCACTATCATGGGAATAGAAATTGGATTCTATATTCACAATCATCGTAATCTAACACTCATATACTCGTCCCGTGAGACCATCAAGTAACTGAATACGGCAACCAAATCTCTGAAACTTGCTGAACTAGCGCAAATTACTGAATCGTAATCAACGTTATCTGCCATCCGTGATGTTCTGATATTATAATGAGTCCAGACGAAGTTCCTGCTTTCAGATAGAAATGAATATACCTGATGAGGGCTAAACACAGAGTCACATGTTTTTTGATAGATAATGTATTCGCAGGAATGTTTCAGTAGACGGCTACCACCATCAGTGACCACGATCAACGCACAAGGATGCAATAATAAACAGGACTTGATGAAATGAAAAATCCATGCGAGTGGCTGTGATTGAGTACGATTATTCATGAGACAATGCGAATGAAGAAAGGACTTCATGTACAATTATTCAGCAATTTTTGTGTATGAAGTGCTGAGAGAATTTTGAAATTATCTTTAGCTAGGATATGTACTTGAAACGATATTTAAGATGGGGTTGACTTTGAACGTGCTCGTTTATCCTAGCATATATATGGCGAGGGCTTCACCGACGTAGCCCGGACTGCAATGCTCTTAAGCACATTTATACACTACGGAGGATAACTCACTAAAAGGAATTGGATCTTTATTGCTTGTCATATTTGCGTTTTGCAAGTGTTCAAGGCAGTTCTTAAAATACTATTTTCTGAAGTACTATTTATGTGGCCAATACTACGATTTATTTGAGAGAGAAGAGTTGAAACACAGGGGAATTACCAAAATATTTCAGTTTCTTCGTTAAATTTTATTTTTCGCTTAGGAAGATAACATCGCTCAAAGACCTTATTTATTCTAACAGGATGATATCCGCTTTGGACAAATCTATTCCTAACTTTATTTTTTTATAATCGCGGTAGACAGGGAAACTGCCTAGTTATCGAGATCTATTGTACAAGGCTTTAATGGCGTTGTTCTCATAAGAATTTTTTTTATTACTATTATCCAATTGGCTTCAAATCTGTCATTTTGATGAAAATGTCCATATCTAGAAAATTAATTGAGTTATTTGTCGGTTCTTCTACAATAAATTGAAGTGATGAACTAGCGTTATTAAGCTGTCTAAAAACATGAGGGTTTCAGTTCGAGACCGAAAGACGGCTAAAACGTCATCAACGTACCTAATGTAAAAAGCCGACATTTGCATTTTACTTTCTATAATGTTTAATGAGAATTCAGCCATAAGAGAAAGAGAAAAAGTGTATATATTTGAAATAATGAAAATCGATAAATACAAAGAAAAGTAATGCGCAAACGCTGACAGGATTCATATCACATAAAAGACAAATAATATCTGATACTTACAAGAAAAATTCTAGTATTTACACATAAGCCCATTTGACCTTCCACAAAACCATGGAAAAAATGAATTCGAACGCCTTGCAGTGTGTGATACTGGTAACATAAAATGTCTGGTATACAACAAACGATTAGGTACGAACGTGCTAAGCGGATGACACGGATTTTCACAATTCAGCAACAATTTTAAGCCACATTGAAGAAATGTATCTGAGATATCGTCAAACATGTTACACGAGCAATGACGACCGCAAATAAAGCGATGAGCCCTCTTCTGAAAGCGATTTAATTTACTTAATAAAACTAGAGACAAATTACCATATACATGAGAAGCATATATAAACAAGGCTGTGATGATTGCGTGATAAACAGATATCAAATCGTTTTTACACAAAGAATCACGTAAACAACGGATTATGTACAAACGACGCGAGGCCTTTTTTAAAACGTCTTTGATTTGTGCCTCCCAGCTAAGATTTGTAGTGAGAGCAAAACCAAGAATTCTAAGAATATCAACTCTTACAAAATCTGCAGAAATCGGTGGAGGAAAATATAATATAGAGCGTGGTATAATAATTTCTTTACACTTATTTTTGTTCAAGCGAAGACGTGCACTCACAAAAATCTCTTCAATATCTGACATGGAAAACAAAGTCTGACTCGTACATTCAATAGTTTCAATGATCGTTACATCGTCAGCGTATTTGACACACTGTGTAAGAGGCCAACTCAAGTTCACTGACCCCATAAAAGCTGCGAATAAGTAGGTTCCCAAAACGGATCCCTGAGGAACACCAGATGGATCCAGATGGAACACAGATTGTTGAGCCGCATCTCCCATTGATCTTTACACAATACGATCGAGCAGTAAGAAAAGATAGTAGCCACTTCAAAAAGCCATGATCCAGTCCCATACTCTCTAAAAAATTCAGCAATCGGTTGTGTTGCAAATGGTCAAACGCCTTCGATATGTCCAAACACAATACACGTACAGCAGCAGTACTTCGATGATCTAAAGATGAAGAAATGTGATCTTGAATTGCCACTAGAGCACTCGTAGTTGAACCATGTGGTCTGTATGCATGTTGATTCAAACCATAACACCCAATCAAATCAACTTTCATACAACGCAGCACTAGTCTCTCAAACACCTTACCAAAAACAGATGATATCGATATCGGACAGAAGTCCTTTATAGATGGTTTGCTCTTCTTGGGAATTGGGTGCGTGTATGCCTGCTTGAAACAATCTGGGTAGATTCTTGCCTGTAATGAACGATTGTATATCACTCGCAGAGGTTTACACAATAAATGAGCTCCAGCCGAAATGAGACGCAGAGGGATCTGGTCCGGTCCACAGGATTTGTAATTCTTTAGGCGAAGCAATTCACAGAGAACGGCTTCAGACGAAATTTGACAAGTCCAAGTATCATTTGAAAGAGAAACTAGCCGCTCGTCATCACCACAGGCAAAATTTGATCGGAATTCCTTACTAAAGGCCTCAATAAGATCATTCAGAGAAATATAGTCGTTTCTAAGACTATGAAAGATATCAGTTGACGTTTGATTACCACGAACCTCATTGACGAATTTCCATAGACCATTAGCTGTTTTTCTATGTTTATTGGCCCAAATGCGCTTTGCTGATATAATTTCCGATTGAACTTTAGATTTATAATGCTGGTACATCACCCAATCTCGCTTCCGAAATGAATCCCAACGTTTACCAATTAAAAGCTTCAACAATGGAGTAATCCACGGTTTGTCACGCTTGGTAAAAGTTACCATTTCAACCGGAATGAAAGAACTGCAGTAATACAATGTATCGTACAGTAGAAAAAGTTACACATTTCGTTTATTGTGGAAAAATGATCCACTGAGGAAAAATCGATTGCCGATAGGTGTTGCAGAAACGTATTAATGTTACTTTCACGAAAATCATATACGGGTACACGACACACAGGATCACTATCTGATTCGGAAGAGGATGAGTTCAAAAAGATGGTATTATGGTCGGAGTTTTTGATAGGAGCACCGACAATTGCTGACTTATCATAAATATTGCTGAGTTTATCATCAATCCAAATGAGGTCAAGAATTGAATCATTACGGGTAGGAACTAAGACTTTGTTTGATAGGGCCAAATCCTCTTCAAAGACAGTACAAGAAAAATCATTGAAGTCCCCTCCAACAATAATGTTCCAATCAGGATGCACAGAAAGAACAATGTCGATTTCACCCAAGAAGAAATCACTGATCTCGTCATGGTCTGCTTTACTCAAACCAGGTGGAATGTAAGCAACACAGCTCAAGATATGGTTGGAGTTGCATTTCAGAACAACAAACAGTATTTCACAGCATGAAGGACATCTATTAGATGGCAGATGAACCGAAGACCTGATTTCATCATTTACCCACAAACAAACACCTCCGCCCCTCCGAGCTTGCCGATCACAGCGAAATAACCGATATCGGGGAAAACTGAGCACATTATCATCGACATTTCTCGGATGACTATTGACGGGAGGTATGCCATAATTTTTCCGAAAACACAACTGTGTAGTCTCTCCCCAAGCTTTATTGCCGATAAAAGTGATTTTATAAAAGAAAAGAAACACCGGACCAACGTTTCGCTCACCGTCCGAGCTTGCTCACGGTCACGCTCATAAATGGCGGGCAAGAAGTACAAATTACTTTAATTAGCAAGCACCTCAAACACAGTTCTTAATAAGTTAACTCGTGTTTTCTATTGATTTCAGGTTCCAACATTCTAATATATCGACTTTCAGCAGTTCTAGCAAGTACAGGCGTACTGACTTGGCAAAGAATATCGAAATGAAAGTCACTGATGGTCATAGATCCCACCTTTATCCCACCCATTATCCCTTGATGGCCTTTATCCCACTCATTTCTATCAGTCACTGTACCATCCTTTCTCTCAGGGATGCCACGAAAAATCAAATTGTTCGCACGTAGAAGGCGTTCCTCCATTTCAATATATACCTGCTCTGTGTGAGATCCATCTAGCATAACCTCTATTTCATCGATCTCACGCTGCTGCAATTCTTGTCTCTCATCAATGAAAACCACTTTCCTTTTCAGAAGCTCAACAGATGACAGCAAGTTAGTGATCTTTACATTTAACTCATCTATTTTGGTTGAAAAAGAAGCGATAATCTCCTGCTTCATGTCATTCAATAACCCTTTAAAAATGTCAATATTGCCGGAATTCGAGCGGTTGTTAATTAATTAATTAATGGAATTCGAGCGATTGTTCCGACCGCTCTTTCGTAAAGGTTGCTCCTCATGATTGGAAGACATTACAACCGCATGTATGATAAACCTGAACAAAAATTTACAGGTAAAAATTGAACACCACACGACTCGAATGAAGTTCCACGTCACAGACCACTGGACTATCCACTTCGATGAACTAATTGTTGTCAGTACATAAATATAAGTTTATTCAGTAGTGAAAGTTAATGCCCTCACACAGATATCTATGCCCAGCTGATATCAACACGTGACCAATGACGTCACACCAACACAGAAGTTTACAACCGGCAGCAAAGGTAAAAGTAAAGCACTATTTTTAGAACCAAATGCAACGACGAGATTCAATGGAATATTCACCGATCAGCAATGTGAGATATAATCAGCACAAAAACCACAGAACTCCTGGGATAACGACCAAACCAGACCAAAATTGCAAAAACGAACCACACCAAGTAGAAGACCAGATCACGAGCAATCCAACGAACCAAAAAATTAAGGAAACCACCCTCAAAACACTACCAAACGAGCCAAAATTCACAAATCCACGAGACAGAGCGAGCGCACGTCCAACCAGTCACGATGGGTCATAAGAGTTGCAAGGGAGGATCCTTGTTCATTGATCGTTGTCACTGATAGCATACCTACTGAAACATGTCTGTGAATAGAGTATCTGTCAAAAGCTTGCGGTTTCTATCTCTCAATCACATATCTATCACTAGCCTATGTATGCAATCACTCCACGCCAAGTCATGCTATTATTTTAAACTCATCAATCCCAGCTGCATCCTGGGCATGAATCCATACTAGGTGACTAGGGGTGGAGCACACTTTATACACAGAACTTGCCTCAGATTAGGGTTAGTAACCTTAACTGAGTCATGGTATCTCCCGGGGCAGCAGACTCGAACTTAAGACCGTCAGCAATTTCGCGCCGAAGCCAACTGTGCTATCCTGCCATATCCCTAATTTACGTGGAAAATCAGTCGAAAACCATCGAGGTATGGTGCGCCTACATTCCAACTATCAATCGATCTTCAACGAAATATTTCAAATCGCATTTTCTGGTTCACAAAATCCCACTATCGTTCAAGATGACAAACGTTGAGTTATTTATCCTGCAAAATACTTGTTGATAAGACATTGACTACTTTCACATTTGACAGTTTACATGAATGAACGGCTTTGGAGGAAATCTGTTGCGATATTTCCTTATCGCCGTCTTTTCAGACGAAAACATGGATGTGACCATGTGGAGATGCATCAATAGAATGTAAAGTTTTTAAAGTAAACTGAACTATTAAATTCAATTTCACTTCGCAAATTGACACAAACAACTGTATATTTCAAAACACATCCATATTGTAGAACGCTTGAATTTATATAAATACTTCTCGTGTCATTAAAAGTGATCAGATAGAGCTTATCAAGCTCATTCAGATCATTTTGCCGTATTCTTCAGTTTTCTGTTCATCTATGTTTGCAATTTTAGCTAGCATCTCGTTATTGGTGTTTGATTGCTTTTAAATTGCAGAAAACTGTAAGTTTCAATTTTTTCCTTCTCCTCAAATAAAAGTTTGACTAGCATGTCCATATCGTGTATCATACTCTACATCAGGTTGTGGATATCAGAGTCTTTAGTGCTAATTTTATCTATGTGTTCTCGACATTGAATAAGCCAATTTCTTCTAGGATTTTCCCTTAGGGAATTTGTTTAACTTTGTATTTATTCCGCTCCCTGATCTTCCCACCTTTTAATTATGACGTATTTCAAATTTTTTCTCCTAGCACAGCTATGAGTCATGAACGAAGCTAGGGGTCACTCAATGAAAAAGTGATGAATTAACCCTTTGGGGATATCGAAACTGATACAGCTATAAAATGTAATCATTAGTATCTCAGTAAATTTTACCATTACTCTCTGTCGAAGTAAACGACGAAGTAGTAGCAATGTTGAAGCACACGCTTTCAGACTTCGTCAGGTAAATGTCAGCCACAGGATCTGACGGAGGCTTCGGCCGAAAATATGCAAGAAGCACTTAGTAAATGTATCTTCGAGGTGTCGCAATCTGTCCTAGATATCATTGTTTTGATGCGTTACTATCAAGACATATGAAGCTTACAGAGAATAAATTATTACAAAGCGTGTTGCAGTAGTTTCATCTTTGACTCTTCTTTTGACATATCATCTCTTATCACTGGTTTCACGTGCTCATTATCATCAGATGCTTGCTGCCTCTGTCATAAACGGATGTATAACCAACGATTTCCACATTACAAATCGCTAGTAAAAGGGAAACTAAAATACCTCTGATTAAATGGAAATTCATTAAATTACTTACAAAAATGAAAATGCCTAATGACTCAAAGGACTCCGTAATGCACTTAAGTAAGAAATGTTTTCTTTTCAGTTTTTATATAAGGAAAGCTCAGATTTCACGAAGATGAGAAAACTCAGATGAGCAAAATTGTGCTGCTGATTGGTAGCGGAATAATGGAGATAATTGTGCTATTGTGCATTCTGGAAATGTAGGTTAGACTGCTAAAGAAGTAGTTGAGGTGTGAACATATTTAAGGTTACAAGACCCTAACTTAAACCACCAATATATCGAACAAAGACACATGGATGTGTATATAATTTTAAAGTGCTTGACAACTATTGATGACTATTTACTTTTCGAATTTCAACTTAATAGTTTAGATCGACATGGACAGCACTTCTATCATATTTGACTCGGCGTGCAACCACTGGACAAAGATATCACAATAAAAAGAACTTCTATTGGTAAGAAGCATCTATTGAACAACTTTTGGGATATTCAGTTGTGTTTTCAGCATTGGAATGTTCTTTCATGCCTTATTAAATTGCGATTTTGATATGCAAGCACAGACTTCGCAAGGAAAAAATCAGATTGAGCATATGCTCGTTAGCAAGATCCAGATTATGACAAGTTTCTACTATTTTTCTTTATTGAAGAGAAAATATTGCTTAACAGAACTGGCACTGTGTTTTACTACATAAAACTTTGGTTAATTTAAGTATTGCTGGACAGGCTGCTCTCCATACTCACGTCAGAAGAAAGGAAATTATGCATTGCAGTCTCCGCTGTTTGCCGTGATTCTTCGAACTTTTCTTCAGCATTTCTGATGTCGTCTTCACCAATTTTAGAACCTGCGAATAAATATATGATCATTATCAGTAAACTAATACGATGAAAAGGCTAACTAATTCGTCGTATGAAGGAGCGACAACGGAAATTATTTTCAAATCGAAAACATTTGGATTCCCATTCACATGCAAGTCAGTGAACGAACCATAAATCAACTTGACAAGCAGAGAAATCATTCACCGTTTTTACAAGTTGAGTGCAAACTTCATCCTCACTAGTTGACTGAATAAAAAAGCCATGTGGGAAACAATCAATAAAAACCTTTGTTATATCAACACGAAGAGAAGGCAAGCTCCAGCACCGAAATTCAATCTACTTGATGCAATCAAACTAACAGTTCAAATCGTTTGAATATCATTGTTGTTTATCAACGTTGTAATATTACTTTCTACAAATACACTAACGCTTCACTTCCACTACATTTGAAAATGAAATTCAAAATTATCAGACAGCAAAAATATGCTATTCAAAAGGGGGAAAAGGAAAGTACTTGAACAAGCGGTACAGGAAAAACTGTGTTTAATTTAGGATGTGTAGATGTTTAAAACATATATCATTTTATGACTTCTACGTATAATAGCGGCATAGGTGCTGATTTCTAATAGAAGATTCGTACAATTGACAGTTAATGAGCATTTTACAAATATGTATTTTCTGATAAAAATGTATCTGATAAACTGTTTACATATTGTGTCTACACAGAAAAGCCTATTTGTGTGTTATTATGCGATATAACGAACTCACGGCAACTGAAGAAGCTACACCTTCAAACAAGATGAATAGATTCCTACAGATCTTGAAAGCTTAACAAAAAATATTTACTCTGATTCCACCACCCAATGTTCATAAATAACAACTTTATGTAGTAATACAGGTAAAACAATAACAGGCCTAGTTCACAGACTAAAACTTGTGATTGACTCATGCACTCGCACGGAGCAGGACGTGGAATAACAGCAAGTTGAAACAGTAACTCTATATGACCTCCCTTATAAACAGTTGATACATTCATCTGTTAATCAATGTAGTGCTAATTACGGTTGTGTAAAACATTTAAGACTGAAATCGTTGCCGTGAATGATTTTACGCATCAGTTGAAGCAATTCTAGAGTTATTACTTCAGTACATACACTTTGACTTCAGCTTCGTTGTCCCTGTTTAGTGACTGACTACACAAATGTAATCGTTGTTTGTCATTTATACATCACTAAAAGTCCTCGCTCGATGTAAGTTTCGCATCTCACATTTTTCTGAATCTCATGCCGAATTTAAGTGGATTGAAGTCATGAACCCTATACAGTAGGATTCTGCTATCATCTACTACATTACATGTCGCAAACAACATCAACTTTACTATCCGTATACTCAGGTGTAAAATATCAGAATAAGCGGATAAAGGCTTCAGTCACTAGCCATTCAAAGCGATCGTACCGAGTTGCCAACATAAGTACGCCAGGAAAATGAGTTCAAGGTATCTAAAGACATAATGACGCAGCAAAATCCACTTTCCAAAGCACCATATTGAAATCAGTAGTCTGCTGACATGTCTCATGCACAGGTCTAATTCAACTCATTCCACACTAAATTTATAATTTTTAACCATTTATAATTAACTTCCAGTTGGCAACTCGAATACTGTGCGATTTCAGTTAACATCCTAATAATTTTGGGTGAACGTGCAAGAAGTTATCTACAATTTCAGTGTCAGTGGCAGACATTAACAGCCTGATGTGTCAGTGGCAGATATATCAGTGCTACATCAGACTAAGGCATTCGAACCATTAACATTCGCGGTCATTTTTGCGTCTCCAGTTTTATCATACTCTATCTGCACTTCAACACAAACTTTGCACACGCGTTTCGCATCGAGCACTAAACAATCAACAAAAGAGTAGCAACATAATTTCCTCATCACATATTCATGTACTAAGTCTGTCTGTCGTAGTTGAAGTGTAAACTTCCTGAATTTTCCATACATGTTTAATAATGCTAATGATAAAAATAAATCATAAACTAAGTTCCCGAATGTCTTTAGACCTGAAGAATGACAATAAATATTAGACATAAAGCGAGTCAGAATCCTGTTTACAAATCTTTATATGAAACTTGACTAAGGAAGGATGTTCCATGCACGGGTCTTTCAAACACGCGAAAACTTCGAATAAGCAATACAACTACTATGGTTATAATTAGGCGATGCGAATATATTTATTCAACCAGACGCAAGCCTGTCAAACTGGAAGAGATAAAGAATTTATTATGTCAATACCATCATGTAAACTTCAATGACTTCAATGGAGAGCATGAAGAGCATCCATTCGGAGCAAGCTTACAAGTTTTGAACTACTTTATCAGATGCTTTTCATTTTTCACTGTTAAAACTTGCAATCATCGCAAGTAGAAAAATCATTTAGATAACCGCACTTGTTAAAGCGTTGAAAGTCATATTAGTCACGAGAAGCATTGAAAAATTGTGACGATCAAATCTAGTGCTGAATTTTTTTTAAATCAAACTTTATCATGTTTTATTACGACAAAACTGTACATTTGACGGATACACTTAACGGATTTTAGGCTCGATCTGTTTTATGTAAAGTTCTTTTAATGATGTCAATACAGGCAATTTTAGAGAATGCTTCAATACCTCACGACTTTTAACAAATAGAAATATCTGAGTTTTCCCAATTTGCTAACGATGATTATAAGTCATGATACAGAAAAAGTGAAAGGTATCCAACAAGTGGTTTGAAAGTTGCAAGCCTATACTTTTGGTACGGCTCTCATAATTAAGGGACCACATAATTCAGTTAAAGTAGCGTCAACTCAATGTCGATGGAAACGGTTCTATAAATGCCGATAAACCCCTGAATTTTCTGAAGACCTATGCTCATCGAACTGTTAATGAAAAGTAATCGTACACAGGCATCTTATTGAAGTCGTTATTTCAATTTATCTGTTTGACCACAACATCGATGGATTCAATTCAATTCTCCGCATCATTGTCCTTCAGGTTAAGGAAGCAATCATCATCATCAGTTAAACTATCGCAAAATCCACACTTACGAAACTGTATTTTTGTCTATTCTAAGTGCTTCAGTGTTTCTGTATGCTTGATTGTATTATAAAGTTCAACTATGCTTATGAAACCTCACTATTTTGGCTACATATTTCATCAGCCTATGATATAATTGAGTGAATGGTTTTTTTTACATAATATTGCTTGTAAGTAATATAATGCAAACATGTCAATATGCAAGTACTTATTATGTTAATTCGTTGGAATAATAATAGTTCATAAATAGATGAATAATAGCTCTCTCCATCAACTATTACAGTCCCTTTAGTTGTCACAGTAGCTTCAAACTGCTGCTGATTTTATGTCACGAAGTTGCTACTCTGGAATGCGCAAGCACACGGACCATTATATCGTCGCTTAGTAAAGGCCTTATTCAAATTTCATTCTGTTAATATCTGATGAATACTGGAGCAATACAATTTTCTGCCTAAAATTTCTGTTTAGATCGCAATTAGATACATGCACTTTTCTTGTAACGAGTCTTATATTAAGATGAATGCAAACTCCGTTCAATTTCTCTCTTGCTGTATCAAGAATAACCTTGTGATCTTTTGCCGTCAAATCCTTTGACAGTGCGTCTCGACGTCAAAATTAAGATAATAATAGCCATCTATTCAATATATTACCGGATAGGGACAAATTAGAAACTATCCATCTAAAGCTCTCTAGAACTCTTCGCAAAGTCTCTCTCTCTCCCTCAATAACCCCTTACTCCCACGCAATCTACAAATGATAAGGAGAGAAAGTCAGATCAATGCTCATTCAAGGCCTACCGCTTAGTGGCAAGCATTCAAGCCGGACGCACGTCAAACCATCTGTCGCCATAGCAACCAAATTAGTTGACACTAGAAGGGAAATAGGAATGCCTGCCTCTTTATAAAGGCCAGAGGGAGCTGTATACAAGTTCGAACCTAATGCTGCGAAACGAAGCTTCATGATCCGCAGAGTAACGATTGTAATGAAACTATCGAGATTGAGAGCGGTTCAATTGAACAACTTCTTTCGATCAATTTCCAAGCATCGTGGATTGAGGACAAATTGATGGTTGTCCTATTTCAGGTTTAGCATGCGAATTCTTGCTGATAACTTACTGAATATTGCATTATCTGTAAGGCATTCAAAGCTTGCGAGATCATTTCAAATCTCAATGCATTTAATGAATTAAAGGAGATGGCTAGTTTATCAACTTCATCACTTGCACAAGTAAATTGACGAAAACCTACGATATGCACTCAAACTGTGACATATTTTAACCAACATATCGTGTTCGGGCAAGCTACACTGTTTGTACAGTACAAGTTGATGCAAGTTACATAATATAATAAGCTAATGCATCGGTTTCAAGAAAGCACAGCTTTGCAACATAAATGAATTCTAAATTTCTACAGAAATGACGCATCAAATAACAATGACAGCAATAGGATCATGTTTCGTTAATGTCAGATTTTTAGTCTTCAGCAGAAATAGGAAATAAAAAAATTGCAATTATCATTATTTATCTAATAGAGCAGTTTGAAAAGTTTTGGTTTTAAGACTGAAATATATTTCAATTGCGAACATTAAAATCACAAAGATGACATTTTCCTTGCTCTATCAGCGAGTCTTTCTCAAGACAACGAATGTTTAGTTTTGAAACAAAGTCTGAAATGAACGTCAAGTACACCATGCATTTCACATAGAAAATTTGCGCTGTGAGAATGTTTGCGACACTGTTGCATTATCAAATGCTGAAGAACTTTCAAAGAAAGTCGAAATTTTATCTAAGAAGCGTGTGTGCGTAAACCCAGTGAAATTTCTTCATATTGTCTTTCAAGTTATGAATCGATCCTTTAAAGTGTTCTGACATTTTTTACTGAAACACAAAATTTCCTTTAGCCACGACGACTTTCTTGCTTCTGTAGATGACAACACTTTTACTTCATTGAATTATTGCTGTCCTTTTCTATTCCTCAATAGTCTTGGTCTCCTTCGTCTGCCTATCTAGGAAAATCTTAATACAATGCAATTTGCAACTTAAAAGTTCCTAAATATTTGCGCCTAGAGATCCCTAAAATCAATTGTGATTTCTTCAATTGTTGTGATTTTCACTGTTTCATGCAATCTATGTTCCACTTCAAAATAGCTAGGGATAACTTGGACAAATTTCAATGTGAAAATGTTTGAAACGAATTCTGACCAAAAATTTGGAGTTTTGACTGGATTTACCGCATACGAGTGGGTTAGAGCATAGGTCTGAGCTATGAAAGATGCATTCCTTCTTCTATATCAAATTATACGATAAATGACGTCAGAAGTTGGCGGACTCTCTGTACAAGCACATAAAAGATCAATTGGATAGCATGCTAGCAGTTCAAACTATATTAGCGCTTCTCACAATTTTCTACTTCGCAATGTTTGTGCACAAAGTATGAGAACTCACGCTCATAAAATCTTAGTTCAATCTACATTCACACACACAAACTGCTAACAAGTAATTAAAAGAGGTCACTATATCCATCTATTGGGAATATTAGGGAAAATGCACAAGCATCACATTTATTCGGTTTCAGATATATTTACTTGGGTATTTTCGAGTGATCTGATGGGAACGCTCTGGTTAACAGTACTATCAGGCTCAAATCATACACGATGCACTTCGACCGTTGAAGTATTGAGTACAGATTACTGCCACTTCATTACTTTCATCTAGTTAAAAGACAAGCATCATGATACCATTGCTGCAATTAAAAGTTTGATAATAATGACTGCAGTGATGATTCACGGAATTTGCTGCTTCAGCTATAACTGCACGATTATGAAGGTATAAAATGATCATCGATTTACATAAAACATAAGAAAATATCTCATGATCATTCATCACATCATTCAAGCACACGAATCATATAAAGTGGAATATATTCATTTGATAGTAAAAAAGTGGCAACTATATTGATGATTCCACAAAATCTTTCTCTGTTGATTACAATTGATTCATCCAACCATTAGCAGTATAATTATACCACGATCAGTCTTGTTATATTTGTCATCATTCAGCAACAATCTACAAAATCGCGCTTTTCCGTTTAGCCATAACAAATAGGGATGATGGATTTTGTTAAATAACTCAAACAAAACATAACTTTAACATAAAATCCACCAGCCCTGTCACCAGTTATTTTTTATCCTTCAATAATATAATTCAATGTGAGAACACCTACTGTCTGTAGATCACGTGACGTCCGCGAAGCGCCAAATGAAACAGAGAGACAATACATTCGTTGTAGACTTTGCAAAGTTACACGTAAGATCATAAATGCCAAGAGAAGCGAAAGACAATGTCATATGCAATATGTCGATACAGGACAATAGAATAAAATAATAGTCTGATCATATAATGTCAGAAAAGAGAATACACCAGGACCATGCGCTCTAACCCGACACGACCATACCATAGAAGCATGTCTGACCTTGAGGCGACCAATGAAGATATAAACACATGAACATGAATGGGAATACACGGTGAGCGTTAGTTTTACTGAATTGATGACTACACTACACTATATGAGGTGCGTACTGTACATGTATTTGCAAGCATGCACACAGTGTACGGTATTCTACTATCTAATTTGAATGCTGCTATGGGCTTGTTCATTCATAACTAGTTTCAACAATCGACATTTGTAATAACATCACTTAATATACAAAATTCAGTGAAAACACGAAGTCTAGTTCAAATAATATCTGCATTTATGTACAGTGGCCGCCACTTCATCAACTCACCTTATTCGGAGGAAAATTGAAGTTAATAAGCGGCGAAATTATTAACCAAATGCCATCTTTCTTTTGTTAGCCTCATTGCCAACCCATACAAAGTGCTTTGATGCAAATAAAACCCGTAATACATTACGTATTATGAACCTGATCAATCACAGCTACTGGACCTATAAAGTTTGGCTATCAAAATCGATGATCTACACATTTTCTGTGCAAAAGCCGAACAATTTTGAATTAGTGCACAGTGAAACTCAAAAAATTGCTCGATCAAAGAGGTTTGTAGCCATTCAAGTAGAGCAGCTTTCATCGATTGAGATGACGTCAATATCCATAAACTGATATAATTCTTGAATTACCTATAGGGGGAAATATATCGGCGAATTTTTTATTGTTGATCAAGATGGCGATAAGTGAATTGATGATCTACAATAGTAACCTCATGACGTTTTTGTTGCATATGGTTAAAATAACTTTGCAAGTTCGCAAGACAGACTTTTTGTTTAATAAAACTGAGATGAATATATTGAATATTTGCATCATGTTCACGGAACAGAACATTTAGAGAAATATATACAATTTCAGTTGATTTGAGCTCAATGTAGGCAGCTATTAACTAAATTAAATGAAACAAGATAAACGAATAAACTTTCCAATTGGACAGCACATTAGGAGAGCGCCATTCTTTCACGCTTTTATACTCATTCATCGTACTCTTGCTGTTTTGCACTTGAGTGCCAGTAATCAAACACCAAATGTCTGTCTCTACTTAGGTTTGAAACCATATCTCCCAGATACAAAACGAACACTGCCCACGGCACACTGATGCTCATAATGAAATGCTTGCCAAGTCGATTGGTGACATTCTCATCGAATGCAGCAGGTCGACGAGCGTATCTGCCCCGCATCGACACTGCAGAAATCTCGCATACTACACTGCTTTCATTACACTGAATAATTTTTTATAGATTTAGCGGATAATTCGACGTAGGTTATGAATACTTATTTAATAGTCCGTCTGCAAAATTAGCCCTTTGTTCCATTAACATACAGGGAAGATAATTGAGTTTTGTTTCAAATATTGGACTACTGACACGATGAACAAATGAAAGATTTTGCTACTAAGCTGATGGGATGTTTAAGCGTTGAGTAAGCGTTATAAGCGGTGAATACGACACCATTGAAACTATCTACAAAAATTCCAACCCAAGCTCGCCTCGACTAAATCAGCGGCAGCGCTTATCAACCGTCAACTACTGCAAAGCATTATCAAATGTCGTCTGAAAAAAGCACTGAAATATATTCTGTATATACACGTATTTCTAATTATTATAATATTACAATATAATAGATACAATTTCTGCCATTAAAAGTCACAATTAATCAGGTAGAAAATATAGCTGATAAACAGTAACTAACGAGAATTCCTATTCTACTCAACTGGTGTAATTGTTACGCACAAAAAACAGGGTTCCTACGCTTTTTCTGATTCAAAAATAAAGGAGATTTAAGGAGATTTTAAGAACATTAATCATTTAATTTAAGGAGGCATGACGGCTCAGTTGGTTAAGTGACCGCACCGATAACATAATGTACAGAAGGTCCAGGGTTCGATCCTCCAACTAGGGAAGTATAGAAAAGATGAATTCTCGACTCTCTGATAGTCACATTCTGCTAGGAAGAACGATTCCAAATCCGAAGTGTGACGTCTCAAAAGTAGTCCCAAATTTGAGAAGTCATTTTGTAAATTGTGATATGAAATTCCATTGAGCCATGTATATCCAATGTTCATGGAAAAAATTTGTTTCGTTTTGGAACTCCATTAGCGTCATCAATCAAAAAATATTTCTTTCTGTGTAATTTTTACATTTGGAAGTACGCTCAAAAGTAATCATGATCCTCTGTGAATTTGAATTTTCGTAATGATAACAATTCTTTACCTTTGCACTTTGCTGTCGAATACACAGGGCAGGTGCAGGCTCATCAATATTTGCCGAACTGAATTGTTAAAAGTTGCTAACCTGATTAAGCAATTTGCAACAATGGAAACAAGAACATATCAACAAGGAACAAAATATAAAGCTAAGTTTTGTTTGTTAAATGTACATGTATATCATAAAAAATATCATTAGACAAATGATTACAATTGATGAAGAATATTGATTTCCGCAATCCAAGAGAAAATATAAAGTAAAGTCAGCTGAAAGAAACAAGGCTGGATTGCTTTCACTATCATGATTTTTCTATTTGTTCATCACAAACTACCTCTGAATACATAAAAAAAATCCATAAAACATGATTCGGATTCGAAGTTGAAAATCGTGGTTGTCCTAGTCACAGCTATTGGCTTTATACATGAAACAATGTTTGCCCCACCTTATCAACAAAGAATTTGAAGTTATTCTGGAATAAAATTATTATAAATTCAAAATACACGCGTACTATGGTAAGCTATAACTATACGGATATGTTTGATTTCACTAATTTCATTATCCAGTAAAAGAGATACAATGAAAACGTTTTCTAGTAGAAGTATTATTGAAATAGGTCTCAATAAATATAATAGGAATATGAAAATAGGATTTTCCGAAGATTTGCGCAAAAAATCGACGCTGAGAGTGAGAGACGGTACAGTTTGCTATATTACTGATTCATCACCCACCACGCACTGTCACGGAATCAATCTAAAGTCCAGAAATTTAAGAAGATTTTCAAAAAATTAAGAACATTTAAGGAGTTTTAAGAAGACTTAAGAAGCGTAGGAACCATGAAGGAATTTAAATCGTGGATAAATTTCAAACATACACGTGCATGTGCTCTGATAAAAAACTTATTTCATCTAAAATTTAACATCGACTTTATATAATCATTAGGGAGACTACGTCGATTAAATTTTCTATTGACAAATATCATAATCAAAGTTAAATCAATTTCAAATGAATGAAGTGGATACACATTAGATTTGCCATGCAAAATACGTGTGACTGGTAGGACAAGAAACCACGATCAAGCCAGACTTTTGTCACTATTTGTCACCATAACGACTTAACTGCATGCTTCAACTGTCAAACGGTGCAAACAAAACCTACAGAACATCCATCCTATCCTACAGTCGACATCAATAGCGCAACACCTAATAGATAATTATTTCATAAGACATCTTATATCGCAATGTTGGCCTTGTATCTGCTTTGAAAATCACAAGTTGAGATCAGCACTTAGCTATTTTATCAAACGATAGAAGGCTATTATTTCTACAAAACGTTATGCCAAATATCAGCTGAGGTAAATGATCATCAATTTTTTATGACAATCAGGCTGTTATCAGTCAAAAGGTCAGAAGCTCGAACAAGTGAAATCACTATTTTGTTAATTTTTCGGATAAAGATAAAAATACCACTTTCTAAATATACATAATGCTGTACACCGCATGTTGATGTCCACATCATGGAGACAACCTTCAGACAAAAAGAGTAGAATCAGCAAAACATTCAACCAGAACAAAATGCTGTGACTACATGTGCATGTCACAGAAATAGATCTAATGCCCACGCTTCGAATCGCTCGCCTCAAAGACATTGAAACAAAATTGATTTCTTTTCTACATGTAGTGCAAATTACTCCTTCGGACACGATGGTCAAACACGTGTACCTCTCATATTCTTAAAACTAGAAGTAAGCGTGGTAAGTCGATGATTGACAGGCTGTATGTTCATATGCAATATAAGCAATGTTTTGGTCAATGGATGCCCTTGAATTTTAGTGCAGAATGTATAAATGAAGATTCTAAGCTTTGAAACTCATTATATTTAATGGTTGAGGAAGAGCCAAGGTTTTAGTGATGTTTTACTTTAATTATGATATAATTAATTTCGGTTGCTATTCGTCAGCCATCATCAGATAGAAGGAATTAAACATAAACGCAAAAGTCATGAATTCAAATTTCACATTTAAGGCCACCTATATAAATATCGGCAAATTTTCTATAAAAACGGTGGTAAGTATTTCAGAATGTTATAGTTAAGAACAATATACAGGGTGACTCAAAAGTCTTAATCGGGTTTCAAACTAAGATTTCTCAGTAGGTATTTACACCAAAAACTTAATTTTTCGTTTATTTTGTAGAGGAAGAACCAGAATTTTAGTAACAGTTCGCAATTGTGAAAAAAATCAAGTCAAAGTTCCAGCCAAGCTCACTCATATTATGGAGATTCTCCAATTTTTCAGATGTCATGAAAAACTTTTTTCACTTAAAAATGTTTTCCAATTAACTACAGCCACAAAAATCCTTTATTATGAAATCTGATTGATTTAGCGACCTACAAAATATGAACAAAGCTTAATGCACTAACGTCTATTAAATTATTAGTGGAAGGTAAATATAGGAAGAAATAATGAAGAAAGGTAAGCTAACCATTTCCATCAATGTGTAATTGGTACTTGCTATGATGGTGATCAAACTTCTACATAGCGCATTAGTTATGCATGATGTCGCAATGTCACAAGGATTTCAAAAATCGTTTTCAATACCAGTAGTTGATATTCACTTGTTCCTCATAGAAGCCAGTGACGTTATTGGTAGAAAATCGAATCGACGTTGTGTTGCTTATGGCAAAATATGAATCCATAATTGCTGCCCGACGGCAGTGGCAAAAAAGTTTACAACACAGTCACTGTCTGAGAGCACATTGCAATTAGTGTTTAAGAAATTGACCGAAACGGTTACTGTCCAAGATACTGAGTAAAGTGGTCGCCTATCCCTTGCTAAGGGTGATGTTTTGCGTATCAAGGAAGAGTTTGAGAATAGTACAAGATCATCGGTGCGGGATGCAACTAATAAGCTTGATATGCCACGTGAGACTGTTCGACGTACTTTGAAGCGATCAATTGGCATGAAGTTATTTCATTTTTCATGTGTGCATGAACTGTTACCGGACGACTGTGAACCAAGGTCTCAGTTTTGCGAAGAAATTACCGGATATGTGATGATCCCAGTTGCATCCATAAACTCTTTTTCTGACGAGGCAATCTTTCACTTGAATGGCAAAATTAACAGTCACAACTGTGTGATTTATGACTATGAAAATTCACATTTGCATTTATGTAGCGAGATTCCTCTAAAATCGAATGGACTGGTGGTCTGTGCGGTCATGTTTTGCGACCGGATCATCGGACCTTGATTCTTTGAATCAACATTGACCAGAGAGACTCTTATCGTGAGATGTTGAAGGATTATTTTATTCTGGAACTGAAGAGACTACGAAGATTTTCGACTAAGCTTTTTCAACAAGATGGCGCCCAGCCTCATTGGGGTCTGAATGTCAGAGAATTTCTCAACATCCAATTCCTTAATCGATAGATTGGCCGAAACGGTCCCATCCACTGACCAGCTAGGAGCCCAGATCTGACGCCTCTTGATTATTCTTTGTGGGGTCATACCAAGGATAATTTATGGTGTATAAGAATAGGCCAACGAACATCAAAGAACTGAAGACTACTGAAGCAGAATTCTTCAGTAGTGGAGTCCGTGACGAAAGTCACGATCGACAAGACTTTTGAAAACTTCAAAAAAATGCGTCATTCTTTGTACCGAAGTTAACGGAACTCACTTCCAAATTCCAGCATATATCGTAAAAATGCAAGTCCTTTTGGAAATTCTGGTTCTTCCTCTACAGCATAAACAAAAAATTAAGTTCGTAGTGTAAATACTTGCTGTGAAATCTCAATTTGAAACCCGATTAAGACTTTTGAGTCACCCTGTATGATGACCAGTTCATTACAATAACCATTTCTTAGAAATTAAAGCCGTAACGATTTCGTTACGATGGCGTCATATGATGTCAAAATATACAAAAGCATGTTTTTTTCAAATGTAGCCTATGAATTGCTCGAAGCAATTCCAGCCGAAGTAATGAGTCATAGCTTCACCATAAAAGCTCTCCATCATATTTCAGAGGTATTTGTCGAAACTGTGAATTAGTAAATTTAATCAAATGCCTGCTTTATGCTACTTGTCGTTGCTGTTTGGTGTGAAATCGTTATCATTGAAATGAGAACAAGTTTTTATATTTCAAAATTCATGTCGAGAAATTGATTCTCTTACTGCGTCGACTCCAAAGTCATGGTAGAGTTGGAGACGCCTCGGTAATTCGCAATGTCCACATAAATAAGGAACACCAAGAAATGAACGCATTTGAGATTGTTTAGCACTATGTAGGCCCAAACAATTCTTTTGTCCCGGGTAGTCATTAGTTTCTGCCACTAAGGTCGATAAGACCATCAGCATGCGTATCCAGCATCTCATAAAGATTCTTGCCTTGAAATGCATCCAGGGAATGTTTTTCCTATCTGCGAAGATGAAAATTACCGATATTTGCCATTTTATTGACTGCTTTTTCTGTTTACTGAAATGATCATTCTAGTCATCTTTTGTTGGAATCTCACACTGCCCTGCGATATAACTAACTGATGAGACATCGTTTGACAGACAAACATCTTCAACACAGAAACTCATCATCGTCTCATAACTCTGATGAAGCATTTACTTCTGGAGGTTTTTGTGGCAACAGTCATGTACCGTCATCGTCGGCATTAGGCCTATTGCATATTTCAGTAACTTCTTTCTTCATGCATAGTCAGCAACATCTTGGGTATTGTCTTCAGATAGCTACACAGGTTGATATAATCAAGTTTAGCCTTTAGAGATATTTTAAACCAGTTTGGGCCATCTCGAGCCGCTGGCGTGCCCTTGTAGGGAGAGACCAAAGTACCAAAGTAGTCTACGGCCAAAGAAGTTTTGTTTTGAAATTGCTCGAGTCGGAGGACATCTTTGTATTCTATGCCCAGGCGAACTGGCACCCTGCATTGTTAATGATCACGCTATAAGAGGAAATGCTTGATATTTGATCTCTCTTTGACGCTCGTTCGTACATGAGCCGACAAGTCTAATATTGAGGAACTTGCTATGGCAATGGACTTCGGTTGGTTTTGTGACGTGAAATCCATAGACTATAAATAGCAACAAGCATTACACTCTCATAGAATGCACTAAGAGTGCAATATTCCAATGCAATTGTCGGTCGTTTTCAGTATTCAACAAACACCAGTTTTGAAGAAAATTGACATTACTCACCACCGTTTACTTCATTTACACTTGTTGTTTTTGACGTTTTATATATCATATTACGCCAGTGTAACTAAAACGTTACGGTTTCAAAAAATGACGTGCCATGTCATGAATGAATATCCGAGGAAGTATTGATTGCTATTTTCGGAATTGGATGGATAATGGAAACACGCAAATCATATGGGAAGTAAATTACATGTGGACGTTCATACACTGAGTCTTTCAGTGTATAAGCAGATTTTAAGCCCATTTTTTTTTACTAATTTCATGATAAAATAAATGCACTAAAAAGTGCTAATTTTTGGATGGGCGATTGTTTACCTGAAAATATGTGATAAATCATGTATGGTAATCAAAATATTGTATCACATGTCGCAAGCTGGAGAAGACAGCAGATTCCGTAAAGTGCTGTAACGAAAACGTTACACTGGCGCTAAATGGGTTAACATAGGAAATAAGGGAGTAGACAAGAAATCTAGTAAAAAGTAAAAGCTATGTTAACAAATTTCAGTAGGGAAAAGGAGGAATAGAAATATGCGACAGATAGTTTTGGCATGGATTTCTATATAGTATAGTATATCGGGATGAGACACTACCGATATCTACATACATTATAGGTTTTCCGACAGAAATGTAGAAATATGCAGATCAATATGCAAATTAGATATCACCTTTTGCAAATGAAATATTATTTTCAGATCAAATATAGATATATGCAGTATGAAATGTGGGAGCATAGAAATGATCGTGATCGAATGTAGAAATATGCAATTCAAATGTCGAAGAGATATGATATCTTTTAACTTTCAATATTTATCTATAAAGAAAATCAAATTTCAAATCATTTGAAAATCAGAACTGAGACAGGCAACAATGTACCAGAAAATCAGTGAATCTGATAAGAAAAGAATTATTGAGTGCCATCGTAATGGAGATGATTACGTAGAGTTGGCGAGACATTTGGGCATAAAGAATAAGACTGCATATGCAATAATCAGACGATATCAGACCACAGGCCTCGTGGTGGAAATAGGAGATTGAAAGTCTCCGATGCCATCCGACTTACGGCAGTGGAGATTATTGAGGAACACGCAGAGTTCACATTGGAAAAAATAAATTCCGAATTAAGACTAAGAGAACCTCATATCTCCATTTCCTCATTGTGCAGTGTTCTTGACGGCGAAATGATATCAATGAAAAAACTCGAAGATGTTCACACCGAAAGAAATTCCTCACGCATCAAAGATCGTCGTCATGATTTTGCTGAGTGGCTACTTCAAGAGGGAGTGAACCGCCGACTGGTGTACATCGATGAAGCTGGCTTTAATTTGCATACAAAGCGAACACGTGGAAGAGCACGTGTCGGGGAGCGCGCTGTAAGGGTGGTGGATGGAAGCAGAGGTCCAAACCTTACCGTGTGTTTGGCAGTTTCGCCACAAACTGGGTTAGTGTACCACCAGTTTTATGAGGGTGGAATGACAAATGAAAGATTCAATGAATTTCTGAGTGAAGTGTCCAACCTTCTCACCGGCAGTGAAGCTCATTTTATTTTTGATGACGCTCCGGCTCATTCTAGGGCTAGCGTTGAGTCTTCTTTGCACAACATCGAACGGCTTCCTGCATATTCACCATTTCTTAATATCACCGAAATGGCAATCAGCGCATGGAAAGCCCACGTAAAGCGATCACTGGCAGAAGTCAGGGATCAATTAAATGGTCCAATACCCTCAAATGTCAACAGGAGGCAGCACAGAATGTCAATTCTTGCTCAATTGGGTGAACAGGGTGTTGAGACCATAACTCAGGCGAAATGTTGTGCTTGGTTTCACCATACACAATCCTATCTACCGCGTTGTATTGCTAAAGATGACATTTTACAATGATGACTTATTGCCTTTAAAACGAAGAGTACGTGTTAATGCATGTTTTTGTTCTAATAATCAACTTGCATCAAGTTACTTTATCTTTTCTATTCTCTATCTGGTTAAGGCTATCCATTAGCCATATTAAATGATAGTATGAGGGTCAATATGAAAAGTACATTGAATGGCATCGGAATTTATCAGTATATAATAAATAGAATTCATATATTGATAATTTTCTTTTTTGAGCCTCTTATATAATAAAATAAAAATTATTATCATTTTTTGCAACAAAATAACAGAAAAAGAAAGAATATCAGCCTATAAGGAGATTTTTTGCTGGTATACATTAAATACATTAAGTCCTGTTTTCAGTATACCGGGTGTAGAATAATTGAGAATTGCAGCAAGACTTTGCTGGCATTTTTTACTTATAAGCACTAATCCAAAAGGCGTCTAATGGCTGTCGTAAGTACGTCGATTTGAGTCCACGATCACTGGAAAGCTTGCTTATTCTTCCTCTTCAAAAAGCTCAAAATTGGAAAGATTAATGGCTGACAAATCTAGGAATGGATTGCGTGTCCAATCAAATGTTTAATGTTAAGGGAAGGAGGTGGCCCTCGAAGACATCGTAACTGACAAAACGAAATGAAATTCCATGTATTCCACTCATTATCTCTTCACGGTACACCAGTAATCTTCCCTCGACACACTAAGGTGCCGCAACAAAGTGGTTGGGAACCACTGCTTTAATGATTGATATAACTGTGTGCTCTTCGACATTTGAATTGCATATTTCTACATTCGATCACGATCATTTCTATGCTCCCACATTTCATACTGCATATATCTATATTTGATCTGAAAATAATATTTCATTTGCAAAAGGTGATATCTAATTTGCATATTCTACATTTGATCCGCATATTTCTACATTTCTGTCGGAAAACCTATAGTAGTCCTGTTTTGAAGACAGTTGATTGCTAAGTATCACGATTATACTTTGTCAAAGTGACTTTCAAATGTGTTGTCGATGGTTGTAGCACAAATTGTAGAACCCAAATAGAAAACAAGATCATACTATTTCATTTCATTGTTTCCCAAAAGACACTGAAAGATTCAGAAAAATATATGCTGTAAAATATTCGAGCATTTGAAGAGGGAAATTTGAATCACATAATATCAAGAACATCTACTCCCACAACAACTTATTAAAATCCGGTGAATTTGTTATTTCTTTTGCTACCAGTTGATTCAATTTTAGCAACTCCATTCTAGGAAAGTTGTCTGATATCAAGGAACTCTACTATATCGAAAAGTCAAGACAGTTAAAAATGGCACATAATTATGTTGAATAACAAAGCTTTGGCTTCAAATGGAATATTGAAAAGTTCAGCTCTTTTAACTCATTCTTTCTTACTCGAATTAGCTATTCAAGCAGTGAAGCAATACAACCTCATTGACATTTTGGTAGCGCTCCAAATTTTCAGTTGTTTTATTGACGTGATTAAAGTAAAGACTCCAACGACAGGACCTCATGAACGAAGTGAGCATTCCGATCTCATAAAATTAATTCAAAATTGTAAACTCGATTATCTGGAACGTTTCCTTGTTGTCATGCTAGAAGCTTGGGTGGTCTCAAAATCTCTTAGCCTGAGTAGAGTCATTTTACGACATGATCCAGTCCACCAAAACCCTTTGAGTGTAATTAGTGTTTCATTTCTTTTTGTGGTTCTAAGTATGTCCTCTTCGGACAAATTCATTCGAGTGCCGCTTCAGCTGGTGTCGACAGTCTTCATGTGGAAAAAATTTGATATCTGTAAAGGATGTAACTAATGCAGAAAGAGCAAAATGATTTCCTTTCTAAGCATTCTGAAGTATCCCAAAGCTTTGAACATTGCTGCTGATCGCTGCAAAGCTTAGGTATTTATAATCAGAAAAGTCATCATTGAAAATTGTAGTATTTCGTGTTATTTGATTTAAATCAAGTGAGAAGAGATCTCATCCGACACTGCTTCAACTTAGACGAACAGGATTATTTGCTGCAATTTTTCGAGATGGCTTAATTGTACCAACAAATTGTCTGATGGAAATGACCATAAAAGCATGGAATCTATTGATAATCCGCATAAAGAAAGCCCGAAAAAATCCTATCCACAAGAACTAATACAAAGTTTTCGAAAAACTTCTTTGCATTTGTTGGCAAGAACTTTTATCGCAATGATGTGAAATTGGACATCCATTTCAATTTTCTGTACTGAAATGATTCGTCAGTTGTTGTATGAAAAATTACATAATAGTATAGAAATCTGGATTTACAGGCTATCCGTCCAAGTCTGTATTCGAAAGGTGCAGAAGTTGTCTAGGAAATTCTCATGCATTTTTCTTGAAATAAGCGATCGATTTATACAAAGTTGTTTGTTAAGAACGACTGAAATGGATGGCCCCGAAAATTCCAGAACTTCAGTCAATTGCGTAATGCACAATCTATCCTCTAACAAAACCATAAGTAAAGCTCGTGGAATGTTATAAAGAAACATTCATGCACTGGTTGTGGGAGTAGATGTTCTTGATATTATGTGATTCAAATTTCCCTCTTCAAATTCTCGAATATTTTGCAGCATATATTTTTCTGAATCTTTCAGTGTCTTTTGGGAAACAATGAAATGAAATAGTATGATCTTGTTTTCTATTTGGGTTCTACAATTTGTGCTACAACCATCGACAACACATTTGAAAGTCACTTTGACAAAGTATAATCGTGATACTTAGCAATCAAGTGTCTTCAAAACACGACTACTAATGTATGTAGATATAGGTAGTGTCTCATCCCGATATACTATACTATATAGAAATCCATGCCAAAACTATCTGTCGCATATTTCTATTCCTCCTTTTCCCTACTGAAATTTGTTAACATAGCTTTTACTTTTTACTAGATTTCTTGTCTACTCCCTTATTTCCTATGTTAATGTGAAATTTGAATTCATGACTTTTGCGTTTATGTTTAATTCCTTCTATCTGATGATGGTTGGCGAATAGCAACCGAAATTAACTATATCATAATTAAAGTAAAACATCACAAAAACCTTGGCTCTTCCTCAACCATTAAATATAATATATGACTAGCCAAGACATCTTCAATCATTGAAACTCATTCACAGAAATAGGAAGTACCATTCCATCGCCAGGCTTAAGCCGATTCGATTCACAATTTCAAGAATAGCCTAAATGAATCAACGATGTTTCAGAACACTCATAATTGGCAATATCCTATGCTTGGTTATAACCACTTGGCTGCTGTCGCGTCTTCAAAGCAATTAATAGATAGATAGTTTAGTGTCTACCATTCAATAAAGCCCTTTCAGTTCACAATATCGATTTATACTGAAATTTATTCCGTGATCAGATATCCAAATCAAAATCTTCTATTTGTTATGAAAAGACAGAAAGTTATTTTCACGATTTTCATAAATTCTAAGTAAAACCCCATTGTTAAAAAAACTTCTGAAATTCTGTAGATTTTGGACACTTGCAAAAATGAAAGATTACTTATGCTGAAGGCGACGCAGTTGATAAACTCCTCTTCATAGTGCTAGTGCTAACATATCAATTGATAAAATACTTTTGTCTTTACATGAATGTCTATTTCTTGTCAAGCATTCGACAGGCATTTTCATCACTTATTACAATCGCTGCTGAATCTCATCTTAAGTGCATGACAGCGCTTTTCATTTTAAATTCATTTTCCCTAAAGAAGCAATGGTACCAGAAGTGAGGAAAACTCGCGCTTCACAAGTAGAGACACACAAATTCCAATTCACGTCACTATCATTTATGAATCCATTTCCATACGAATATTTCACTGATTTTAATGCCAGTTCTAAGTCTTGGAACTATTTCGCAACTCATAAAATTCCCATAACAGAGCACAGACGGAAAGCGACAGCTCTACAAGCAGCAGAACCATCCAACTCTTCAAATCAATCCATTATGAAATCGTTTCGAGCTTCCCTTTCTCTCTTCTTCGTCTATCTGATAGTCATTGCGAGCGATGCAAGCACAATGAGAGCGTAATTCGGTCGAGAATTGGGTGATGAAAGATATGAAGTTATTGCTCTCTAAAAGTCATTAAGAATATGAATTTTCAAGAAAAATATTGTCAACATTTTTACCAAAAGAAATGATAGCTAAGGCTTATCGAAAGTTACTTTTCGGAATCAGTTTACGGACCAGACGTAGTGACCAACTATCGAATGAATATTTAACAAATTATCACTTATGTTCCCAGAATAACCAATTTGGCAGATTCGGTGTCGGCCTTTTTTCAAGAGTATGTTTGATGTGTTATCAAATCGCTCCACTGAGCATTCGGTCAAACATCGCGGCTTCGGTTGGGCTGTTGACTAGCGTCTTCTTATTATTGGCTTCGAAATATTGGCTACAAAAATTGGTTTCGGCAGGTATGTGGTGGTGACCACTCCATGCCTAGCAGATCTCAAGTGCTCCATGAACGACTACAGACAGTCAACATATACAGGAGCATACAACCTTCTAATCTGAGATGGTTAGCAAAACTCTTTATTTAAAAGAAATTAATGTCTTAGGTTGATGTAAAAACTAAACACGGGGATTCTGAATATCCACTTCAATAACGTTTTTTTCTTTTGATATTTGCTCGAAGAAAGCATCGACTTTGGGCGTTACTTCTCAGAATAAAGTAAAACAACTGCTTTGATCAAAGTATTCTCCGATAGTATCATATTATAAAGATGGAAATATTTAGTGCCATGCATAATAATAATAATAAATGAGATTTTGCATTCAAATAGATGAATAATTCCAATCATTCATCATTAGCTCAGGCATCGACGATACTGCATGAGATATTTCTTTACGGAAGCAATTAGTTTGTGACAGGATGGCCTGTTCATGAGCTATGTTGCCATCATATGATTTCAAGACAGGATTATCTATTATCCGCTTCAGTACGGGAACAATTTGCTATTATGTTAGTAAATCCTCATTTCACTAATAAGCCTTACATTTAACAGAAAAGCAACATAATGACGGAAGAAATGGCGACAGACAAAAATATATATTTGTTGCCTTTTCATTCTATTTTTCATGATAGACTGAGTTTCTTGCATTTCATCAAAGATTAAGCATGTATCGTAGAAACGTCATGTCGTCACAGTCTAAATTAATCAAATATTTCCAGTGATCACCATAGGCACTGATAAAAAGCAAAGATGGATGGGTCCAAGTTTGAACATGAGGTCGATATTTTAAAGTGCATAGATAACAAAACTCTTAGACAAATTTTTGTTTTAAATAATCCAATGTAAGCGAATGCAATTGCGAATGTGAACTTGAGAACAAACTTTAACTTTTCCCACTTTCAAGGTAAATGAATACAATAACTTTCTCGCCTAATATGCAAACTTAACACTGATATGCATGCGCCTAAAAAGCTTCGGCTTGTTTATTTACCAAAACTTATCAAATATATTGCGTTTCGTCTTGTTTAAATGCAGGATCGTCAAATTTACTCATGAGACAATTCTAGAACTGAGAACGGTTTTGGATTATAAGTTTGGTTATTAGTTTTCATACTGCACAAACTGTTGCAGATTTTCCATGCCTTAAATTCATAGCTATCCGGCCTTGCAATTTATGTAATTTTGATAGCGACTCTCATTCGCGACTATTTTAACCTCTACATAGCTTTTTTATCATCAATTCATGAAAGGAAATCTGACTAAACAAAATAAATTGAAAACATCTATGTTGCAAATGATCATTCTATGATTATAATGGTAATTTTACATGTTAGATAAAAACAATTACTATTAAAGGCGATTTGAGACAATCGCTCAAGAGATCCTCATATGTCACTATTAAGTATGCATCATTGTAGCGCAAAAGACTACTGTACTGAGATTTTAGAAATTAAAAGTCATGAGATAATCAGAGTTTTATTATCAAAGCTCAAGCTCATGATTTTAACTAATATGTAAACTGGTCAATACAATGAGAAATCAACAACCTCCAATCTCATCTTAACAAATGCTATATGTGTTAGTCTGTGTAATTGAACCAGGCGACTGGGCATAAAACCCGATAATATTAAAACCTTCATTCTGTGTGTATGGTCTGATCTGCACCACAGTTTTGTGCAGGCACCGATAAAATTTCAAGAAACAATTAGTGGTATTGACACATCAATTTAGCTATAAATAGACCATTAACATACTATGTGCTGTCGAATACAAGCTAACATCTACCTGCCCAACTCAACCAGCTGATTGCTCAATTGATATGATTGCGTTCATTTGCTGAACGTGACATCTGTAGCGCTATTTGAAATGCGACGTCGCTTATGGATTATTCAGAGCTATCAACAATCTATTTATATCCAGAAATACTAGTTAGAACAAGATGCTCTTTACCGATGTGTAGAGGTCATGTTTGAGAATGAGACGTCCATGTGTGTGCGTGTGCGCAATTATGTGTTAAGATATTTAGTGCAATTGACTCGCCTTCGAGATCACACTGCACGAGGATGCTGCATCATTTGACAAGCCGAACAGTAAACGCAGCGGAACACTGCAATCAACCATCAATACCAATTCCTCGAAGAACAAGCATCGAAAGCGAAAGTACACGACAATCCCGACAAGGTCTCCACTGAGCACCGTCTCATTTATCATCCGACAGATCGCAGATTATTTCTACGACTGAGAGAACTCATCGTACTGAGAATAACGGAGTCAAGAACGATAGTTCTCTCTCCATTTGGGGAAACTTGATCTCCAAGCAACCGTAACGCTATCCCAGGATTTCCGGTCACAATTACGAATGGCTTTCTCGGCAGCTTCGGTATACGATCATCCGAGGTCACGTCACGCATGTGCCACATCAACGTCAAGAGAATTCGGTTGATAAACTTACTGCAGACATGGATTACTGTATATAGAATGGAGAATTTCCACATTATCACTCGATTGATACTATGCCGAATCTGAGCTACGTATTGATTCGGAATTTGAAAATTTATCGAATCGGACTGGGAAAATGATGGAATAGAAGAATGGAAATATCTACTAATGAGATGAAAATTTGCATTTGCATTTGACAACCAATGAACCCTCTCTACATCTGAACCGAATCAATCCTAAAATTTCAAAATTTATTCTCCAATACAAAATCGATAATGATTTTATTATGATACGAGCTCGTGCAAGCATTACATGCTTCTGGAGATTTCCTACGATGTCGGAGAACATGATGAAATGCATACATTTGAAAATTTAAGTCCTTTATTTCCATGCCTTCTGGATACGTTTCTAATTTGACTTTCTCAAAACTGATGTGCGCTCACTGCACTGCTGCCACCCTAGGTATTCCGCCAAGAGGCTATTTAGATGAGGACATAGCGGGCGGATTCATCCGCCAGTCAAAAAATGGATTAATATGGACAAGTCGAGTCTATTTTAAAGAGAACTAACAATCACAGGGTTGAGGGTTGACCATAAACTTATCTGTATATGCAAACCGAAGGCCTCTCTACGAAGTAACGAATACAAAGAAACGACCATCAGAAATCTGTGTCCAAAGAAACTTTGAAGAATATATTTATATGCAATTTTCAGACCTTAGTTCTATAACATTCTTCATATTACATAATCAAAATTCAAAGGCTGTGACGCATCACATTGACACACAACGATTAAAGGAGTAATAATTTCTCAATCTTAGCTTCTGATGTTCTAAATATTTCTTATCTTTTTATGTTTATGTAAATAAAATAAAAGCGAAGATTTGTAGATAAAAGTAAATAATGTCCCAATGGTCTAATAATCCGATCAATATTATGATACGAAATTATAGACTTGTTGGAATGATTTTATCATCGCATGAGATTCTTCAGTTATAAAAGACGAAATATAACAACCTCAAATAACTTAATCCACTTTTTCACGTTCAATTCTAAGATTCTTGTATCATATTTATGCTGATCTTGATAATTTCTTGTCTGACATCTGTCTGATGGGAAATGAAAATCAACTTCGTTAGACTATACGGTAACTTTACTGAATACTGTTGTAGTATTTTTTGTGCTAAATGCTTTTATATATGACTAGTAGTACTGTTCATAGATCGACTTGACCTCCCGATAAGCCGATTTGTAAGGCGAGGTCTAACGACAATTTGCCAATGAAATGACGCAACAGTTCCTTCACTGGCTGCAAGCCGACTGCAATGAACGCTGAATGAGAAAGTAAAGATCGTCTACTACCGCAAATTACATGGTGCAATGATGCACACGTAGATTAGACAGTTGTCCATTTAAACAAAGATACCTTTTTGCAACAAAATCAGAATAAGATACAGAATTGCGTAGTGTAGCAATCAGTGCTGATTAAAATAAATAGTTCTGCAATAACAGCATAATTCCTCCATATTGCGCTACATTCTCGTTGATGTGTATTGAAAGCAGAATCAAACGTTTTCTCTCGAATTTGGTTTCAACATCTCGACAATGACAGGAGAATTATTTTTCTAAACAGTATACCAGATAACATCAAATTCGATGAAAACGGAAGCAAAAATAGCCAACATCAGACGATGTCATTATCATTCTATTTTTTGTTCTCCTCATTGCATTATTAATTCCCTGGGGTCCCAACGCCAAATAGGATTTTACACAATATCAAGATTCGAGGTCGCTCGTTTTAAAATAGGAAATAGCTGTAATTCAGAATTTCCCATTTAGTCAATCAAACATTTGCGGATTGTCGTCTCACTTCCGTTAGCTGAGTTGAATTCAATTTCTAGGTCAGAAAAAACATCATCTTTCAGAAGATATTTCCGAAACAAATAAAAGAAATGTACAATCAATTGTACGATTCGCTCATTTTCTAAGATTTTCGAGTGCTATGCAAAATGCTATCTGTAGATGATCTGAAGATATATGGCATGCTCCACACAGGTGCAAAGACCTGCATAAGGCAGAAAAATCTGCTGAGATAAAAGTATCGAAACGATGGATTCAGTGCTATGAACTAGTGAGTCCTTCAAGTTCTATGTCAGTTTTCAGATTCCTATTACAAATCGCTTGAAGTTTGCGGAGAGTCATTTCATCCAGACGTAGCTCTGAAAAGTGTTCAGACTTCATCTAAAAGTAATATCTACAGCTGCTGAGAAATTTCATGCAGAAGTTGTTCAAATCTGTGGTCTTATCAATAGTTAGACAAAACTGGCACTCTACAATCTTACAATGATGTACAGCACAGCTAAGTAAGGATAAATAGGCAGTGCAGCATGTTGCACAGTTCGAAGTCGCACATTGCAAGATGAAACGCAGCAATCAAACGTTGAACAACATTTTTTCTGACGTCAGACATTGATGTGGCGATATCCTACTAACCCTGCTTATACACATCTGCGATGATGAAATGTATAAATCAATTACTATCAGAAAATTACACATTATATCTCAATATTTACTTACTTAAAAAACGATTACAGTATGGTAATTACGCAGGTGGAACTATACGTTGAATATCCCATAGAGTTACAAGTGGCATGGTCTGACAGAATCATTTAGGGTATTTAAAAAGGAAAAGATTGACAAGCACCAATAAAATTTTTATAGACTTAGATTTTCGGTTTAGCTATAGTCATGAGCTGTAGAAAATTATTTATGCACAAGTAAAAAATTTGAAGGAAGATATAGAAAAATAACAAATATATCAAAACATTTGGGATAATCGTGTGTGAATCCGATCCGATTTCGGATAGATTTGATTTGACTCGATTGATTTTGCATCTAGCTTCTAAAGCTACGCTATAATTGCGATTGAACAACAAGTAAGAATCCACCTTAAGGCTAAGCCGAAAATTTGAGTTTTGTACTCGCATAGTAAAATTGTATGTCACTCTCCATGACTTTGGAGGTCATAGAAATGATTCAAATAAGTTTCAAATGCATTTCTGTTGGTGTTCATCAATCTCTACCTTTCTAAAGATGCACCAATGCATGACCGAATAAGATATCAAAAGTACTTACAAATGTAAACGTACGAGCATTGATCTCAGATTTTTTTTAAGATTTCTTTTCTTAATGGCAGCTAATGCTCTTTGAGGTAAAACAGGTCGATACTAGATGTTGGTTCTATGAGCAGCAATTGCTAAATTTTATAATTATTTTATGTGTTGTAATGATCTTATCTCAGACTCGTTAAATATAAAATCACTAGAACTTTTTCCAACAAAGAACAACATCGCTCGAGGATCTAGATCACTCAATCAATAGAAGCCATCGCCAGAGTGAACTTCTAGTTGATATGATATCCAATATATCAGCAAAGCAATACTCATGTTTCACAAAATAGTATTCATCGTTGTTTCTGAATCTCACATAATGAATAATGGCTTGAGAGTCCATACAAACGTTTATGACGAACCATTTTGTAGAGAAATGTCATCCGGAGTCACGGCGATATTAATATTGATGAAATATATTCACAATGTCTACATACTCTAAGTTAACAATGCTTTGACTAGAGAGATAAACATTGACTAGATAAAATGTATATGATCAAAGCAGCAAATTGACAATGCATTAATTTCTTGACATAAATATACCGGACACAATAAATTTCATCATAGATTCCTTGAAAAATATACCGATAATATAATGACGTGGCGCAAAACATAAACAACGTGAGACAAGTGAAAACTGTTTTCCCTCCGACTAATTTTGACAACAATCCCAAACTAAACGACAGCGACATGGAGTGACCATGCAATAATACATGAACTAGAAAACATTGACACACTTGCATTGCCGATTTGCGCACAGTTAGTACGATAACACAATCAACATTGCAACAAATCTTCATAAATCAGTTCATCGTCAGCGACAATCGTAGCGTGAATCGAATTATAAATAACACTGCATTGACGGTTCACCAGTAAACCTTCTCATAAATGAAAGCGCTCTTCTAAAGTCGTGGCAATCAGACCAGCAAATTCTTGTGGAATGCAAAGGCCTTGACTTCGTTATTTACAGACCATGAGATGCTGAATGCATCCGATGTGCGCCGCCTCTAGATTGTTTTCATCAAAGATCTATGAAGATAGCGAAAAATCCGACTGCTCTCGACCTGCTTTTACTTCCTACTAATTAAAGTGACCATTTTCGAAAGCATATTGACCTTAAATGAACTTTCCCCTGCTTCTATTATCGGTACGCTGTACTAAGTAGCCTGGAACGATATATTTCCTCACGCATTTTAGAGATGTAATCCTTCAATCATTATCGCTTCCCACGTAGAACATCTTGACAATTAAACTTCCAGTGATCGAATCTAATAAATGTCAAACACCACAAAAATAAGAAATACTTTAGGATGAATTATACTCGGTTTGATTTACGACGCGCACCTTTCCAGAATTCATGTGGCGTCATCGAAAAGTCAATGACGACAATTTTGAAGCAATTTGTTACAACTTTTTAGCAATTTATAGAGGCATACTACTTCGCAGTAAATAGAGTTCATGGGCTGCGGAACATAAAATGAGAATCACTGAACATATTTGAAGATTTAGACAATAAAAGGAGATCCAAAGAAGAGTAGGTCATCGACTCTTTGACTGGCTTAACAACAATTCGACGAAGAACCGTCAAAATCAATCAGAGCATCAATATTATGAATCTTTCCACATCTACAAGTTAAACTAGCGATTTTCCACGACTCATAGACAAAAATCACACAATTTTCCTTGACCGGTGTGAGGGATTTCCAGCAAACACTAAATTTACAGATGCTCTGATATATGGTCTGATTTTAGCTTATGTCTGACGCCCCATTATCATCCTTCCATTATTCAGCTCAAATCAATCAGAAAACCATTAATCATTGATGAGAACAAAAAATAATTCTGTGAAATGCACAATTAGCATTATAAAGATTGATATAAAAATCCTGATCTCAGGAAGATTCTCATCCCTGATAAATAAATTCTACAAAACTAACACTGTTCTGAAATCAGCTACCAAGAAGAAGGGCTAATTATTAATTCACTTTGAAGGACATCCAGGATGTAATTCAATTCTACAATTAATTCCAAGGATTCCTTTTATGATCTCCGTGGATCCTGATTTAAGTCTGACTATGTCAGCACCGTCGAAGCCCCCAGAATGGGGCAGTAGTGACGTTAAGCCATCATTTTTTCATTTATTTAAGGATTCTTTTCATCAATCGCTTGATTCACTGATAATAGAATTTGCTTTTCAATATGCATGCACTTTCACTGATTCATGTTTAGAAATGGATTCTGCATATTCAACAACTTCTTTTGAGTTTATAGCTCGAAGCTTCACTTTTGAAAATTTGGACTATGCGTAACAAACGCATAGTGTTCCATCCTCGCGACTGGGTCACAGGCAGTGTTGTCAACTGAGTTTTAACTTTACCGAGTTAACCGAGTACCGAGTTTAACCGAGTTTTTTTTTAAACTAAGTTACGTAACTGAGTTTATTTTTCATTAAACCCGGTATACTGAGTTTTACTGGAACCGAGTTTTAGGAACAATTAACTTGGTTTTTGAAACTCGGTTAACTCAGTTATTTATACTTGTGAGTTGTGATTCAGTTGAACTGTGCAACGTCTTATCGCCGCATCGTGAAAGCTAAACGCTGCCCAGGTGAGAGTGAATATATTTCTTGGAAAATCCCGATTCAATTGCATTCTAGAAGGCAGGATTCCTTATTATTATAGTGCAGTGACTGTTCGATTCAGATTCAAGTCGCTTCATACAAGCATTCTGTGTCATACAGACTACGCTGTTCACATTGCGTGATTCCTATTTTTATGATGATTTTTATCCACTCATCTCGCTGTACCCCCGGCTGACGGTCTTTTGAATCTGTGACGACATTAAAAGCCAGCAAAACTGGTGCATGGACAACTAGAGGGAGAAGGACTCGTCACTGAATCCCTCAGAGCCATTTGTAGGCCATGCAAACGCATTACATGAACGGGAGGAAACGCAAGTTTTACACATGAATGGCTCTATCTTTTGAACCACTGGCCCGATTGATTTCATATTTGAAATACTGATGATTCAAGGCAAGAGCCTCATTTCATCTATTCATGCCACCTTACGATTCTCAAAGCGAAAAAAGTTAGTCAGCGCGCGAAAATTAGTAACTCGATAAAAGTCAAGGTCTTTTCTCAATTTTTATCGAGTTACTAATTCTTGCGCGCTGACTAACTGTTTTCGCTTTGAGAATCGTAAGATGGCATGAGTAGATGAAATGATCTTGCCTTGAATCATTAGTATTTCAAATATGAAATCAATCGAGCCAGTGGTTCAAAAGATAGAGCCATTCGTGTGCAAAACTTACGTTTTCTCCCGTTCATGTAGTGCGTTTGCATGGCCTACAAATGGCAGATTTAACGCTCTGAGTGATTCAGTGACGAGTCCTTCTCCCTCTAGTTGTCCATGACTGGTGGTAGTATAATGAGCATCATTGTTCTTGATAGGGAACAAGTATATTCTGATTGGCGAAGCTTGCATTGATCTGTCGTGAACTGCAATGCTGAGAGGCACCAAGTTGACTTTCAGTTCGTTTATTCATAGCAATGTCGCCATCAATCGAATAAGAGACGTATAGAAAGTAGAAAGACTCCGAGTCGTAGAATATTTGCTCCATCAAGCCCAGCGCGTAAACTGCTCTGCACAGTGTGCTTACTTTACTCAATCGGATATTGTGACATCGAATCGTGTTCATCCTTATTAACGTACGAATTAAGAAATGTCCGTGGATCTAGATCTAGATCAGACAACGTCAACTGATGATTGTGATGTGTCTACGAAGATAAACACCATCAAGAAAGGCAAACGTGGTCCCTCGACAAGTCACCCTATTTGGGAGGCCTCTTTTTCTCAGGAGACTGTGAACGGACAAGTTTATTCGGTATGCAATAATTGCCCTCATAACTATAGAGTAAAGGGGAAGAATGTGACAACAAACATGAATCATCTGAAAAATCATCACACAGAGCGGTATGATATTGTAAATAAGAAAAGAAAGAAACTCAACTCCACGCCCTCAAGAGACACTACCATGATTACTGATTTCTTTGCATCCAAGACTCCGTCGAAGACTCCGACGACAAAGCCATATGCTCGCGACAGTGAACGCTACATTGAACATAGAACCAAAATCGTCGAACTGTTTGCTTCATGCGGAATACCTTTAAACATCGTGAAATTTCTTGATCCGAAAGTTGATCTTCCAAAAAGTCATAACACATTAAAAGAGTGGATCATCAGCGAAAATAAAATTCAACGTGGAAGAATTCAGACAAAAATTTTGCAGGCGGGTAAATTCTCAATGTCTCTTGATTTATGGTCGCAGAAAGGACTGAGCTTCTCCTACCTCGGTGTGACTGTGTATTTCTTCGACAAAGATGCGAATTCCATACTAAGTCCATGCATCGCAGTACAGCAATTGAGTCATCCTCACACTGCTAAAAAATACGGAGTCAAGTTCAAGGTCTGCTAGAATCCTGGGGACTTGCTGATGATCAAGTCATGAGATTCATCACCGATAATGGCTCAAACGTCGTGGCTGCATATAAAGATGATTTCATTATCCAGGAGATAGAGTGGGAGAACGATGACAGTGATGAGGAGGAAAGTACAGACGAAGTTTCGGAGGACTTCAAACGTCTTTATGAAAGTGAGCACGAGATAGTTAGTCGCTACTTCAACCGACGGCTCTCGTGCTTTGCCAACAACATTACGTTGCGGAATTCTACTGCGGGAATTCAACAACAAGGCGAAACTTTTAAAGCCGTCGAACACAAGATGGCATTTTTTCTTTTTGGTCATTCGTCGAATACTGAAATTGAAAGAAGCCATTGTTGCAACTTGCGCATCCATGGACTGGCCTATTAGATTTGCTTGGAGAGAAATAGAATTGGCTCACGATTTACTGGAGCCTTTTTATCAATGGACTGATTCGCTACAGGGCGCTTCGTATCCAACGATTTCGCGTGTCCTCCCGGCGATTATCAGTATCCAGACTCATTTGGCTGAAAATGAAGAACGATTTCAACAGTTCAATGAGGTTGTGCTATCCATGAATGACGGAATTGACAAGCGATTCGCAAAGTTTATTAGAGCTGATAATAATAATAATAATGAAATCTTTATTGGCATACAAAGGGCGGTACGCGCATTACAGAGAAGAAACAATACAATTCAAAAGGATCAAGTAAACATCAATCAGATGGAGAGTTATCGACAGAATTTGATAAAGGATTTCGCAAGACGTTTAGTTCTGGTCCTCGGTTTCGTAATTGGACACAAATTTCTGGGGGTGGGCTGTCTGCTGTTGAACATAATCCGTAGGGGATGATCTTCTTCTGCTGCAATCTTTCGAAAGAGCCTCCTACAAATACGATCACCAGCATCGATGAAAGTCTCAGACACCATCGAGGACCCAGTCATAATCTTGAATGCCCACTTTTCAATTTTGCGAAGTTTTTTCATGTCACAGTCGTTTGCATTTACGAAACAAGGGTAGGCATAGGTCATCACTGAGCGAATCAAAGCATTATATACGTGTGTCATGACTTTTCGGCTGCATCTGGCCCGTCTAAGATTTCGAAGAATGTACATGCGTTTCGAGCATCTCCTCGATACATCCGACAAGTGATAATTCCATTGAAGAGAACTTGTAAATATAACTCCTAAAACTCTTGTTTTGTCGACTGATGTTAGAAGCTCTTGGCCAATATGAATCTTATCTAGAAGAAGGTCCCGCTTTGTTTTGATATCCATCACCGAACATTTGGAAATATTAAGAGGAAGGCCAGTCGAAACAGACCAAGATGCGATGTTGTCCATCTCATCTTGCAGCAAGTCCTCACTTTTATGACGCACAAAATGGAGTAGTGAGAGATCATCAGCGTACTTGATTATTGTTGAGTTCTCATGTATTGGTTGGAGGGAAGCAACGGAGAGGCAGAACAGCAAGGGTCCAATAACACTGCCCTGAGGAACGCCACTGATAACACCTGCCCAGTTTGAGATCTTTTCATTAAAGACAACTCGCTGCCTCCTGTTGCCAAGAAAATTATGTGTCCATTGAATGAGTTCTCGTGGTAGTTTATGTTGCATGAGGGATTGGATGACCATCTGGTTTGGAAGTTTATCGAATGCCTTACTAAAGTCAGTTGACAAAACACGAACCGCTCCCGAATCCTCGTCAAGGAAACTGAGGATCTTATGATTTAAGAGAGTCAAAGCCGTCGAGGTGCCACCACCAGATCGAGGAATGTAGGCAAACTGAGAGCTGTCGATATCTTTTATATACGGAATTATCCAATGCTTAGCCACTAACTTCTCGAGTATCTTTGACAAGATGGGTAGTAGTGAAATGGGACGAAAGTCAGAAGTAAGTTCTGGTTTGGAGATTTTGGGGACAGGAGAGATGTTCGCAGCTTTGAAACATTGAGGTACCTGACGAGTAGATAAACTTGCATTACAAATATGTGTTATAGCAGGGGCAAGTATATGAGAGAATGACTTGAATATGTAAAACGGAATGCCGTCAGGGCCTCAGATCATGATGACTTCGATCCAACATACTTGATTGCCACTATTTTTGACCCAAACTGTTCTTCATATTTACCAAGAAATCTATTTGAAAATGGCAAGAAAGAATTAAAAGAATACATATTGACATTTTCGTCATCTGCTGAGTCTGACTCTGACAGAGACAGAAATGCGGAAGTGTTTTTCACGGAGAAGAGTGGTTCACAGAAAGTTGCTTCTTTATTTAAAAATTTAGAGCGGAGACAACTGGAGAACAAATCTAGACCGGCCTCAAAATCACAGCTGCAAATCCAGCTTGAGAAATATATTGATCGACTTGAGCAACAAGATTTCAACAAGGAAGAATCCCCCTTGCTGTTTTGGCAAAGTAACAAATCGAACTACGGTGAACTTGTAAAAATCGCCGTTGATTTTTTATCAATACCAGCTACCAGTGCATCGGTTGAGCGCATATTCTCATTCGCTCGTATTTCTTCAGAAGGTCGAAGAGGTGCATTGAAGCCAGAGCCATTGGAGGTTTCTGTCATGTTGCGCCACAATAAAACTTTCTTCTAAATCTCCCTTGTTTGTTCTATCCGGCTTTTGTTTTTGAACACATGGTATTTGTTGCGATGATAATGCATTTGATTAGATCGAATTATCAGTTCAGAGAAATACTAGTTTGCATTGTTTTTCTTTATGATATCATGCTTACTCCGTGGTCTAGATGCAAATAAGACTGCTCTTTTGAGGAATCGTTGTAGCAGTGATGTAAATTTTATAGTCGCATGAAAGTAGCTTATGAATTTAAGGGTTTTAGAACTTTTTCGGTAAAAAAATAGAATAGTAAATAATTGGTGTGTTGAATAACTCAAAGTCCAATTAGTTTTTTAAATTGTCTTCATTTGTATAAATACTTTTCGCATGCCTATTTCAGCTTGTGTATGTTCATGTTTGGTGCTAGGATAGCTCGTCGCTTCGTACATTGGGTAGGGCAACTAGCCCTATGAGCAAAAAAAGCGCGATACCGAAATGAAGGTTGTTGAGAAATGCGTTAGGCCTACAAAATATCCATTTTTGACATCCATCAGATAATCTAGAGTATGGATCCTATACTGTAAGATGCTGTAGCCTAGCTTAGCCTACAGCAGGTAGTGAAAGGTAGAAGGTGAAAGGTATCACTTGCCGCAGAGGTCACAGTACAAGTGTAGGCCTGTATGCTGCAAGAGACTTAATTTTACGCCTGGTAAACATCTTTTTTGTATAAAAATACGCGGGCTCATCCTTTCACAGAAAGTCTTTACATTGTTTATTTTCATGAGTAGGACTAGCTGTTATGAATAGCATAAGGCCCGTTTTATGTGCAAAATTTTTGATCAGCTCTTTTGTTTGTTATATTCTTGCACCTTGCCAAACAATCTCTCCCTCTTCATTTACCTGCCTCTTGTTTATCTAGTCATCTTACTTTTCTTTTGGGACTGCCCGTCTATGAATGCGTACATACCTATCATGAAAAAGTTAGTTGACTAAAACGCTTATAACATGCAATTTTTCAGAATCAAATTCAGACGGCCTGTATATGCCTTTGCTGACAATTTTACATGCATAATATGTACGGTAACCGATTGTTAACTGAGTTGTACTGGGCTTTGACCGAGTTTGTTGAAAAAACTCGGTAACTGAGTTTAACTGAACTTGGTTTATTTTCGGCAAACTCGGTTAACTTAGTTTTAACTGAGTTTCTTGGAAAACTCAGTATTCCGAGTTTAACTTAACTTGGTTTATTTTCGGCAAACTCGGTTAACTTAGTTTTAACTGAGTTTCTTGGAAAACTCAGTTGACAACACTGGTCACAGGATCCAACGATTACAAGGCGAAGCACTAATCCACTGTGCCAGGGAGACTGCACAATGCATGAATAAAAAATATTTTGTTTTTCGACGCAGGAATGTCGTTTTATACATAAAAAGGACATTTTTATTATCATTTTCGAGACTAGTGTGAAACACGCGACAACACTGTGAAACTAATATTTAACACAACCTTGTAAAAGAATTCTGATTCCATGACAGCGAATCGTGAGGTATTGGTGCAATAATAACTTTTACGGACCTCAAGGAATACGCGTACAATAATGATTGTCAAATGATCCTACAGCATTACAGTCACTGCTTGCTAGGCGAATTACATAATATCAAGTCGATCTACAAATCGGAGCACATCCCATCTTTGCATATTCACACTCGAGAAGCCGATCATCTCAATTACAATCAGAATCTTCTAGAGAGTGCAGGGTTAAGCTCATTTTATTAGATTGCTTTAATTTAATTTCTGCTCATTGTACAATTACATTGAAGTCAACTATATTTCGCTTGATTATTGATCGTGTTACACGGATTCTAGGCCGCCACATGACAATATTGTTGAAGTAAACAGAAAATTCTTAACCAAATAACACAATTCTACTGTAAATGGATCGGGTCTATTCATTTTTATTTGCTTTTCAGAAGCACGCTAAGTTTGAATTATGGAAGCTCATGTTATAAATCGAGTATCATTTTTTATAATTTGGATAAAAGTATCTCAGGGAGTTGACGAACTCTATACAATTGATCAAGATATCAAATTGATGAGCAATATCTTGATAACATTGACTGAAAGATGTTCAATCCAACCTTTTACCAACTCTAAACAACTGGAGATCAGCTAACTCTGAAGTTGTCATATTCACTATTGTCATACAACTCTGCTAAAAACTCGTTCAATTTTCCATCGATACTGAGTGTTATCAGTCTCATTCAGTATTTGCTCTGTTTTTGTTGCTGCCATAACTTGACATCGAAAGAACTCATAACTGGAAGATAACAACCTGCAGTAAACCAAACCGAGTGCGTATCAAATCGACAGAACTTATAAAGAAATTATGCATCATTTTGAATGATGCAGCAATTTCAGAAACATTATACCGCTTTTCTCCTTATTAAATCCATCCTTACAGAAATCTGTGAGCATATAAATTGCACTTGTGCTTCAATTTGACGATAAATTCATCCGTGGCCTGATTTAGTTGAAAATTATATTTCATCCATTTTATGATATGTTTTCATTTAGAATTTTAGTCAATGTCCCACTTTAATGAGAATTCCGCTGCTAAACACGCTACTAGAACTGTTAACTGCGATAACACAACTACCTTTTCAAAAATGTCGTTCGGCCAATCGTTCGTTCACTTTGTGCAGATGTGAGCTTGATGAAGACAATGTCTGAGACTGAGTGAAATTTCTAACCAGTAACTAGATTTCCGCATTTGGCTTAATAATACGCTACCGCATTTGTGTGAGCAAGATCCCCTACATGCACCAAACCGTTCGTTTGTTTCATGTACAAATATTATGACAGTAAAATATGATGGTTTAACATCAATACTTCCCATACTGGCAGCTTTGACGGTGTTGACATGGTCAGACTTTTACCTGGAGCGTTGTGATCTTTTGTCGAGGATGTCCCCTCCTGATGACTTTCCTCGAAACTCTCGGGATCGACCACTGAACCGAAAGATCGCCTAGCCAAGTACGTGACCATTGTGCCACGAAGACCACGCATACGTTCCACGCAGTGAGTATGTGTTCATTGTAGTTCTATTGTCTACCTCCATTATCCACTTTTCCATTTGTCCACCATGTGTAGTCTTAGTTAGCCTATTATGTGTAGCATTAGCTAGATTTTATTCGCTGTAGTAGAGTAATTGCAGATCGATTGTTTACTTCCACTTTTCCATTTTTATCCATCGCTTTCTTGTTGCTCTATAATATCTAACCATGCTGACAACTGTCCTTATCTATTTCCACTACAACCATCTGTTTTCGGAACAGTGTATTAGACTGTTGAACTGGTATGCGGCATTGCTGGGAATCAATGTAGTAGTATATTAACGGTAAGAATAAGTATTATTCGAGTTACAGACCTCAAGATTTCCATTTTTGACAGATATTGGGCCGAAGATAATCAATTTTAATTCGTTGCCACGAGAAGTTTCAATTAAGTTCCTTTAAGAACTGCTTAATCCAATGGCTACAACAGCACTGCACTTGTGCACCTGCGGATTGAAGAACACCATCATTTCTCATCCGGACTACTTCAATTAATAATTCAATTTAGTAAGCATTATATTTTTTTATAGATGACGGTTGTTATGATTTTCGCCATCCTATGAGAATTACATGCATCGTACATAATGATCATGCGACAGACTTATTCTTAATGATATCATTCGTAGATAACCATTTCAAAACCCTCAACATTACAAATGTAGAGAACCTTTCTTCCCATCGCCTGATCATCAAGGATATCCCAAAGAAATGGAAGAAAATGAGTCAAAATTCCTACATCGCAGCTTCACTGCCTAATCTAAGCAATGAACGTTGAGACTCACATGATTGCCCCATTGATTTGTGAGTTTAACGTAAATATCAGCCAAAATCATCCCCACCGAATCATTTTCCCTCCTAGGGAGGACATGACGACTGATTAGTTAACAGCATGACAGGATTTGTATTGATGGGCTCTCTCTCAATTAATGATTTACAAATCGATTCACAATATTAGCCAGATGGTTTCATATCAAATCATTAATCAACATCAACCACACAGCTGCGACAAATTAAAAAGCATGAAAGATGAGGACATTATCTTCGGCCAACAACAACCACAGCTTTCACTTTCACCTTCATCAGTGCTATTCAACCTTTCAGAAGACATGGTGACGCTGTTACATGGATAGGAATACAACTGGATTGTGTGCAAGAGCACAGACCCGCAATGTACGGGCCGAAATGCGGGAAATGCACGATCACTATTACTAACATTGAGATCAAAATTCAGACTTTCGGAAAATTTTCATCGCTGCACCTGACACATTCACTAGCGGAACCCTTGTAGATCAATGCTGTATGAGTGTGATAAAAACATGATAGGAAAATAATCATTGGTATAGATCAGCAGAGACGAGAGTGATGTTTCATAATGATCATTATCAACTTCTAACTTCACCTCTTGTTTACACAAGTATATTTTTAACCTTTACATAGCCTACGGAGAAAATGGGGTAAATAATATCCTTTAGCTGGCGGCATGAGAATTTACTAGGCCAAAACTCACTTCTTAAGAAAAGTACACATTGCATTTAAATGTTTATCGCAGTGTAATTGGATTCATTCAATAGAATAATCGCAAGATTTTCATAAAACACAAGCCTAAAGCATTAAGATAAATCAACAAGTAATATTACTTTGATATTACAGGATTTGACACATATCGAACGATCGCTATAAGATATGTCAAATGACAATTATAATTGAACATTTGAATTCACTTTCTGTCGATTTTTACCGTCTAGTGTTTATTCCCGTGGAACAGTAGATGAGACTCAGAATTTGATAACTGAAAAATCTGAATATTCATTGAGTAATGAGGAGCCATCGAGTAAGTAATCGCTAATCAAAAAACCCTTTGCTGGGCTCGAAATCAAGTTATATCTCTCGTCAGCTTTCGGACTTTTTCTTTCGTCAGGTGAATACAAGTTTTGTATTATTGAATTCATTGAAAATGCACTATCAGCAATGCATACATTCAGGAGGAAGCTATCATCAACCCGTACGAAAATAAATGAGTATGTAACATAGTATGTACTCATATGTGAACTGCATACGTATGTAAACGTATGCATTTTGCGTATGTAAATATGTGCACTACATGAGCATGTATAGGATGCATAAGGAACATCCTACCTGTGATTCATGCCTTAGTAATACATGGTTCAACATGCAACCTATGCTTCAGCACTTATTAAAGGACATTGAAGAAAAAATGTTATAGTGATGTAAAATCTACGCTAGATATTTTTAACCAAATGCCAAAACTAATTAGAGTTTTAGTTCGCGAATCCCGGCTGACGATTGCAACTGAAATGGGAGAGGAGGCGATCAAGGTCGAGGAGTTGGACAGGAAAACGATAACCCGAAGGAGATCATGGACGAGATAAAATAGGTAAGTGTTAAATTTTCAGGTATGATCAGAAGGAGATGGTCACAGCTGAGGAGATCAACCGATAGCCCTGAGTCAATCACAGGTGTGGAAAGTTATACGAACGATGACGAGAAGACTACAGGCGGTGGACGATGACGACTGATACGATAGAATGGAGGATGAAGCTACGACTTCGAGCAATGACGAGACGATGATGAACGATGACGAGGATACGATAGAATGGAGGATGAAGCTACGACTTCGAGCAATGACGAGACGATGATGAACGATGACAAGGATACGATAGAATGGAGGATGAAGCTACGACTTCGAGCAATGACGAGACGATGATGAACGATGACATGATTTTCACATATTTTGCGAGCTTTCAGCTGTAGTTGGATACAAAACAATTGATATAATTGACATTTTTCTGTAAGATGGAATAAAACCTTCAAATTTTGAACATATGGCTTCAATGCCACACCACCGATATTTTGAGCTTTAAGTTCAATTAATACTCAAGAAAAGTGGAAGCTAATTCAAGCAAGATTTTGAAGATTCTCTGTCTACATGGCGTCCATGTGAAAATCTTTCACTTTCATAAAAAAGTAATGGTTTTGGTACTCAGTGATGTGACATCAGTGGCGTAACAAATTTATGAAGTTCAATTGCGCAGTGGACATTCATCATTCGATTCGATATACCTACCGGTAGTTTCATGTTAATGTGTTTTAACTGTGTCTCACTCGAGCGAACCAAGATTACTATCAGGCGGCAACAGGATGTTACTTCGGAGAACTTTCAGAGTAACATTTCTCAAGTCAGACGAGCTAATATCGTTGTTGGAAGATGAACGGCATTCTACACTTACTATAATCATCAAGAATATAGAGGAAGCGTCCAAGATGTATCGAACCCAGGACGTATGACTGTGTCCAGAATGGAAGCTACCAGAATGGGGAAAAAGTCATCAAGTATCCAATCAAATATACTCTTCGAGTCCTTTCTGATCCTGTTCCAGTGAGGCGCGCTAGTCGACTTCAATTTCGTTTCAATTTCGCTTCAATCGTGTTGACGATGACTCAGATGTTCAGAGATGTCACGCCACTTGAAGACTTTCAATCAGTATTTTTTCATGATGAATTTGAAATTCAAAAAATAACTCTGTACCTATTAAGTGCGCCTACAGATTCTACAGAACAAAATATCAACTTAATGTCTGCCCTATTTTAGCTGCGATACCATATCAGGAATATGTAATGTCACGCCACTGATAAATGGCCCATGAGGTAAATAAATATATCACATCTTACAATATCGAATTGATATAACTCATTTTTAACCACCTGATTTTGGTTCAGAGTTTTTAATGTTTTAAATCTAACATTTTATTTCATTTTCAGAAATGGTTCGGGAGATATTAGAGATCTCGTGCTCAATGACTTTTGTTAATGACATCGTACGACAGGTAAATCAAGAAGAAAGGAGAAAGAGCCGAGAAGAGATGAAGAAACAACAAGAAGAGACTGAAAACACAGCTACAGATGAAATAGATGATTAAGATGAAACAGAAATTCGACACTCATAAGGTGACATTCAAGATTTTTTTGGACATTGATAGCTGTTGTTATTTCACCGTACATAATTGTTGGAAACAAATCTTATTTTTTATGCGTTACCTATTCCTCCGTACGTAATTGTTAGATACAAATCTTATTTTTTATTCGTTACTAGCTATTCCTCCGTACATAATTGTTAGAAACAAATTTTATTTTTTATTCGTTATTAGTTATTCCTCCGTACGTGATTGTTAGATACAAATCTTATTTTTTATTCGTTTTAGTTTTTCCTCGGTACATAATTGTTAGAAACAAATCTTATTTTTTATTCGTTATTAGTTATTCCTCCGTACATAATTGTTAGAAACAAATCTTATTTTTTATTCGTTGTTAGTTATTCCTCCGTACGTGATTGTTGGATACAAATCTTATTTTTTATTCGTTTTAGTTATTCCTCCGTACATAATTGTTAGAAACAAGTCTCTCGTGTATTAATGTACGTTGATTTGTTAGTAATTCCTCTGTACATAATTTTTAGAAACAAAAATTATTTGTTATTCGGAAGCTCCGTACAAAATTGTTAGAAATACATCTTCTTATTTTTTATACGTTGCTAGTTTTGGTATATCAATTGATAGTTATTCAGATTTTTAGTTATACATTATTTTAGGCTTATTAGTTAAACAATAACCCTAATTTAAAATGTAATTTATGGTATCAAGACCAACCTTTAATGCAAAATGCATGTCACCATGAGAAAAAGCAGTCAATTTTGGGAAATTATTTTGTGTAGAAAATGAGCAATCGTAAAATGTTTGTAAAACTGCAAAAACCGTGATTTTTAAATTTAAAACGCTATTTATAGTAACAAGGTCGACAGCAAATGCAAAACTGATACCACCACGAGAAAGAATTCACACGATTGTGTATACCCTATAATCTTAAGGAATGTCTATTGATAGTTGAGATCTCAGGGGCTAATACTTCACCGACAAGAAAAAGTCTGAGGCAAATACGCTTAAGACCTAATTATAACAATATCAACATGCACAAAAAGAACGTGCAACTCTAGATCATATGTATGACAAAAGTATGCGAAATGCATACCTGAACATAAAGTATGTAACATACCATTTCGCATACGTATGACAAAGGTATGCGAAATGCATACCTGAATATAAAGTATGTAACATACCATTTCGCTTACGTATGACAAAGGTATGCGAAATGCAAGCAAACATACATATGTCAAAGGTATGCGAAATGCATACAATCGCATAGTATGAAAAACGTTACGCCAACATAGTATGTGACATAATATGTAACATACCCATTTATTTTCGTACGGGAATATTCTTAAGACACAACAATTTTTACGGTTTCTTTGCAGGTTTATTGTAGGCTTGATATATCTGAATGCCATTAATTCCTGTCAAGTTTCATCATCATTATGACATTTCAAGGCACAATAAAGAAACAATCCCAGTGATGAGAGATGTGTCACTTAACTGGCAGGAAACATGAGCGCGGGCGGCAGTTTCTGTATTATTTACATCAACTTTACTAAACCCTAACTTCCTACGTCAACTCCAGACTATAGCGCAATCCAGGTTGAATACCACTGACCTGAATCCACCTGTTCCAAGCAAGCAAAGCATTTCCAAAACTGAAACAATCACTCACACCTCACACCTTTTAGACCAGAAGCCACTAATCTATTGGTACGCTAATACGTCTTTTAGCATGCACTCAGCGGCAGAATTAGGCTGAATATCGGTACAATTGTGCATAAGATTCTTAGAACAGTAACACTTACCTCCTGACGAAGACGAATATATGGAATTAAGAGAAAGCGGTGTATAGGGAGGGAAGATGACACACGTGAAATATAAGGCATTCTCCCGTCCCAATATAGAGATCAGACAAAAGGGAGTTAGAAAGTCTAATTGAGTGACAGACGTTACTCAAGATCTTTCAGAAAGTCTTGAACAAAAGCCTGAAAGTTTATACGGATAAAATCCCCTACCTTTCTCTTGGCGTCTTTTCTTGCAATCAAAGTCGAGACGACGTCCTTCCAGCTTTTTCCGGTGATGCTGGAAGATAGGGAGGAATGGATTGATTTTATGATCTGCATACCGGTATTGATAAGATACAGAGAGTGATTACGTTAGACTCTCATTCCGATCTCTATATTCGTCTCATAGCTTGAAAATTGCAAATTCATTATTCACATTGTGTTAGAAATTTCGAATCTGATTTAGATGCTGTCGCTTCGTGTCAATAGCCGAACTGCAGACTATCAAAAGTGGCGGAGACAGATCAAAAATATCGATACGAGATTTTTGGAGCAACAGCAGATAATCAACTGCTGGTTATCGTTGACTTGGCATCACAATTTATCTGTATGACACTGTCGGTGTCCATTTTTATTATGTCATCATACCCATCAGTCTGTCATGTGTTGAATATGAATGACAAAAGTTTGAATTATGTAACATGCTTGTGTCAAATTTATTGCACCCAAATCGCTGAAACAATTCAAATTAGGAAAACTTTTTTTATTGTTAAATACCCAGCTGGCCAGATGAGATCTTTCTTGAGTGCATCCTCCTTCACACTTTCTAATTTATCTTAAGCCATTGAGGTCCACTTTTTCGATAGAAAGGAAATATCTATGTGATCTTACACTACTCACATAACTGACTGGTTTAATGCTACAACATTCAAGAGTGTAATTGTAATGACAGGGAACAACTTTCAGTTACTCATTGGTCGTAGTCATAATCATATATAAGAACTATTTGCAATTATGTTAAGTATATATATATATATATATATATATATATATATATATATATATATATATATATATACATAATATACTTAGTATATGTATAACTTTCAGTTAATTTAATATCAAACTTTAATCAGTACATTTTCTAATCACGAACTCCGCTAATCATACCTTGGTTGACACAGTATCACAGATTAATCGCATGCTAACAAATTTATTGCAGCATAATAAGTATACTACTTTCCATAATTCGGCATTTTTTTGTATATTTGGCATATATAAGTTGCTGTTTAATTATGACTTTCAATAATTAAGACATTGAAAACCTGGCATCTATTGTCTTAATTACCGAGCTTTAACTGTAGTAAGACCGAAATGACATATTATAAAAGTTAATCTCTCATTCTCATGCTGTATTTGTGGTTTTTTCAGGATTGCAACTTGAAATCTTATTGGATTGCGATTCTTTGTGAGTGACCTTGATAACCCACTTCATCTCTGATATGTCCGCAAGAAAATAGGAACTTGATTTTGTCTTTGAAAATACTTCCTGAAATTGCTCTGCAACATTCAAGACATCGAAAGGAATAATCAAATAATAGGGTCTTGCAGTAACAAATCAAATTTGGTGAGACCGCATTTTCGTGCGTTACTTATCCTGCACAAAAGTCACAAGTCAGTAGGATGGGTCAGATGGAGCATGTAAATTGATTGTTTTTGATCAATGAATCAAGGAGCGAGGTCACAGCGACTAAAGACTAGATAAAGAGAATGAATAAACATGGCGAGATCTTCGAATCCAGGATATTGAGACTTGAAATGACAACATACTTACTACTTGCTTTGCTTTACGTCTCTTCTTCCCGATCTCCGGGTTGGGCGAAGTTGCGATGACCCGTCTATTGATCAAAAGCAATGTCTTGCGACACTTCTAGCGTCTCCATGTCTTCTTGAATAAAGGCTTGCCAAGTCTTCTTTGGTCTTCCTGGTGGTCAGCGACCATCGAACGGCAAGCAGCACACTTCAACAGTGATGACATCCGTGGCCCTTTTCACACGGCCAAACCAGCGCAGACATCTTTGTCGCATGTGAACCGGAAGTTGGGGCAAGCCACAACGTCTTGCCATTTCCCTGCTTGAAACTTTATCTGACAAACCGTCCCTTTCCATGGACCTCATCATTCTTTTGTAAGCACTTCTAAGAAGCTCACACCAGCTTCAGGATCAGTGACCACGTTTCCGCGCCATAGCTGAGGACCGATCTTATACACATAGACTCTGAACTTCAATGGGATGCCTTTGCTGATAAGACTGGCCAATGCCCTCCACTTTTTGAACCACACATTCTGTACATGTCACTGAGTCAACGACATCTCCGAAGCAACAAAACTCTGGACCATTCCAAAACAGGATTGCAGCTGATAGGAGGCCTTCGAGCGTTCTTCTGCCTTCTGGAGAATTCAGAAGATCCCATTCACTTTGAGTGAATAATCTTGAGTCGAGCTGGTGACATCAGTGCCCTTCGGATAGCGGAAATTTGTTACTGGATCATTCCATATCAAAACGTCAAATTTTGGAAAAGTGAGTGGTGAAGGTGAGTTACTTCTCATTTCAGTAGAGAAGAAAATTACCCGACAATTGATTGGGTCTCTGTCGATCACTTAGGCGATCAATATCCTGGACAAATGGATTTCGATTAGTGGAAATCGGGCGGAAGTCAGTACGCTAGCCAGAGCAGAGCAGGACAATATTTCCGGCACTCCAAGTCTCCCGATATTCACAGATATCCAAGGGAGAACATCGTGAAGATAATTGCAGAACCAACATTAGTAAACTCCAGAGGATTTTACAGGCCATGCAAATTCTGAAAAAAATTTTTCTAGATTTATAGATACTAGAGTTAACTAAGTTCAAATGTCTTGCTTTAAAAATATGAGTCACAATAATGTATGTTTTTCTTAATATTTTTTTACAATCATTTGGATGTATTTATAGTCGCCTGCGGAAGACGGGAATGCAAAATCATTTTTGAATTTTTTAAAAAATGTTTGAAAATTCGTATTTTTTAAAATTTGAGAATTTTTTACTTTTTAAAGAGCCCACAGAAATTTTCTCTCAGCGTGTGCAAAAGTTATGAATTCCGTTTGGAACATCTATGCTTGGGTATCAATTAAGCAGTCCAGGAAGAATTTTCCTCAACTTCGCTGCGAGATCGGTGATGTAGGCCGTCAAAGATGTATATGATTTTTCATAAATTCTCGAGAAATAGAAAAATTCAAATAAGTCATGGAGGAATTTTTCCGAAACATTTTGAATTTCATCTAGGTAGACCCAAATGATGAAAACATGTGAATTTCATGAAAATCTGAGAACCTTCGCCACTTACTTTTTACAAAATTTGACGTTTTGATGTGGAATATACTTGGAGGGATCGTAATCCGGAGCACTTCTTCCGAAGCGAATTATATTTGTAATGTTTTCTTGACTCTATATTATAGATTCCAAGACATTGTCTTTTGCTCATTCAATTCCTGAACACCAATTATGATGAAGGGCTTACGAAATGAGACTATGGGAGACTTTTTAAAAAATATTTGCCTCAGACAAAAGATGACTAAAGAGATCATGCGAAGGAACCTATCCCAATCACTGACATAATCCGATGAGTAAAATTATCAAATGAATAACATGGAACAATGACTAGTAGTTCCGTGTCACTAAACTAAATTACCCCTTCTTCATTTGATTACTTGTGTAGATACATCGTTATCTCGTTGTATATCGTTCAATACAGCAATTATCAATCATGCACACGTGATTGCATGCGACCAAAAATCGTAAGTTAACATGCTGTGATGACTGTTGAACTCTACTTTAATAATGATTGCTTCAGTCAGATTACATCGTAATTGCTCTAGCATAATTCGGAAAATGAGATTACGTTTTGTTATTTGTTCTCTTTATCACTGGAGACTCGTTTGAAAATAGCGAAGTGAGGTATTCAGCATATTTCGAAATCTGTTGATGATGTGATGAACATGAAGAGGGTGCTGGACGTCAAACTTTACTATGTTTTCTACACGGACCAATAAATTATTTCCAAGTCAAAATATTTCTCTAACTCACTTTATGGAAAATGCATCGACTAGTCCAGAGTGGTCAACTACGTAATTTCATTTAAATGTTAGAATCTGTCACAAAGGGTAATTTGTAGTTTGTATCTTATGAAGGAAAAGTATATGTGTTGGCATTTGACCGCGTAGAAAATGTGTTTATTTCAAGTCTGTTCATGACATGATCATGTTGAAGATCGAAGGATACTCCTTCAATATCACAAGCTTATTGTCTAGCAGACAAAATTTCACATACATGCATAGAAATAATAGAATTCAAAATTATGAGTTAACTTTATAGGAGTTGAATTCTATCAAATATAAGAAGATTTTAGATTGTGGGTTAGTGAATCAAACGATACAAAGCGGCTGTTAAACAAGTCTCACTTACATTGATCTCCTTTAATTCACGATTCTGCAAACAGTGTAATGGCTCAATAAATCCCTGTTTGACATTGTCCTCCAGGGTGTACTTGATCTCTGCCATCTGCCGGAACGCTTCTCCTGCCTCCGTCAGCGACATGCCTGTGATGACAAGGGAATAAGAATCGATTCATCCGCTTTCAAACACTCCCATATAGAAGGATTGAGAAATTTTAGTATTGTATACAGCATTTTATTCGAAAGCAAATTAAAATGTTCCTTAATTCAAACTACTTGGAACTAGACACAAACAAACTCTTCTATATTTACATTTTCTCTAAGCAAATGTTCATGATTGCTATTCCCGGATTACATACAACGTAGGCAAAAGATAAACCCAGAATACCGAAATAATTTCTGTTGAAAGTAGTGGCTTTCCATCGTCGATTATATCAGGGTTCATACACGAGTCTCAGTAAAGCATTTCAAAGTTTATCCAGGAATTCAAGGACCTGTATGAATGTGACAAATATGCTTTGGAAAATCAGGAGTATACAGCATACAGAGTTATTCAAAAGTAACGCCACAATTTTAATTGAATTTTTTAAATCTATGGAAATCACAACAGCTAGACAAATGAACATGAAGACAGGCCACATGATCGGGTGTGAGTCAGTAATTCGTGTAAGTCAAATGGCCTCTTTTCTATATCCATACAGCGGTCCCAATCAGGAGTGAATTATTCAACGGTAGTTTGTACCATGTCTTTAGTAATTGGCTGTTAAAAATATAAAATAGATATATTATAATGTCAGGCCCTATAGTTTCTTATATTCAGAGCAGCTCGCACGATAGGCCACAGCGAAGCCATAACCATAACCCCAGGCCCCATGAACAAATAATATAGCCATTAGTTCAGGTCAGATTTTATAGTAAGCCAGCTGCGAGTGAACTTTTGACTGATTTCTTGGGAGTGGACATTGTGACGCAATAGCTCCTTTGTTCATCATTGCTGCAGCATCATGTTTATAAGCAGTTCGGGAAAATTCATATAAAACGGAAGAATTACAAGTACATATAGTATTAGACTGTTGTTCACTTCTCTGTGAAGAGAAAAGTGATCTGTTCATCTGTCCACCAAGTTGTGGGAAAATTTCGAGATTATGAGTTGAAGGGCACCAATTAATTCGCTAAGACAAGCCTAACCCATTGATCGTGGTTGGGTAACAAAACCTGCCAGCGGCTGGACAGTGCATTTACAGTGACACATTTTTTATTAATATGAATTCTTTCGACTAATCGAGCGGTTCCTTTACATAAATGTTAACGAAATCGGTACATGAGATGATTGCGTTGTCAGACGATGCACTCTCAATCGCACACGCACGGGTTTCTCCTTAAGGCCGTGGCTACACGTTTAGACAACATAGATATCTAAATGTCTAACCCATTGATCGTGGTCGGTAAACATTACCTGTGAACGGTTGGACAGTGCAATTAATTTAGATAAGAATACAACATCCAATCGATGCATATATAAATGAGTACGGTCGATTTATTGTGAAGCACTGATCCCACATTCACGGTGCTCGACAATTTCCTCTATTAGCAGGCTTCTGAAGGCCAGACAATCCTCAACTTTCCATGACAGCAACATAGCCAGTCGAGAGGCCTTTGTTCATTTACGCATATACAGTTGGTCTCGAAGGCGGTGAAATATTAAAGCAAATTTTCATTTTTAGCAAATTGCCACTAAAATGAGGAATCATCAAACTCCTTTGTAGGAACAGAAAAATTGGCCACTTGACTTAAACAAAATTATTAACTCAGATCCGATCAATTCTGATCTTCGGAAATGCCGAAATATGAAATTGCATAGCAAAAGTCAAATGTTAGTTGCCGAGACTTGCAAATGTAACGTAGTCGTCAATTTCATTTACTAAATTGTTCAATACGTTTTATATGCATGTGTATAAACGAGCAGCCTACATACATCAAGTTTCTACAATAATTGCTTTACTTCCGAAATGATAAGCCTGATATAGGCTGTGCTGCAGGTACATATAACTATGTTCAAATGAACTATTAATGTAAGCATTATACCGCATCAATAACAGGCTGTAGATGTACCGTCTACTTGAAAATAGGTTTGGAATACATTTAAAATCTTTTGTAAAACCATGAACTTTGCTTATCTCAGTCTTTTCTTGACAATGACTATGGTGTAGATATCCTAAATGACTTTCTTTCAAACCTATGTTCAAGCATGCATGACAGTCAAGGCATACTTACTCGTACTGTCTAATGTCTGCAGTTTCTTAAGATTGACTGCTTCATTTTGCATGGATCTCGTAAATGCTGGTCTGGCAGCCTTATCTGCACACTTCTAGAGGAAATTGATATTCGCAGCTACAGCTTGAAATTATGTAAAAGAAAATAGCTACTATGATCAAATTTCGCGTGTACTAAAATATTCAACAAAGCCACAAAAATTAGTGTCACAACGATAGATGCTAGCACATAAAATATCCGTAAAATTAACATCATAATACAAAACATTATTTCTGGTGATTCAAAGTTTGTTCCCCTAACTCAAGATTTTAAATATCAATGACGCCCCGCATGCACCGTTTATGCTTGACTTTAATTGCTGCTATGCTAATTAGAATTAGCATTTAACGAATGAAGCAAGCGAACATTGAACGGTATAGAAAATATCATGCGATAGATCTGTACCAGTTTACATTACCTACCGCAAAAATGTTACTGAAGTTCTGAGAACGAATGCGATTTAGCTCAATAAAATATGCAAGGGGATGCTTAGCAGCAATTCTATTGCTATGTGGCTCACAATGAGTTGCATTAGACAGTCGTTTCGATGAACGGGTAATGCTGAAACCGGATAATTTAGCATCCATCCGATGCATATTTAGATACATAGCGACAGTGCAAATAAGTCACAAACTTGCAAGTCCGCCTTCTAAGAAATAATCAAGCATCTGGCTTGTTTTATGGATAGGTATACATGAGCTGAGGCCACACTCGGTCAAAATAATAACAGATGGTGCAGTTCTTTTAAGGCACCTTCTTGTACTTCACGAGGGAGTGCGTTCGCAACCAGAAAATGCAGCCCCATCAACTTTTTTTAAAAATAAACCCAACTCATCAAGCCTGTTGACCAAGCGGCCTTACCCATCAACTTCGTTGGACTGGGAACCCTTCTCATCACGATCGCTAGCTAAGATTAGTGGCAAACTAAGTTAGTGCGGGTGATTCATCGAAGTCAGTTTTGTTGGCCAAATTATCCCCGTTAATCAAAGGCCCTTCTCAGCAATCTTGTTGACCAAGAGTCCCTTTACGGCAAGCTCTTTAGTTCAGGAGGGGTCCCTTGAAGTCAACCTTGATGGCCGAAAAATTCCTTTTACGTCAAGTTTGTTGGTAAAGTGTTCTTCTTAAGCTGTTAATAAGTTTAAAGTTATTTTCTAAAATCATCAATGATCCCATGAGAGGTCTCCGTGGCACGGTGACATAGCGAGCTCAGAGGTCAAACCCCAAAAGTGTCACTGGAAGTTGACAGGAAGGACATCCAGACAAGAGCATCATATCGATACAGCAAAATTCTGACTCTCAGCTCCATCGATGTAATGGGTTGCGGGGGTAGTGACGCTAATCTACAGCTTCATTTCATTATATATAATTTTGTACTAACAGGATGGTCTCATCTTTCATATTACTTGCACCACAAGGAGAACCCGCGGAAATTCGCGAATCTGCGGATGAATGGCATTTCTGCATGACTTCAACCGCAATACCGATAAATTCATTTGACCCGGAAGATTGATTTATATTGCGTGACAATTTTTGAACTAATTCAAACGAACTACAATCTATTGAGACAATGGCAATTATTCGGCAAACGCATAATTATGACGTTTGGTTTAAAGGATGAGAATATATTTCACAAAACTAGTCATATCAAATCTTTAATTTCCAACCTGTCAAACATTTCCTATTATGACTCTCAACCTACCATTTTCCTCCTCTCCATCCTACTCACCCAGAAGTCAAGCCAGCAGCCACAGCACATTCCACATCTAATTACCAACTAGAGCTATTTCAATCGTACACAGATTACCACAAATCTTTTCTACCCCAGACAATGAAGTAAAATTCCCTCAGGACTGGGAATTGGAATTCTGTTTCCATTCCTGCTTACCGAAATGTGATTCGCTGCCTAGCTCTCGTCCGTATTTACACATGCATTCGCCGAGATTGCCTTCTGGTTGTGGGTACATGGAACTTTTAGCTTTGCCCTGTAGTTTGTGCAGAGTATTCATAGTCGTCAGTTTGGCTCGAGAGGCAGGGTTCGGTTGCAGATATTCATGTGTTCTATAGACGATCTCCTCGACGAGTTTTCCTGTCACGTCAATTTTCTGAAGATAAAATTAAATATTTCATTTACTTTATTCAGCATTATACTTTCATGTCAAATCAATACATGGCAATATTATTTAGGACCGATTCGTTATCGCTTTCTCATGATGCCAGGTTTTTCATTTACTGGGTTTTACATTATTTCAGGTTTCTTGGAGGGCCTATTCCTTTTATTGCTTAACTTCACTTTAAGATAACACAATTTTGCATTCTCAGGAAGTCTGATATGGAAATTATGCATCAACATTATAGTAACCAACACAAATGCAGTGAACAGTAAATACTGTGTATAGGATATTTGAACCGATCGAAATAACGGAGTAAATGAGCATTCTAATGTATTAGTTAGAGCTCATGCCAAATTAAGCGATCCTTCATGAGTCATGACTGCAATTCAATATCTTTTGATATCTCTATATCCTGACGTATGCTCATAAATATAACATATAGAGAAAAATTTTTCTCAAGCGGCTTGACCACCCACCAAAGTGCTTTGTTGGCTTTTTCTATAAGTCTAAAAGTCTACATCATTCCCCAAATGACAAATTACTGTCTCTATAGCCCTTATCTCTATATTTATGGTCTCTATCCAAACTCCGAAAGTAAATAATCAATTCTTTCATCTTTCGACGGAAATGTTGCTATTCAATATTCTTGAAAATTATTCGCATTATTCAATGATGAATCATCAAAGCTCCAGTCTATTAAGCAGATTTCGCACTTAAATAGCTCCATGTTTTTTCTAAAAAAAGTTCACCCACCCTTGATTTAAAATGTACAAGAAGTACCAACGTACAATGACATCACCGTCTTTACGCAAGAATTTTTACTTGCAAGTCTGTATCGATATAAAATCGACGAACATAATAAAATATCGACGATAAATTAAGATCAAGCAGAAAATTCAGTGGGGATATTGAAAATCAAAAATCTAAACTGAGATTTGCGATAAGTTTTTCGAAGATCTATTGAAGGTTCATTTTAGCTGCCTGTAAAACAAAGATGGCAAATTAAAAGCAAGATCCTAAAAAATGAGGTTTTACCGATATGTATTCACAATACAATGAGACCAACATGAGGAATCGAGCAGATACCATATCATATTTAGCTAAGATGATTCGACATATTAAGATACCGATGTTTGACCGTAGATAATGGATCTCCCATTCTTTTGCTTTGGAATGTTTCCCTGATGCTTTGTTTGTCTTTTGTTTGCTTAACCAAAAGTTAAGCGAAGTTTCAAAGAAGTTTTCATTACTATTTGCGATCTTGTCTTGTGCCTTCAAACTATTCCTTCTTCTGTTTACTTTTTCTGCATCGTTTTGTGAGCTGGGGATAAAAAGTGTCGTTCATTAACTCTTAAGTATTCTCATATTCACTGGAGGTTTGTATCTGCACAAGCATGCTATTATTAGGATGAAATGTGAAACCATTAAATTTCCAAGAGAATAAACTGGCTCTATGATTCGAATCTACATAATAGCAACGGCTTACATATATGAAAATAGAATGTATCTACAACTTGAATATTATGATCGACAATTTCATCAGTTAGAGAAATGATATAGCAATGTAACGATAGACAATTAGAGAAATTATTATACAATTAGTGTTGTAATTATTCGTACTGAAATTTCTTCAGCCTAACTTCAACAGATTTTCAAGCAGGAACAAATGCTAAAAAATCTTGAATCATATATTTCAGTCTTAGCAAGGAATTGACAAACATCTTAATTTGTAGATAAAAAACAAAGCGATGTTAATGCTGTGTGTATATTGTCAACGCGAGGTACCTTTCACCAGTTCTCATCGTGTACGCTGGAATGATCGATTACGTGTAAAATGAGCGAATCTATGAAGTTACAAATTGACAACCAATACGAGCAGAGGAAGAAGCTAAAACCAGGGCAGTTGCAACGTCATGACATGCTCTTTCTGGCTACACAGATCTGGCTTGAAAAGACATCTTGCTGTCGTTTGTCATCGTTTTCAAAAAAATCATTTCATTCCAAGAGACAGAATTTTACATCTGTCGTTAAGGGATTGCTCGCCAAGCGAAAATATTGATGGCATCAATCATCTGGTACAAAATAGTTGTCGTTTTCGATATAATAATTTTTATTAATTCAGACAAGGTAATTGAATACAGGGACACAATCGGAGGGGTACAAATAGACAATATTGAAATTACATCGCCTTAGCTTTAAGAGGTATTTGGAAATCCATGAACAGCAAGTTTGTATGATATCTATTGCCTTGAAAACAGTGCTGCTATACAGCATGCCCGATACAATTGGCATTTCTTTTACGTAAATCGTAGTAACTACGCCTTTTTTTCACTTGATAGGCGATTTCCCATTTTCAACCAAATCCTTATAGATTTCACAGTGATATAATGAGTAATGCGTGGGCTAATTACAAATCTGCATTCACCATCTGTACTGAGTGAAGAAAGCAAACCGTTATCTCCTTTAAGAACATTATTACGATAAGAGATAAACAAAAAATCGATGTGATATTAACTGGAGACGATATTCACAACGAATATAATCCCCTTGATTTCTTTTCTAAGACAATTGAAGTTCTAGTATAAAAGATGAATTCTGATGAAGTTTTCGTAGAACTTTTGATAAAAAGAAGTTGAAGACATATAAGAATGATTTAAATTATCATCGACGCATGCATTACCGCTGTATAACCTAATGAAAAGTGATCGATGTTTCTTAATAATTTAGTGCAATATTTGAAAATCAAAGCAGAAATCCGATGACCAGAAGTTGGCCAGTTCATTGCCAAATTTCACCTTTACCATAATTGCGTCACTTGTTAGAATTCTATAATGTTTCCAAATGAACTATGTTTCCTAATGTACGAGCAGTAGCACGCAATGATGTGTTTGTCTGCATAAAGCTGAACTTTACGAGCAGACTTGAGTTTTTGAAGTACAAGACATTACTTCTCTTCAGAAACAAAAATCTCATTTGGCTGTAGCATGTGAACTTCACTGCATGTACTTGAATGCTATATGCACTTCGTGTGCTTGATATATGCGTTTTCAGTTCACGATGGTTTGTGTTGACAATTCCGACTACAGAATGCTACTAAAAATAAACCTTGTTTATACTCGGGAGCGCATAAGGACAGCATCTTTACTCCTTGTGACCCACTTCATTTTTTGCTCAACCCATTTTCACTCTTTTGTTTCTTTTTGTGTTCTCCAAAGACCCCGGGTGGCTGCATATCAAGCAAGAATTGGCATCAGACCTGCATGCATTGCCTAATCGTGCCTCACTAATATAGAGCCCGCGTTTCTTCTCCAGGATTTCAAGCACTTAAAATCGCTGAAAGGTGTTGTAAGATCACATCGGATAATGACTAGTCTTACCATCAGCATTCTGAAAAAGCTTAGTGATCCCAGGGAAACTAGCATTGCCGAAATCAAATAGATTCAACAATTGTGTCCTTCGATGAATACACGATAGGAATTAACCAGTTGGTGACAGGATTTCACAAGCTATATCAGTAAATTGTCACCATCTTTTTTAGCTTTTGAACCTTAAGATGCTGCATAAGCAAGGAAAAGTTGTCCACCTGTAAATAGTTTTACCGATCTTGTTGTTAACGATAGAAATGCGGATTGACACAATTAAGTGCTTTAATTGTCTTTAATTTAATTAAGTGCTCTTTCTTTTGTTGGAAGCGAAAATCAATATCCTTCCGTACTCTGCGATCAATCGATTTCAATGTTTACTCAATAGGGGACTAGAGCTGTTGGCGATTAACCGGTTAAAGATTACATTAAATGATGCATCAGTAAAACTGATGGCTCTCGCAACGAATCGTTGTCTCTGATTCAATTCTGCTTCAACGCTGGTGAGGCAAACCAAAGGCAAATCAAGCGATAGTTGTCTATTGGCTCTGAGACAAGCCTGGTTGGTGATATTAAAGACGCATCACCATCACGTGAGATATCGGGTGTGAGATCTGAGTGGAAAAGTGTTGCGCTTGGGAAGGAAGCTTTCATCGATCGTTGATGTAATGCACTCCTGTTCAATTTGTTTTGTGTTTTACAGCAAATTCTCAACATGAAAGCATGAACATTGATATTAACAACAATGAAATTAAATAAACGATAAATCAAATTGCTATGGAAAAGATGTGCGGCTGGCAGGATTCGAACCTGCGACCAAGGTTAACTAGACCTGTGCTCTACCAACTGAGCTACGAACCACTTATGCGACTGTGTCAATTGGCAGGATCAAACCCTCACCACGACACATCAGTTGTCATGGCAATTACAATCAATGAATAAATAACTCGTCACAATTGTGACCGCTGACATTAAGACAAGTAGCAGGGATCGATTGTCCACCAAAACATCAATGAATGATTGAACACAACTTAAAGCGAAAACCGAATGTCTGCTTGGCTTATGCTCTTAAAATGTTTTTGCAAATTATGCTTACAAATATGCTACATGTACGAATTTTTACAAAAATTCAAATTTTACCACAGGAGGACTATGAAATTATGTTACATATTGGGGTAGGCATTTATTGAATTGCCGTTTTATCAGATCCAACACTGAACAGCCCTATAGGGAACGCTTTCACTCCCACTCTACAAAAGCATCGGTACCGCTTTAATTCCTCACGTGTTCGTCGGCAGGGGTCAGCAAAAATTAATTGGTGAAAAAATAATTGCAATTAATTGATGGTTTAGTTGATGCAATTACAATTAATTGATTTTGGAGGATGAAATTATTGCAATTATTTTCTTGACAAATTCACGCAACTATGGCTACAACAAGTAACAATGCTTGCTTTGTCCAGCTACGGAAATCACACCAGTACACGACACAAAAAAAGCTTAAGGTCTTAAAAAGCTCGTTCATACTGTATTTCGTTTTCGAAGGGTACAGCACATAATATCAATATTCACAACTTGTCCTAAGTTTGACCTTAGAGGTTACTAAATGGTATAATCATTGAATATAAAATTATGGAATGAAGAACTAGTTTCAAAAATCGTTTCAACTACTCCCTCATCTTGACTCACTCTTGAGACTGACAGTGATAGTGACTCCGATTGAATTTTAATTTTTTAGCAAATGTTCAGCCTATCAAAGATAAATAGGTTTTTCAATCGATACTGGTTTTAATTTTAAGTGCTATCTGGGTTTATTTATCTTGTCTTCTCACGGTTTGAACATTATATGTCCCACCATTATTAAACGCTTTTATAACATGACGATACGTTTGAATATCTGTATGATTTCAAGCTTGCATAATCTTAAATTTACAGACTAACCAAACGATTAGCCTATTCAGTATACCGAAATGCAATGGTTGAAGAGACTCTTAATTCCACATGACATAAATCTTTTATATACTAGGATAAAAGTGAGGTCAACTTCAGCAATATCAGATTTGAACTCAGAAAACAATTGCAATTAATTGCAATAATTGATTGCAGTGTATCACCAATTAAAAATAATTGATTTCTACCAGCACAATTAATTTCGAACATCCCAATTAATTTTTGCTGGCCCCTGTTCGTCGGTCAAATACTCGAGGCAAATGCTTATCATACGCAACCCGTACCTGGAACCAACTCCTCGTTCGATCGGTGAGGGTTGAAGAGATCAAGCAAAAGTATTTGACCGTGCAGTTGCAGCCTCCTAGAAGTCATCTGATTGCATCAAAAAACGTAAATAAATTCCCTATTCATTCATTCGTATCAGATTGAATACAACTTTGTTCAAGTACAAATGCAATTTCACGAACGGAATTAAACTAACACTTTGAAAAGTTTATTCGCTGTTGAAAGGCAACCATGGTTTCAAAACAGTATTGATCTATCAGATTACTTGGAAAGCACTGACTAAAAAACATCAATCTGTAATCATGACATCAACAAGTCAACAAATTAATCCACAGCTTGACTAAGTTCCTGACGGGAAAATTGGCTGACGCTTCTTTATCCCTGCCAACGACATCTTTCTTAGCGATGCAATGCAACCCACTTTACAGGAGGAAAGAAATAACTTACAAATCCAGGGTATAAACATAAAAGCATCGGTAACTGGATCATGTTTAAAGAATCAGCGTCCCTCACTGGAGAAATTCGGTTTGATTCTATTCATGTGACATAATCGAAAATATAATTGTTGAATTGGTCTTGTGATTTTTAATGATATGCAGATGATTTTTAATGATGGAAACGGTCGGTCGATATTTGAAAAATCGCGAACTAGTGGTATAACAATGAAGCCATTTCATGCGGTGACGTCGAGCATCACATTGCCTCAAGATCAGATTATAGGTACTCATGCTCGTAGTTGTCATAATGAGCCGTCTCATGCATGTGTTTGCTTCTTCGATTTTATGACTTACTGTTGAAATGCTATGCATTGGTAATAACTACAATGATTCCAAATATTTCATGTAACTGAAAATGCTGACTTAACGTGTAGATTGTCTTACACAAACCTTACAACAAGAAAGTAACATGCGACTTCGGTGGAATTGGAGCATCAGCTGTCGACAGATCCAACAGCGATCAAAGTGATTGACCTCGACTATCTGATGTTTTGAGTAGAATAGAATATTTTCAATGAAATACACAAATATTGAAGCTATCACCGGACACAGGTCCCAACTTTTGAATTATCAAATATACGAGGCATTCCACAACAATATACACGTAAGCAATAATCATCATAACAATGATATAATTTTTCAATTCACAATCAACAGCATGATGCCGGAGTGATGAAAATTAGATATCACAATTTCAACTCAGTAAGGAGCAAATGACTTGTTGATGTGTGAGTTCTCTGAAATAACGTGATACTTTGAGTCCGGATGCCATTCCCTATGATTTCTGATGAGTTTATGTGATGAAAAGATCGCTAAGCAAAGTTTCCAGCTGCTATCCTACAAAGCGCAGTGTAGCAAGAGCTCTGACATTAAAAAAATGATGTTGCAAATGAAAGATGTTGAATTTCTGAGCCATATTTGATGAAGCATTCGACTTTTATTATTATAGCTAATCTGTGATTCTCAGTGGGGTACCTGAAGAGCGCTACGTCGTAAACAAATTATGCACAGAATTATAGATAATTGGCAAAATTCAGGTGACCATGGATCAGTATTAGGATCCTGAGTAGTTGAAATCTTGATTGTGTGCATCAAATTTGAAAATATGAGTCACCATGTACAAAATATACACGAGTGAGAGCTATGTGTTCGCATGGTATTGAGTTTCGAACAATTGTCGGTTAGACATTCGCAGTTACGTGTCAAAAATTGACCTCCATAGATATTGAATAATTTAGATTTTTGCTTTGTTGGTGCCCATTTGTAGTTAACCCGTAATAATGAAAACGACATAGACTGCTCGGCGCTTCGTCCGTTCTCTATTGGAGCGTACACGGAACTGAATGACATCACAGCGTGGACAGTTGCGAACATAGAAATAGATTGTTGTTTATCTGAAGTTGACTAGAATGGAAATTGACTCAAGGTCGCGGCACATCCGGGGGAACTAAGTTGGGGCATGAACCACCAATGAAATGCTTTGAATCGCACATGTGGCTGATTCTAACCCAATCATACAGCCGTTGACAAGCGAATCTAAGTGAAAATGCGTTTGATTTTTGTGCCACTATTGTGTATTGCATGAATCAATTTCTATGGTTGCGAAGACCGTCATGACAAATACTCAGGCTGGCTGGCACTACACACAGGATACAGAGGACTAGTAGTTGCGTCACAACATCGCAGATCAAATAGTTAAGTTTAAGTCAAACACGGAAAGTAACGGAATCGAAAGATGCGTAAATCAAAGTCAAAATTAAGATAATCAAAGTTAATTAATTAAATCAGATTCATTCAATACCATGACAAAAAAATGATAGTAATACTGTTAATACAATGAAATAATACTGCTAACTAAAGTACAATACAAAAATCGAATAAAATACAGCAACTGAGTAAAAATTATAATACTTCACTATTTGATCTCCGATGTTGTGACGCAACTACTAGTCCTCTGTATCCTGTGTGTAGTGCCAGCCAGCCTGAGTATTTGTCATGACGGTCTTCGCAACTGTCCACGCTGTGATGTCATTCAGTTCCGTGTAAGCTCCAATAGAGAACGGACGAAGCGCCAAGCAGTCTATGTCGTTTTCATTATTACGAATTTAGATTTTGGCGCACTGCTGAAACCGAAACTCCGATGGCACTGAACTTAATCTTTCTTACTATATTTTCAGCAATGTTTTAGCTTTGGTGTTGATAAGGAATGCCAATGATGTACAAGTGCCTACACACAATTCAAGCAATCGATGATATCTGCAAGGGTGCTGTCGAAGACAAGACCTTGATCAATGGTGATAAGAAACACTGCAATTCGAACCTATAACACACGACTGATGAGGCTCATAAGGCCGAAACATGTCTCGTGGTGGTTGCATCTGTTGAGATAAGATGAATTTATTAATTACCAGGTCACTTGCTGAAACATACAATGAGTAGGCGCGCGTTAATATCGGATTAAGTCCTTGTATCGGCCTTAAGTAGCTGCAGAATACAATTCGCCCTCCTGGGCTTTCAACAGATGGCTGGCGGCCTTGTGGTCAGAGTGTATGCTTGCACGTCCTCTATCTCCAACGTCGCTGGTTCGAAACTACCACCAACTGATGAGGTACAACAGACCGAAACATCTGTTGAGATTTGATAAATTTAAAAGATGATAGAGCAAATTGCTTACATTGTGAACTTTTAACAGACGGAAAATAGCTGCGCGTCTTGGTGGATTTGAACCACCGACCTCTGGCATTCTAGGCCAACGCTCTACCAACTGAGCTATCGACGAGCGACAGAACGACATAAGTCCCCAATTGAAGAACCCGCGTAAGAGAATCCGATAGCTTCATCCTCCAAGACAACACAGCATTATGACAGCTTCATGACGCTCTTTGAATGCAACTTAAATGCATGACTTTGAGAATGAATTTGACTATACATGCAGCTTTAATTGCTAGACGGTTAAGTAATTATGTTAAGCTTAAAACACCAGTTATCGGTATCACGTCTGACACATCGCATGAACTTGCCTATTTTCAGGACCAAAACGGTTCAAATGTTATCAGAGTTGAACAACAAGAACCATGTTTTCAAATGTTCAATATTAATTTTAAATTCTTATTCCTGCTTGAAAACAGCTTTGGGAGGATTTTTAGGGGCCTTTCGCAACATTCATCAAAGAATTATTACTTTCCTGTTTTCACTGTCAAAAATAATGACAACGCTCGGGGATTAAAAACAATATGATAATCACATTTTTAGCTGATAAACATTGCTTTTAAATATGTCCTTTGATGGTTTAACGTCACTACTCCCCCTTCCTGGGGACTTCGACAGTGCTTACACAGTCAGACTTTAATTAGTCCGAATGCCCTTTCTGACGACTTCCAATGACAATTTCGGGGCTCGACCTCTGAACCGACAGATCGCTAGGCCAAGCACTAAACCATTGTGGCACGGAGTCACGTCCTTTCATACAAATAATTGCGCCAGCCATTAACATCATGCAATTATTAGAAACGACCTGAGTTTTAACTACTCTTTCACGTCACGTAATCCCACCATTCGTTCGAATGATTTGCATCTTGCGCCAATACCAATTCACTTAACTACGAAAGCTTGTTTGAAAAATGAGTACTATTTCTCGCAGCAAACTGTCGCTTGCCAGTCTTGCCGCGCAGTAACATCCGTTTTATGAGACATTCTACAAAAGTGAGAACCCAAAGAAGGGAAGATAGAAATCTAAATAGTTACATGGTTGAGAGAACGAAAGTGTTGTATCAACTTTATTCCTATGAGTTTGACAGCAGCGGCGATAAATTTGTGAGTTTAGAAGTTCTCTTAAACCAAAGATACAGCAGCAGTGAATTTGAGACGGTAAGGTATACGGAAAGAAACACAGCAGCCAAGTTGTGATTGCAATTGAAAATTGATATTCTGTGGCAACTACATAATGCCTCTAAGTTCCCTATGCGCTGAATTTCATGGGAAAGTTGTTATATGGACGGATTATATCCTCATAGAGAAAAACAAAAAGTATTCACCGAACTCGATGTGGCCCACAGAATCACGAGGATTAAGGAAAAATGTTCATCCCTGTCTCATCTAATCTGTTGAAATAGTTTCCCTATAAAGAATGCCAATGTTATATGTCAATAAAGCGCGATCATTTTGCATCATGATGATCAATATCGTTACTTCCTTGAAAGTATTTCATATTCACATCACCTATCTTTGACTATCATGCTATTCACTTAGTGACACGACAGTCGATAATGCTTGATAAGCAAAATTCTCCCATAGCATTCTATCTATTTGGGAAAACAAAGTTTTGGATGTTCATTTTCTTCATCCGGCACGTTTCGGTAGGAAAGAAAATCCAAATATTCAAAATAAAATTAATTAAAGAATAAATAAAATAAGAGAACTAGCACGTAGTTAGTGAAATTAATTACGAGGTTGCTATTTTATGAAACAGCGATTAACCTAGACGATTAACACGGAAATTTGTCGGATAAAGAGATGGAGAAAATTGAGATGAAAAACTTCACAAAAGAGATAAAAGGATAAAGAGATAAACTTCACAAAAGACCCACGGCACATTCCAAGATCATTCCACTGATTCATTTACACGTCAATAAAGTCATAAAAGTCCCACATGGCAAACAGCTCAACAATTCGCTCTTATGTTCAACAGTTCTTGTTTATCTCCTAGATAAGCTTTCTACAATGCTAGAGATTTGAAAACAGATATTGCTGAATCAAATGCGGCTACAGGGAATCAAAACATAAAAGTGAAGCAAACTTGTAACATGAAGACTAAAGCTTAATAAAAACTTGAGACATGCTGCAGACTGCGCTGAACGAACTTATTCGGAATCAAGTTCTCAGAACTGATCATTTCCTTTTCTCGATAACACAAGAGCACTTTCTCACTTTCTTGCCTTACATCAAATTAATGAATTAGTATTGGCTACCGTTTTCACTGCGTGCTACTGTGGTGGTACTAATGAGAGATTGTGAATTTATTTTTGTTGGAATATCCAGCATTTTACTGCTATACACGATATTGAACTTTTAAGCAAAAACCAAGAGTGAATAGCTTGTCTGACTGAGACTTCAAAATGAATGTCTTAAGTCGAGCGGTTAATCCCTTTTTCATTGCTAGTTTTTCAACTTTAAAGGAAATGATTTGTTAGACTTCGTCCCGTGGCAAAAATTCAGTTATCAGATATTGAAACAAATTCAAATTATTCGTTATAAAAAACAACTACAAAAATAAGAATTAAGAGACAAAAAATGTTGATTATCAAGCGAGCTTCATGAGCGATGACTTATTCCGTTTCCTGATATTATCTATATCGATAGCAGCACAAATAGCAAATGAAGGAATGTCACTTGTAGTAAAGATCCCATGTTTTTAATGAGACGAACATGACTGGCAGAAGCTGAGGGACTGTGGAAAGATCAAGTTCAAAATGAGATTATCCCAGCTGTGTTGATATCGCTTCTGTTGGAAATCAACTCGTAGGTTGTTGATGGCTGAGCTCACAGTCCCTCGGGGAAAAATAAAGGTCAAACAAATTGCGAATACTGGTTTATGATGATGTCGGCGTTTTGTGGATCATTGCTTGCATTCTGAAACTAGCGTGAGAAATTCTGTTATGAGACAAAAACTATTTCACCCCAAACAGCAAAAAGCTGGAAGAAAAATGCTTGACTGTTGATAGGGTTGGTCATCAGAAAAAACAGCTGGAAGGTTTTATTGGATCCACATTGGGGATTCTTTCTGCTAGTGATTCAGCTCATAAGCAATTGATGCATCTTGCTTTCACGAGGACGAATAGATGTCTTGCCGCGTCTTGTTCCTTCTGCAACCACGAGAATTTGAAATTAAATTCAATTGGATCAATTAGATTTTGCTTTGTTTTGAAATTTACAGAATGTTAAAGGACAGCACAAATCAATTTAACCAACTTGATAGTTATGTTTGTTTGTCCAAGACTTTTGGCAATAAACTTGCAACTTGTGATCAGACTTGTGTCAATTACTCATGAAATGTAATTGATTACAATTACTAATTACAGCAATAGCAATTTCAATTGCAACACAAGTCTACTTATGGTAGCATGAAGAAATGAATCAATAGGTCGATGGAGGTACACGCCTTGTCCGTAGACAATTCGGCTATCACATAACCATAGTCACTGCCATAAACATACTTTCTCGCTACGTCAGCGAAAAATGAACTGAGCGAACTTACTTCTTTTTAGTGAGCTGAACGGCTTAGCAAATTTAAAATGAGCGGTGAACTGAGTGAATTGAAAAAAATACTTCGTTCTAATACACTGATGCTAGTATCTGGTATCTGGTATTTCATGGACTATTTATTTGAATGCAAACAAATTCTTACTTCAACACCATATCACTTGCTATTATGAATGGATGATGCTCTACATAACATCGCATAGACCGATAGCATTTTGATGGCACTAGGCCTTCAATTTTCTTTGGTTCCTCGGGCTACACTTCGATCGCAACAAAAAAAGACCCACTCGAATCTACCACGTCCACCCATGTAAATTTGAGCTGTTACGATACCTGCACATAAACCCGCTTGTAAACCATGCTACTATCCTACTTTGCACGTACACACGCATGCTCTTCAGAACGTGAAACGATGGCTTGTTCCACCAGATGCAGGGACCGAGTGATCGGCTATTCAAAGCGACGCTTGTCATCAAAGCATATATATACACTCGACATCGTGGATAAAAATCACTCAATCACTGCAACCATTACCGGCAAACACGAGCAAGTACTTAATCTCTGAATTGTCACTGTTTCTCTTCTTTAGTTCTCTTATTATGTGGCAAACCTTATAATATAGAATTTATTTACTTAGATAAGCGCAAAATATTTACAATTTTATTCTTTAAGTCATTAAATGACGTGAGGTCATAATTCTGACCTTAGTTCACATTTTCCCTTATGCTTCTATCTTTTCATCGATGGGAGTGAGGTTATTGCATCTGCTGTTTAAACAAATTTGTGTAATTGCTATCGACGCCTATCCATCCACATACATTCAAACCTAACAATTTCTATCGAGAGAACAGCTGTCAACTCTTCCTCTGGGTCGAACAAGGATAACTGATGCTGGCACGACAATGCTTTCATAATTTTCTTAACAATTTAAGTTTCCATCCTATCCAACCCACACACTGAAATCCGGAATGGCAGGAAATATCAACATCAGATACAAATCGATTACTTGACAGGAAGATGAAGGAGCATTCATAAACGCGCACGTACCTGTTGAAGATGTACTCATCATGTTAGTTCAATTATGTGATCCTTCGTCTGTCTACGAGTCAACAACTAATAACTTTGGACGTTAGACTGATCGAATTTGAAGATGCCGAGCAAGATCTGTCGATCATTCTTGATGTTAGATGAAATTGCTGTCAGACATTCGAAGTATGTGTTCTGTATTTAAGCAAGGGTTTGGCAACATACAGCCCGTGGTTCCCTTTCAAAATTGCCAACCCATGTGCAACCCCGAAGCATAAAGTAGTTTTTGCAAACTGGGTACTTTATATCGTACCTATCCGCTTTTCGTCCTATTCGACGTTGAACGGGTCAGACGGTTGTTGCTTTCGGATGTTGAGGCCCACTGCTGCTGAGCGTAGACCATTGTTGGGTTTAGTTGGATATCATCAGAGACGATTTATGACCCATTTTCTTTGGTCTTCTGCCTTCGAAATCAAGCTGGAAAGATCTCTTTCCAGCCAATCATATTCTCTTCACTAAAGCCTTCCTTTACGCAGAGGATCAGAAACGCTTTTTAAGTTCATGTTTCTCCTCAGGTATTCACTCCTGCGTCCATCGAGCAGCCACAATTCACTTTCTATTAGTCAATGCCTGTTCTGTTCTTTCATCATGATCTGATGGCTTTTCGCGGTCCACATCTCACTCCCGTGCATCATCGCGCTGCAAGAACACGCAGAATGCACCTAACGTTCTTTCAAGTTGTGGGCTTTTGATGTTAAGAAAGTTCCAAATTGGTAGAACCTCCACCATCTGCAACCTACTAGTTTGCTTCGTACATCATTTCTCTATAGAATGTCATCCATGTTTATGATAAATGATGAATTTAAGTTATCAACCATTTTGTGATTTTTCCATTAACAGAATTGGATAGAGCATTCGTTTCATTAGCTCTGTGAATTGTCTTCAAAAGTCACAATGCACATTCGTTTTCGCTGCAATCTAGTTCACACCCTCGTTGCGAAAAAACCAACAAATAATGGCTTTCTGCTAATCTTTAAACCCTTCACTCAAGTCTCCCGACCCTAAAAATGAGTCCAGCCAGCACTCATCTGCTAGACATAATTCAAATCATATGATTATTTGTCTATCCTTTCAACTCTCTCTTATAAAATTCCCCTGTCTTCGTCTGTCTCTCAAACACACGAAGGTAGCAGGCATGAAACATAAAAATCATCTCTTCGGCGACAGCGACCAGTCTAAGGGACAGGGAAAACAACTTCGTGTGTCAGGCCAACTTCCCATCCAGAGTGTCCAACTTCTCTCACACGCATCATGAAAACCGATGCTGTTATCCTTCTGTGTCTGCAACTGATCTATAAGGATAGCTGTGCATCAAAGACAACCTAGCGCAGGCATAGCCGTTAAAAAACATCTACTCCACAGACATCGAGAGTGATATATTGATAACCTATCAAAATCGGTCACTCAAATTGCTCTTGAGAGCTTCACTGTTACGCATCCTTTCACTTAGATGATTTTCAGGATTATCGTGTTATCACGTAACCATCGCGCAACTAGATGGGCAGTAGGATGGAAAATAGAGAAAACGCATAAGAAAGGAGAACGATAATCATCATTTCGATATAAATCGAACAATCTCCTAATAGCAGCAAGACTATATCACGGAAAGTGTCTTCCATACATTCTCCATCCTGCCAATTGTTTGAATGTCACTATCTAATTTATTTCCGTCTCCGCGACGATACAGAAAATCAACAGCACGAAAGGTCAACAACATTGCACTATATTTCATTGTCCAATTTATCGAAGAGGTGGGCTAAACTAGCAGATTTCAGTGATGATCATGATGCTGATTAGATCAAATCATGTGATTGAACACGGGATATGATAATAATGTACATGGCCTTGCATTTGTATTCAATTAACTTTATTGATAGGGTTTCTGTTTTACATGTACTTTCCTAATTAATATTTTTAGGTGAATAAAGCCCATATTTATGATCAGAAAGCATGTACATTTCGCTAACTCTTTTGCTATGTGAAAATCCCTCTAACTTAGGGATTTGCGAAGCTTCTAGATTCGAATCGATTTGAGAATCGGTTGCTTCGTAGAGATTCAATTCGAAAAAATTGAACATGTTCGTTTCGGATGGACAAAAAAACTCCCATCGTGTTCTTCTGATTTATAGCCACTTCTTGCTCAAGTTTAGAACGTGGCGTTGTAATAAGCTTGAGAAGTTATATCCTCATTGAAAACGGTAGAAAACGTCGGTCGCTAAAAAAGGTTTAGTCGAGACAGCTATGACACACCTGTTACATATTGCTCAGGTGAGTTTTAACTCAAATCCGGGATCATGAACCCGAGCTTCCAATTTCTTTCATTTCCAAGATCAAGTTAGTCCAAGTTCATACAAGAATCCGTTTCCATTATATTGGTCACAGGATTTTTGTAAACCTCTTACCTTTGCACTTGCATGACCTAGAGACCAGGGATGCAGAGTCCTATCATTTTGATAGGACTCCGACTCCGGGTGGCAAGTATACAAAGCCTAGCTTTTTGAAAAACAAACCGGTAACCTACATCATAGATCATTATAGGCTTAGCTGAACCAATGTTGGTGATCATTGGTGCATCAATTATCAATCATTATCGATGAAAGTTTATCAGATGTCGCATACGATTCGGCTACTCTCATCTTCTTGATCTTCACACGGTTTTTCTCCAGTCTCTACCACGCAGGAAAATCCCCATCCTTCTCAAAAAATATGAGTACACTTTTGATTTTAACATGCGCTTTGGAGGAGAAATCACACACGATAAAAGTGAGGGTAAGAGGTAATGTTCTCAAACAAACTAGTATTTCATTTTTGTCTCTGATGTTACCTTTGGTGAGTAGGTGTGATCGAGGCTAGGAAGGCTTGTCTTCTCTACTAAATCACCGAGTGAAAAGACAATCCTTTTTTTTCACTATCACGGTTCATTCCCTCAACTATTACAAGCATTGCATGCACTGCTGTCTCTGTACTTTTGTTTGACGGAGAAAGTTGACATCAAGACACTGACAGCTATGTACGAGGATAAATGATTTCTTTGTATTATATTTCGGGTCTAGTTGTAGGCCGGAGTCCTATCATTTGATAGGACTCCGACTCAAGCTAAAATGATAGGACTCCGACTCCACATCCCTGCTAGAGACGAATATAAAAGTCTATACATTTTTGGGGCTTGAATTCTGCCGAATAAATTAGATAATGATAGTTCAACAGATGGAAAATAACCGCGTCTTGGTGGATTTGAACCACTGACTTCTGGCACTCTAGGCCAACGCTCTACTAACTGAGCTATCGACGGGCGACAGTGCGACATAAGTCCTCAATTGAAGAACCCACGTAAGAGAATTAGATGGCTTCATCTTCCAAGACAACATAGCATTAACTGTTAGAAATTGGTCGGTGGATGTATTATTTCTCATCGATATTCTGCAAATTGTAATGTACACGTGCTGCTTGCCAAAAGTTGTAAAATTGATGAGAGGCAGGTGTGAATGTTCATGACTTTGTAAATTTAATTCCTCTGTCGGCGGCATGCTTTCTGAAGAGTGCTTCAGTGGACACGTGTATGCACGCTTCCGTTGGATGTAATGATCTCTAGTTAATGACTTTGCACAGAAGAAAACGACAATGTGAAGAAAATGATAATACAACTCTCTCTGACTCTTGACCGTGTTCTACGCTAGCATTTTTGACTCGTAGAGTATCCCGACATACTCAGGCCTACTATCACATTAATTAACATTGACCGTCAAGCCAAACTACTGAAGCAAGATATCAGTAATTCAAAGCCAGCATTATTAGGCACTATTCATTTGCTGCAAAATACTGCTTTCAGAAAATAAATATAGACATTAAACCTACTGATTTTTAGCTCATGAAAATTAGAATTTTCCCGAGCTCGGTATTTGAGTTAAGGAACCAACGTTTCATGGAGGCTGCGTCTCCAACACCGCGTGAGACCGTAAAGATTTTTTCTATGTACAAGCCTGCTGTAACAAATCTGTTCCTTAAAATCAAGCTACCTATTTTGGCAAAACAATGCCAATGGGAGGACGGATGTCAAATCAACATTAACTAACTTATCATCTGGCGTCAATAAGAGAAATAAACTTGAGTTATACAGCATAGTAGGCTACTACAATTCCATCTGTCATACAAATAAACAGGATTCTTTGGTCTTGGCAGGCCTTCTTTCTTCTATTGCTAACAGTTCCAATAACTACTTCTCCATTAGCTAGCGGTGTAGTCTGGTAAGTAAATCGCAAATTAGAAAAATTGGCTAATTAGTAATAGTAATAATCTCTTCATTGTTTCACTACAAGGAATCAGTGAACACTTACAAAATGCGATGACATATATGTGCTTTGAAAGCAAAGGTCAACATGCAAGGTACCAAACTATTTACATTAAAAAAATTGGTAAGTAGCTCTGTATGATTCGATTCGACTCTTAGCTTTGCCGATTCGCCGGTACCTACTTTATTTTTGCTACATATTATCATTATCCTCGCCTACTATATGTATCATTGCATATAATTACACACATGCGAGTATTCCCTGAAATTGTGTTTTATTACATCCTCTAATCTTGATCGACTTTCGTAAAATAATATTTTACGGAGAACGTGAAGTACGGTTGATACTGTCTTTTCTAGGGTGTCGAATAATTCGGTATTGCTGTTCGTCATCAGCTGGGCAGCTAGAAATCGAAAATACTCAACACAGAGAGAGTTCACGACACACAAAATTTCATGAAAACATATAAATTCTGATAGCTAAATGCGGTCATTCACTTGCTTCATTGAAGATGAGTCTGCTTCTGCTTGAAACGAGGACTGTTTGACAAGTGGTTAAAACTGAAAAGTGGGGAGAGTGCGACGGAAGACTCATATCCGAACCTGAACTTTTCTCTCAATCTTTAATCCACTTTCCTTCTTTTACAATCTTCTGACACCTGCTACCATGAATGACAAACTTACAAAGTCATCAATCGCCATTGCCTGCTTTATCATAAGTTCAGGTGCAACTTAGTGGTTACTGATGAGATGACCAAAAATATCAGAAACATGAATTTCAAATCCTTGACAAAGTATCAAAATATTTTGAATATTCGAGTTGATAGAATGAATACAACTCAAGCGCTTAATCGACGGTGAATTGACTCATTCAGATAGAATAAATAATTCCACATTTCCATCAACTCTTTTCCCACTAACCCTCTCCGTCATCAAGCAACAGTCAATTCTCAATAATCGCTTGACTATTGCTTACCTAATTTCCAGACGGATGATTGCTCACGATAATTCTTACGCAGCGAGAATGCGCTCTCTTCCACCTCAAGCGGGATAATTCATCATTCTTCAATTGCTAGGACACGTACAAGAACTCCATTGTATGAAAACCCTGGTAGATCAAATTCATAGCTATTCATTATGAGTCGACTACTTTTATCATTAAAACGCCTCGAACTTCTCTGAATGTTTTCAATGTGCATACAATGCCCAGATAGTGATGATCTACATATGAAGCTCGATATGTAGATAATTTGCATCATTTGAATACTTAATTGCATAATTTACATAATTACGTAATTTGAATTTCCACGTATTCAAAGATATAGCAGCAACAATGGCTTCACATAAAACCACAACTAAAGAAATTTATAGAAAGGAGTCACTCAAAACGAATGTAGGAAAATATAGATATGTGATAAAGTCTTAGATAATGCATCTCAGTGAAATAATAAGCAATGTTCAATTGAATGAAATAATTAATTGTGACGCCTGTAATTTCCCGTTGGCGATTGAAACTAATGTGTATTTAATTACAGCACGGACATTCGAGCTCGATCCATTGACCAGCATTTTACTAGAAACGAAGAATGAGTGTTGAATAAATGACCACTACAAAACTACACTTCTACCTTCTAACATCCCTTTCTCTTGATTGATTAGGTCAATTCCTACATCAGGGTGTATTGTGAAAAAGGATGCGAACAATGAAGAACACTCTTTAGTCGGCCTGAAGATAGCACCCACTGATTCTTTGTGATGTGATTATAATGGAAACCAATTACATAGGATGCAGATGTTCGCTGCCGTTGCTATGTCAACTGGTTTCTTTAAAAAAGTCAATGATAGAAATCGGGCTTATTAAATGACTGAAAATTTTAGCATGATTGATGAAAAATTCATTGGTTGTACAAATTTCAACAGATGTAGGCACCACGAAACATGCATAGGCCTGCTGGGCCTCATCAGTCGGTGACAGGTTCGAAACAGTGACGTTGGAGCTAGAGGACAGCAAGTATACACTCTGACCACAAGGCCATTCAGTCATCTGTTGAGAGCGCGAATTAGCCAAGACGGCAATTCTGCACCCACTTCATTGGATGCGGCAAAGTGGAGTTAAATCTAACCACAACTGATAAGGCCGAACAGGCCGAAACATGGCTCGTGATTACATCTGTTGAGATTTTGAAAATTTATCATTTGCCAGGTAGTTTTCCTCAAAATGCATTTATTGATTAACAGGGATGAGAGTGAGATAACGGATGGTCGCGGCGGAAACTCATATTTCAAGGGGGCTCGAATGAAATCAATGATATAAAATATACCGACTTATTGGGGATCTAGCGAAATTCCGAGGAATATTCTCATCCCTGAATTAATGCTTAAATTGGGAATTACTATGACAACTGATGTGTGACGGCAAAGCCTGAGACACATTGAATAAGCCGTAAGGAATTTGAACAAGCAGGGATGAGAGTGCATTGATGAAAAATTCAGGAAAATGTGAAGAAGGGAGATCCACACAAAACGTGCACTGTATGCCATACTTTTAAATTATCTTTGTGATAAGTGGAAGTACAGATGCTTTCCGATCATATTGCTTTTACTTTTTTGATGACTTATGTTATCACCGAAACACAGATCCGGTCGGAGATTTTAATACCTAACTGATTGTTCGTGATGCGCTCAGCATCTCAATGATAGAGCAGCTAGTCTAGATAACCAGGGTGGTCGCTACTTGTGGGTTAGAGTACCAACAAACTCATGTCATTTCTGCAGCGATTCGATTAACCATCCACCATATTGAAGAATATTAAAATACACGCATGTGTTCTTGCCATCGTAGAAAAGTAACACAAGATTTCAAAATTCTCTAATGAACTGTTATTCAATATCCATGTTAATGCAATTAACGCATTTTTGTTGTTGGGAGGTGTGGTTTTTGATCTTGTAAAATTCGAGCGTGGTTCGATTAGCCAATGTACAATTGTACACCAATGTATTAGAACAATTATTAGCCAATTATGCATTTCAACAATTAATTATCCATTGTCATCATCAGGGCTCAACTTCTGTTTTGTTCTGTATTTACATAATACAACTTGAAGAATTTGATACAATTTCATTCGTTTTTGATTTAAAATAGGCGTCTATGTCGCATCATCACCGCACTTAACACAACTTACAACTCAGAAAAAACCATGAAAATAGCGATCGATAATGCGAATAAAAAGGGACCCAAAGTTTATCCTTGATGGATTCCTGAATTTACGTTCGCATAGGGTCTTCTCACGCTTCCTACAGATATGAATTGCTGTCTATCTATCAAGTAATTAAAAATTCACTAATGTAATTGGCAGGCAATTGGCATTCCGCTAATCTGTTAAAACTCAGATCACTTCTTAATTTATTAAATGCCTCTGAGTAGTCACAGCGTTGCCACCGCGCCTCGAGATCCCATCCGCGCAGGCGGTGTAAAATCAAGCCTATGATATACTAAGAAATTGTATCCGCGCGGACAACATTTTCGTTTTTCCGGGAAACTATCTACTAAACAGTGGATTGGTATCATATGTTTCATGGAAAATGTTTACGAAAGGAAAGTTTTTGTTGCTAATAAATTGCCTCTAGCCTGGTCTAGGTTTTATGAATATCCAGTGTTCTTGACTGTGCTTAAATATATCGTATAATTGTGAGCGATTTTAATGACATCTCCGATTTTCATTTCTTTGTATAGATTTGGCCTTTAACACAATGATCAAAGTGCACTTCAAATATCAAAACTGCTAAAAGTACATGTTACACAAATAAAAAGCAAATTTGTTTCAGTAGTAACATTTTTTACGGATGTCATCTTATTATGAAAAGGTCAAACGAGGTTAAAAAATACCTCGTGTATGCAATATAAATTTCACACGCTTTAGAATACTAATGTGTCAAATAAGATCTCAATTATATGATAAGTTATGAATAATAAAACGTCTATAATTGTGATACTCTGTACGATGATTACAGCATAGGAACTTATATAAAACGTCGTAACAGTCACGTAGTTTGACTTCCGCGCACGTGAGCCAATTTAGAAATACATCAACATATTCGTTTCTTTTGAGTTCGTTGATATGAATGACCACATCGATAACAGGCTCCGTCCAAATTATGATTTCAGCTTAAACTAAGTTATTATTATTGCTATCATAAGTAAATGAAAACATGCTTTTTCAACCTTAACAAAACATCCCAATCGACAAAACTCACAAATACTAGGTAGAAATTTCGGACATCAAATCAAAGTCACTTTCAGCTATAGGCGTACCTTCATATTTATCGATAGCCTAAAAGTTGATTCATGTTGAATAAAGTCAAAGTTGTTCTAGTAGAAGAAGTGTTTGGTTGCATACATGTATTTACAAGAAAAAAGCTACCGGGACTTCAAAAACATGTCTTTCTAAATTTATAACCCCAAACAAAATAACTATTTTCCTGAGACCTTCCTCCGCGCAGGTTCAGCGCACGCGCAGATGCGCAGAACCGCGCAGCTGTGGCAACGCTGTAGTTAAAAGAGCGGACAAGGCTCGCAGAGATTTTTGAATTATCAGTATAGGAGTATTTAGAGATGCAGTCGTCAAAAGCAGCAAGAGCGCACTGTGTTGAAAACTTTGGTCGAAAGCCGAAATATTTTTCATCATAATACTCGCTGAAGCGCCTCTTTAGACAATCGGTTATCATAATTACACTAGTTTCGCAGGATATGGTATCAAACTGATTGGTCGTGTGTTATCAAGACTGTCTTTTTACGATGTCTTTTTAGACGTCTTTTTACGACGATTTGGAAGGAAGAGATGGCAGAACATTTTGAAAAAATATGACTGTCTGGACAACGGAGTTTGTTCTTTGGTGAATGGATTACTAGCAGAGACTCTATTAAGTCAAAAATACGAGTCAATATTTAGGAACATCGAATGTTAACTGCAAATTAATAAATTGTTCAAAATGGCTTCCGATTTTGCTTGCAGAAACGAGTTCTCTTTAAAACCAAATATTTGACTTATGATATTCTTCCACACTAGTCTAGATTCAAATTAAACAGAATGTATAAACAATGGATGACAAGAGTGTTTGTGCATTCTGTTTGTTCTATTCTCTCGATGAGGAATAGCAAAATACTGGGGTTTGAAGGGAATTTGCTACTCTGATAAAGTCAGCAGCAATCTTGATTATGTTGCAGCAACTATCAAGAATGGTCAGGGAAAATTCAGACATTTAATTAGGAAAATTAGACATTTTTGACATCTAGCTTCTAGGTAAAGGAGATGCATACACTCGCGGCTTAATCTTATTTTACTAGGAGGGGCTACAAAACTATAATAGCTACGAATCTAAACTGTAACTTCAACTCAATTCAAATCATCTGTTGACTGTTGATCAAGTAAATATGATAATCACACGGAAGAAAGACTTACATTTTTTGGAGTTTTTGTTTAGCGTTCCTACACTGTATAGGAAATAAAGATCAATACATAGTCATCTATGCTCTATTGACTTAAAAAACTTAAATTAAAAATACGGCGACGATAATAATAATCATGGTATGTTATATTTCCTTTTTTACACACGTTTCTAGTGAAGAACTTTTGACGTCGCTCAAGACGTAAGATGTTTTTGTTCATAAAAGATTAAAAACTACTGCCATGCTCACAAAACCTTTCATGGTCCATTGAAATATAATTTTGCAGGTTTTGTCTTCGATTCTCAATTTATCTGCTTATTGCTCGTTGTCATCAGTTGACATAATGGAGACATGTCGCCATATTGGAAGCTTAAAGGGGCAATTGTCAACCCTGAAAACCGTAATCCAGTGACCGTTTCAGGAAAATACGCTTCTAATCCTTGTTGCTAACAGATATAGCAAAACTGCAGTACATATACATATATTATATAATATCAGACAAGAAAATTCTCACCCGTTCCATTTCTTGGAAGTCATCGTCCAAGGAAGTTCCTTTCGCTCCTCCGATTTTTTCACTGACATACTGAAAAATAAATATTTTTTACAATATGAAAAGGCTTCCGCCAACATGAAAAATTGTCGATTATTACATAGTCGTTCTACCAGATTTCTATTTGAATCTATCGCTCAATAACTGATGTCTTTTGAACCTTATTAAATTTCAGTCTGTGATTTCTGAATGAAGGGTCTCGAGGAATCCAAAAACCACTTTTGTTTACTATTGTAGGCAGGGATATTTTAAGACGACGCATTGTAAGGAGGGCTCGAATTCGGTCATAATATTCGGCGGCTAACATGCATAACAAAAGTTTGCTGTTAGACCTAAATACGTAGACGAAAGAAAAAAGAAAGATTCTTCAACAAGCACCAATTTTAATATAAAAAACCCATAAACGTGCAAGCCTTCGGCGTTGCGCTCTAATCATGAACACGTTTAAAGTGATAAAGCTTAAAATATTTCAATAGGAATCCAGACGCGTCGAGGTTTTGGGGAAAAACTTTTCCAGACTCATTAAATGTAAGCAACTCTTGATATCTGTGTAACCCCATATAATAAACCTCATCGTTTAAATACAACAATCAACGTTTCTTTATTATAGTTTAAGCTAGATCTGCAGCAATTATGGATGACTCCTCGCCTAGAATTGTGCCTATAGGAGTCGTTCACATAGAAATCGATCTACCTTGATGAATTTCGATTATATGCAGGGCTACGCGCTGATAGAAAAAAACCATAACTATGCTAGTAAGGCTCACGTAGATACTTCATGATTTTCAAGACAGAATATGAACCATTAGAAGCATGTCATATTGTTCAGTTTTGGAAAAGGATGGTCGAGGTGCAAAAAAGACGGCATGGACAGAATTTAAGAGTCTTGATGATCCAATTCTATGGTCCTTCACACAGGCTTATCGGCGAATGTTCCCGACATTTTTTTTACATTGATGATAAACTCGACTTTTATTCCTAGTTCGCTTCAGATGACCTCATGCTACCATTTATGGAAATTATGAATGGCTTTCAAATACTCCAAAAATGGTCACTACTAATATATAGCTGGTCGATATGCCACGTAAACGGAAGACAGGAGCCCAATGATAATGTCCTATAATTAGCACAGGTCTCTTTTAGCCCGTTCGTAACTACTGCGTGCAGAGTGCGTCATACATGAATTGTTCAAAGTCACTCCGATTAGAAAGACATCATTGGAGCACATAGAAATAGTGCATGCAGAGCAAACGTCATGGTGACTTCCGACAATGTTGTGAATTTCACTTCGGTCGCGAAAGAGATAAAAGGCATTCCAACTCTCTCCATTGCATTAAATGCCAACTCTCCCCATCCCACCATATGTCAACTATCCCAAACCCCCATCCTAAATGATTTTAACGTCTCCATGTGATATTCATTTCATGCAGTCGTGAAGCAAAAGATAAAAGTTAAATTAAAAAAAGAAGTTATAACACCACTCAAATAAATTCATCGTCTTGGAAGAAATTTCGACAGAATTATATTCTTGAGCCCGCCCACGAACGCACACGGTAACCGGAGATAGCTATGGAACCTAACTCCCAAAACGGCGATTTTTCGGCAATTTTTTCAGCCTCGCCTTAGACATTGACGACTAAAGCTGGCACTGCGATGTTATTTCCCGCCTGGTACAAAAATTATTCTGAAATTAGCACTAGCGTTTCATATTGGTTTGCATACAGGCTTCTCCAGGAGGACCCAAGTGACCCCATATGATCCAATAGTGGAAAGTGAGGAAGTAAAAAATGGCTTCTCTGAATCAGAACGATGTGACATTTTCTGTATATAGACCTGTAAAATAGACCAGGGAATAACAACTAAAAACCCAAGAACTAAAAAATTCTGATTTTCCAATTTCTTGGGTGAAAAGTATGGGACACGGTTTACATTGAAAACATCGTGCATTAATAAGATCGCACTTTAAAAACAGCGAAAATGATTTTGCAAAGGAAGACGCTATTGCAAGAAGATCTATAGCACATATCTATGCGAGCTACAGAAGAAAGAATCTGTTCAAATCAGAGAAAGAGTCTAGACGTCCAGCTGTGAGAAATCATCACTGATTGAGAGGAAAACATATGTCATCATTTTTAAAGGTTAGACAACAATTTTAATCATAAGCTGTTATCACAATTTTCACTTTCTGTATGAAGACTATTCGAATTTATTTACGACAATTTTGATTTACGATGTTTTGATCACGATATTTTTTATATTTTTTCAATGTTACGATATTTTCATATATGTAGATCCATGAGCCACCTGGGAAATTCATGATCTGATCGCATGATCTTTTTATTTCTCAATGTGTAGTGTTTCGCATACTTAAAGACAATAAATCACAATCACTGATGTTGCTTTTAAGTGCAGGTCTGTTCGCATATGAAGACATGTTGCATCCTTGAATCCTAGCGGCTTGAAACTAGTTTAGTGTACATTTTCGTGATTACAAAAAACAGCCGTGGTCTAATATACTTATGATTCTTATTATGTTCTTAAGAAGTGATAATTTCCTGAATTCAAAAATGCAAACCAAGAAAAAACAGTCCATTTTCGATAGATCCTGTCACACTATGTGAATAGAAGCACAAGCTTAAATACTCGTCAGGAATTTTCGTGTTTTTCGTCACAGTCACACCAATGTTAGTCACGTATAACGCGTCAAAGTTTGTTGACATCCAATCCAAATTCTGCCCGAAGGATCTTTCTGCGAATGAGATTTCGAGCTCACGAAGTTCACTTGGCATGTACTTCTATTGCACCTGTCTTCCCAAGCTGAGATACGCAGCCAATTTTGATGTGATTCAGTACTTTCTTGGGAAAGCGTAGGAAACATTGGGGTCTGAAAAATTGCACTAAGAAAATGAAAGATTAATCGCTCAGTCTAAAACTTATTTGTTGATGTGTGTAGCATCACTGTTCACATTGCAGGGTCATCAATTGGTATGTTCTTAGACAAGCGTAGCATGGAGTGGTTTTGAGCCGGGTCGTACCACCTCCCATCCCCCCGCGACTAGGTGGGCCATTCTTCCTTCCATAAGGAACAGAAAAATTAGATCGACAAAAATACATAAGGAGAGATGCTATTTTCTCAATAATGGAGTCTGAAGTCAAGCTGCAACAAAGAGCATAACATAACAAAACAAAAGAGAAATTATTTGTTTATGCAAATTTTCGGAAAAAACAGAAACATGGCGATTTTTTGAAAAAATTCGAAACTATGCCCGAAACGTATTCACTTGTATACCTCCAAAACCAATCCGATTGAAGAGCTGATAATTACCTATGTTACTGAGTAGGTAATAAGCTTATGTGAAGGATATACACCTGCTTCACTCATCTCACTTCCATTTCCGCGGAGGTGGCCATGCCTCTCCCTGCCCACACCTCACTTCCCACTATATACATCGGGGGAGATATACGATGTCTAGAATTGCTCTTGCAAAAAGTTCCAAACAAGATCACATAAACGTACACTCCATCATAGCAGAGGACACAATAGCCTTCGTGGAACAGCACGATATCAAGCCGGAGCAATCTGAAGACTGAAGTAGCTGCTCTCTCCTCATCACCTCGACGCAAGTCGGGAAACTTAAAAAGTAGGTCATCAAGTCTTCGGAGACATCCTCTGAGTCTGCGTGCCTCGCCCCGACGGAGACATCGAAAGACCCGTGTTCGCTGGGAGGACGAAGCTAATAACGACTCGCCTGGATCGACGCTGCAACTTATGACACGTACCATGAAGTGTAACTCTCGTCTGTCTTCATAGCAAAGGACTTCGAGAGTTACATTGGTCAAGACGATGTCAACTGGCGGCTAGTTAGTTCTCCCACCTGATTGAAGAAACAAATGCTGCAGTTCACCAGCATCACGATAACTACAAGTAAGGTCATAATGGAAAGGCCACTACACAGCAGAAAATATAATCTCGGTTGTGATGGCAAAAGATGAAAGCAGATATCCGAGTGGTCCTACACCCCTGTAGAGTCTGCGAACTTTGACGAGGGCACCCCAGTATTCCCCACTTCAACCCATAGACTCAAGCGAAGCGTTCCACCGCAAAGCTCTAGGCATGCTCAGACATCAACCGACCACTCCATAGGGAAATCATATTCTGGTCATGGTCATGGTCGACACTTTTGCTCGATGGGCAAAGGCCATGCCTTTAACATAGCACGCAGTAAAGCAGGCCGATAATACAGTTCTTCACAGGTTTTCTAGCTTTCTATACCTATAGACAACGTCGTGTCAAAGGAAATTTTATCTGACCAAGGAAAAGAACCTGAATCTGCAAATTTCAGCATTTTCTCGATAAACCAGCAATCAAGAAAATGTATTCCCAGAATTCTTCAAAAACTTCTGTGGTAGGTAAATGCGCTAAACAGGGATGAGAATGTGGCAACAGGTGCCTTCAGGTGAATTCATGCCTCAAGGGGCTCCTAAAAAGAAAATAATAAGAGGACAATAGGCAGACTTATTGGGGCTCCCGCGGATTCTTGGACAATTCTAACTTCTCCTAAAATAAGTCAACTTAAAACTTAAAAAAAAATTGAGTAAGGACAGGCATACCCGTACAGTGTTTCCTAAATCGCTGCACCATCCACTATCTTATTCTCTTCAAATCTGATGGTAGACTCATAATTAAATTGATTACTCGGTACAAACTTGTTCACTTGGTCAGCCGACAGTCTGAAACACTTGGTTTAGGAAACAGTAGGCCATGGCTTTTTCTAGGCCAATCAGTGATTGGAAGTCGTTATATCGCAGCTGGTCATGTCCTAAAAATGCCCCCGTCTTGAGTGAAATTTCATCAAATGTTGTCGAAAATATCATCTGCTAGTTTAAAGCGAAACTGATTCAATGTTGAATAACTCAATTTCCTTTTTATTGTAGTTTCGTCTGTAGGTATCGGTGAATGCATCAACTAAAAATCCATACTTCAGAGTCAGGCCAGACACAGCCTGATCGCTGTCAATTTAAAGTACCGGTACTCAACATATCCTTTTGAATGGTATAGGCGTCAAATGAAATTCACTGTCGCTGTCAAATTGAAGTACCGGTATTCAACATATCCCATTGCATGGTATCGGCGTCAATTGAATTTCACCATCTTCAGAATCTTCTAATCTTTATGAAAAAGCTGATGGATGCGGTAGTTCAAGCTGTCAATTTTCACTAGAGAAACCTGTCACCTTTTTTCGTGTTTCGCAGGGCCTACTAAGAAATGATAATATATGCCAAAATGATCTGTGGAACATAAGGTTTCACGTAGAATTTCAAAAATTGACCCAGGAATTCAATATGAAAAGCATCAAAAATGCATTGATTTGTGAAACGGCATATACGCCAATACTCTCCCACCTTCCACTGCCTACGTCATCTGACGAAGTCTCTGGAAATTCAAAACTTCGCAACTTGGTGATCAGACATAATGTTGACAACCAACATGCAGGTTTCACTAATTGCCAGGTTCTGTAAGGCCGACCAGAAGCCACCTGCATAGCCTAGACTGTCGTTGCTACCATTTTGAATACTAACAGCATCCACTTCAATTTTTTCAAAGTCGACAAAACTTCTCATTTCGATTTGCTTGTTTGCTTCATTTTTCAAACATCTGGGTAGCGATTTAGATGTGTTGATCATTTAGTTATGTTCTCCATTTACGCTGTGGCATGCTGTTCGCAGATCTTTGCATTTGGATTAAGATTCTCATACCTTGGCTCCGATGCATCGTGGTAGTAGCTGCATCATCTGAACTATATCATGCCTTTCCTCATACAACTATGGATTCTCAAAATAAAAGTCACGCGTTAAAATATCTCAACATATTTCACCTCAGTAATGAGTCAAGATTTTGCGGACATCAACTAAAAGAACAGAGAAGTTGAGATTTACATCCATTACCTGATTTGCCTTATTAAATTGCTTTTTTAAGCCAGCAAATGACATTTCTTCTGTCGAAAGTAGCTTGCACAAAAGCACTAGACCACAGGACAAGAAGCAAGTCTTTTCCCAAATTGCAACGAATATGTAATTATTATAAAGTTGCTGACAATTCGATTCAGGACATTCAAACGATTAAGGAGGTAAAAATCAGCTGTTTTTTAGGAAAGCACAAATCAAGCGAACTTTACAATCGCAAAATGACAATTTCCTAAGAACAATTCGTCTCATCCAATTGGATTGCTATCGAAAAGTGCATGACATCCAAAGAATGCATCAACTCCAGATGCATCGCACTGGCTCTTTAATTCACAGCAATAGTGTTGCACGTGTTGATCATTTGGGCTAATTTTTTCCAGATCTGCCGTAGAATATTGAGAGGCACATTTTCGCAACCAGGAATGCACTTCAAATCTGATCAAATTTGACAGGAGTTTAATTGGTGTTGAGATGTGAAGAAAGCACTTCATTATGCAAAATATTTTATTTCAAATAGTGAAGGTGGTTTTTGGCACCCTGACGAAGAACAAAAACAAATCTGGATAGAATTGGAGTCTTCTGTTTGTCACTTTATGTAACTATAATATTCACTATTCTCACTCAATTCATATACTTTATTTACACTATTATGCCATGCCTCTGCGTTTATTTTCTCATGCACAATCTTCACCTGATTGATATGTTACCTGAACTTGTTTATAATTTGAAATATCGTCTTACGCAACTTGAAACAAGCGTGACCCTAAATGGCCACTGCAGATCACGACACATCTACATTAGAGAACGAACTTCTGATTCTCCGAGAAGTGTTTGTCAATGAACTAGAATCTGTTTCGACAAGTGAAAGCTCCACGATTATTGATGTAGTTATCAAGCCGAACACTTGCGATGACCCAGAGAAACAATTCATAAAGTTTTTGTTGAGTTTTTCATGTGAAAATTCTTATCCAAGCTTGCCTCCTGTGATCACCATAAAGCAAGCAAGAGGTTTGACCGAGGAAGAAGTTATTCAATTAAAATTGAATATGGACAAAATTGGAAATGAGAAAATAGGAGATCAAATGTTGTTTGATATCATTCTCTATGCCAAAGAATACATAACCGACCAAAATATCCCTCATACCGTGTGTTGTATTTGTCTCGATGGATTTACAGATGAAAATGATATATTCAAGACTCCACAGTTCCATTTTTATCATAACCAGTGTATTGCGAAATATTTCAGATATGAAACTGACAGACATAGAAGTCAAGTTGATGAGTTGTTGAGTCACGATCCTTACATAAAGACGTTGCCCAAACTAAGCATTCTATGTCCTTTTTGTCGAGAGGAAGAAATTGAGTGTTCAAAAGAATTCGTAAAGAAATATGACACACCCTTTGAGACTGTGGAAGTGGTAATTCCCGATGAATGGAAACAAAAATCCAAGGAATTGCAGGCATTATTTGAAAAGCAGCTCCGATTAACGGAAGAATCCCTAGCTTTGTCCGCTGAAAGACAAAAGAATGAAACCGAAGACGCAATTAAAATCAAGACGGAAGCTATTGACATCTCTGAGAATTGCAACACGGCCGCAGGAACTGACATGATAATTACATCAGAAAGATATTCGCATGGGCACCCTAAGTGCAGTCGTCCAGCATTTCGAAGCAGGAGACACAGAAATTCTGAATTCCCGAAAAGAAGTGTATCAAACAAACTTTTTCAAGAAGAATCATCTTGCAGCCCCCAAAAGATCAACAATGGTGGAATTGACAAGGCAGTACATTCAGAGAGTCATAACCGAACCAAGCGGGCGTCATTGAAGTGTTATGATGCTAAACCGCGCCTGTCATGTGATTCTCAAACATATTTAGATCGTACCTTATCGGAAAATATCCACAACGCTATCGGTTCTGAAGTTCCACGTTATGAGTCCAGAGTAAATTACTATGCAGGCTGTAATTCTCACTTCCCATCAAATCGCGGACGGAGAAAGGATTCGCATCCTAAGATAACCGATATGGATCCACCAACACCAGTTTCTACTCGTGATGATCGCGCTTCCTATTCTAGATGCTCACATCGCAATAGATATAATGATCAAGCTTGTTTTCCCAATGGATTTAATGGTGACTATTCGTATGGGCGTGGTCGTAATCGAAATGGCAGAAGAAATGAACGGAAATTTCAAAATGAAAGACATAACAATTATTCTTGTCGTGGGCGTCATTTCGATAAAAATTTCTATCGATCACGAATGGAGCGAGGAGGCGATGACAGGACGCATCAACAAAATGATACATCGGTACAGACCAAAGAAAGTGATGAGAGAACTGATTGAGTATTTTTTGTATCGTACATGAATAATCGTTCAAGTTACATCTTGTTTTGTCTTCTCATCATTTACTCATGTTAGCCAGTGTTTTTCATTGACCTTAAAGAAAGCAACTCAATGAGATGCGAGGTTAGATAAATATCCAAATTTTAGTGCTAACTAACATCTTGCTTTCAATGCGTAGAACTAGTTCAACCCCTTGTTTCAATAGTCTCTTTTCTGATTAATGCCGATGAGCTTTATCAGAAATTGGAATAGTGCAACTAATTTCGCTTTATTTCGCCTCATTTCGTGGTTCCCGCGTTCCTGGGATAGTTAGATGTCCTGGAATCGGCACAGACATTCATTCTAGAACATTATTTACGCATATGATGTCTGCTTTTTTGAATACTTTTACTATCCACCATGTTTGTATGTACTGGTCTCCGTGGCACAGTGGTTAAGTGCTTGGACAAAATATCTTTCGGTTCAGAGGTCGAGCCCCGAAAGTGTCATTGGAAGTCGGAAGGAAAGGCATCCGGACTAGGAGTACTGCAACAATCCAGAAAAATCTGACTTTGTCAGCACCGTCCAAGGCCCCAACCTTGTGGAGGAGTGATTATGAAGCTTCATTTTTTTCACATGTCACTTTTCTTAAAAATGTTATTTATGATATTATCTGTTAACTACCCTACACATAGATGACCATACTGATATATATGGCCTATTGACAGTTGTATATGGCCTGTGCTATCGTGTCATAACTATCGCTAATAGAGATACGGAATTCTAATGATTAATCATGTTGACTCGGACTGGTGTCGTAATTGTAGTTTCAATTACAATTAGCAAATGCAATTACAATTATTGTAATCTGCAATCGCAATCAATTGCATTTTTATCCATGTAATTGAGAAGTAATCGCAATTACTTTGCAGTCAGCACAGCTTAATATTCATTCCGCATGTAGCTTAAATTACTTAACTCTCCTCGTCATGCGTTGACGTATTAAGATGTGTACCTGTTGCACAACTACCGGTATTTTTGTCAAAGAAATTTATGTCGAAACAGATTTCCAAAATCTGAATTAAGTGTCGATATTATGATATTCTTTCCTCCTTTTCGAAATTGCTGAACTGAAAATGTAAATCAGAAAACTAGTCCCTTCGAAAAAGAGAAGCAAATATATTCTTGCTGGAAAAATCCGAAAGTTGAAATCTTCAAATCAATTTGAATCTTAGCAGAGATGTGATTGCAAGCATAGTAAAGTTTCCTAGAAGACACGAGTCTCGATGTCTCTGTATCTTCAGTTTGAGTCGTTGTAGATATGCAAGGCGAAAAAACTTGGGAGAGGATAAAAAGATGGTAATTTAATGTCAATATGCTACACGCGTCGACTGATTTTCCGGAGAGCAAATGCATATTGAAAAGTCCTGGATATTTAGATGAAATTCAGGTCTGGATGTTTGGAAGATACATGTATGTCCATCTCTTTTTTGGACTCCTATTGTCATGGCCTTTTTTTAATCACCGATGAAAGAAGAACATGGGCCTATATTTACTATAAGATTATATAATTGACATAATATGAAGCTTTAGCGTCACTACTCCCCCTACTGGGAGCTTGGACGCAATTGACATAGTCAGACTGTTGTGGAGCGTTGTGGTAGCTTTTAGTCCGGATGCTCTTCCTGACGACTTCCGATGACACTTTCGGGACTCATCTCGCTAGGCCGAGCACTTCAACACTGTGGCACGGAGACCACTTTAACATAATATAATGCAATATAATATGTATTGATACAATAAGCATATTTTGTATGAGAAACCCCGCCTATGCAGGATTATAGAGTGAGACTCAGCACTGTATCCCCCCCTCTATCGATATGTCGATGTGGGCAGTCGGGTCACTCTTGACATTTACTCGGTAGGTGCACTGCATATGTTACGCGTGAAGCAGTGAAAGGGTTGGTGTCCATGATTGAAAGAAATATTAGCGTAAATAGTTCTGAGTCGTGAATCAGCTTTCGCCTCCAACTGTTTAATTACATGATTCCAGTAATAAAGTTTAATAGCAGTTTGTAGTGAAAAGTATATCCATCTGTTTATCTACTTGTAATTCAAAATAAAAGTACAAGGTAAAGCTATTTACTTAATAGTGATGAGGTAGGGTAAATTAAGATTTTTACTTCATAGTTTGTAGTTTAAGGTAAATAGTTTTACTTCTATTTTTTCATTAGTTGATAAAAACAGTGGGAGAGACTTTTCGTAATGAACTCCTATGACTAATTACTTTCTGCATGCCACAATCAATTATTAAGTTTTATAATACATCGGGAAGAGCTACATAGATGCTGGCTGGTTTCTAACCGTGCCATAAGCTGGAATGATCTTAGATCTAAACCATGTCTGCAGTATATGAAAAAGTCATGAGAAAGTTAAACATTTGTCTCTATAATAAATCATACGTTTATAGTTTCATCTTAATGTACAACTTAATGCTGTCGTCACTTCTTACTCATTATGCTGAGGAAATGTATCATCTTGCATTTATTGCATTAAGAATAGGCCTATATAATACTATATGATCTATAAAATCTAATGTGATCAATATCTAATCAGTATGATATCTACTATATTTATAATGGCAATGCATGTTTTTGAAAACAGTTTCATCAGTCCAAATTATAATCTGTTCATCTTCTGTACAAATGCGAGTAGAAGTTCTCTTAAATTTCGCATGTCGTCGGAATAAGAGTGAAGAGCTGTAGTTGAATATTTCAAAATGTCTTGACCAAATGAGCATATTTTGTTGATAAGTAAGAGTCAAGAATGATTTGATTTTATCTTTGTTATTTAGATCACTACCCAGTGATAAGAAAATCAAAATTTTATTAAAACCAACGAACAACAGCGAAATGTACATTTGAGTTAAAGATACAAGTAAATACACAAGCCAGAAAAAGCCAAAAGTTAAAGTAATGAATTATACAGTAGACAGCTGGCCAGCCATTGAAATGCTAAGGCATTTCTGCGAATGACTGCGAGACTGATTCGCTGTCTGAGCCAAAATACTCTCGAGGATCAACAGTTACCCCAGACATCCTTAGACTAAGCTCGCGGATAAAAAATGTTTGATTTTCCTTACACGCCGGATGTTTCTATTGCAGTTGGTTGAAGAGGTACTGGTTTGACGGCTCCGAATATTTCCGCCGTTTAGCTTCTTCAGCATTATTGGCTACAGCTACTGCTGTTACCGCAGAATCGATGATGTTGAACTTTTCATACTTACGTGTTAAGTAAACTGCCAGACCAACGATTTGCCATTATGAAATGGGAAAATACTCATTCCATCTCGGCGACGGCCATCGCTGCGATAAAGACCAACAGGCTCCAGATTTGACGGTACACCTGCAGTATTCAAGCTTCGACGTATAATGTCATTGACATAGCTGTGACGCGGATCTCTACCGGAGTTATATCACTCACTCATCCCTTTTTGCGTCCTTTTCTTCCAGAAGATGCTGGATTAGACGTTTGGTGCTTGAGTATAGACTTCCATTTTGCTCGATCACGGGCATCGGCTTCCTGAGCTCCAACGCGTTTGAGGTCATCCTTCACCACTTGTTCCATAGGTCTTCTTTTGTCTTCCTTCTCCTCTTTTACCACCTAACTCCATCCACAAAACTTTTCTGATCTACTCTGTCTCATCCCTTCTTACTATGTGGCCAAACCAACGTAATCTTTGCCTTCTCGCGACGTCTGTGATGTTCTCAAGAGCCATTGCTTCCTTTGCATTCGATTTCCTGTCCGATAGTCTGACACCACACATCCACCTTAGCATTCGCATCTCCACTCGCTCAAGCTTCTTTTCATGGGATGAAAGCAACGGCCATGACTCGCAACCATAAAGCATAGCTTGCCGCACACAGGCTCCATATACGCGGCCCTTGGTTCTCAAAGATGGCCCTTTGGACGTCAAGAAGGATTACAGTTCATGGAATTTATGCCATTGCCATCCACATCTTATTCTGGACACTACTGCCGACTCAACACTTCCAGGGCTATAGAGAACGTCCCCAAGATAGGAGAAACTGTCCACACACTCAAGGCGAGCTCCTTTCATGTCGACGCACTCCGCAGTGTGGTGAATTTACATTGGGAGCACTGCTCGACCATTTCATAATCGTGTATCAGAACACTGTCAACCAAGTCGTCGCACAAATGTATTTTTGAATGCATCTCTATGTCATGATAGCTCTATTAAAGATGCTTTTACTTTTTCTATTATAAGTAGACATTATAGTGTAATTAGATGTCGAATATCAGAAGCTATGGCTATTCGTCAGTTGTGCCCTTCTCTAAATGGTCGGGAAGAATTTAATGACTATACTCTAATTCTTATTCAAGCCCCTTCTGTTTCTAATCTTGTGCATGACATAACTATCTCTTTCCAACTTGCAAATTTCTCCGAACCTGTGCACTGGTGAACTTTGACCTTTGTGTGTGAATAAGATTATCACATTCTGCCCTAGCCCAGGGCGATATTTAACAGCTACATTGATGTTCGTGATATGACTTGTAACTATTACCTGACGACGCAGCAGGACCTGTGACATGTCGTGAAAATTCAATAGAATATTTACGGCAGATAGGTCTATTTTCTTAATTACTGTTTGAAACATGTGTCTGCCTCAACACGTCATGCTTGCATTATCTTGTATAAGGTGGTAGAATTCTGACAAAGCACCTTTTGACCAAGTTGAGTTGTCGACTTTCGACAAGTTACATACAAATAACATCACGTAATCGTTCCCAAAAGCCCTAATTATCAACTTGTTGCGAAAATTCTATTTTTCCTTTCGAAAAATTAAGATAGAATTTAAGAGATAGAATCCACTGGTATTTAGCTCATTAAAATTTGCGGCTTCCCGAGCTCAGTATCTAAGTAGAGGAAAGATATATGGAGGCTAAGTTTCCAGTCACGGTTGAGATTCGAAACGATTTTTCTGCATGTCTGAGGTCATAGATCAACTAATTATCATGAAGCTACTTATTCTGGAAAAGTTTTTTTACAGAATTTTCACCCCTAGCACAGCTATGAGCCATGAGTGAAGCCAATGGGAAGTCGCATGTAAAATCAGCTATCCACTATCTAGCTCATGTCTCACGCCAGAAGCCTAGATAACTATCTCAGAAAAATAAAGGCACTTTAATTTGACTGTCGATTTCTTAATGAGTGTCAAGGTGTCACTATCGTTCGAAAGCCATGTAAAAATCATGATAATTGCTTGATAGGCCTGCTTTTTTATTTTTGGCTATTAGCATAGTTGGCTAAGTACATGTACATAAGTTGTAAATCAGAACAACAAGCTTGAGGAAAGGCATATTTAAGTTTTCTATTATTCGATTCGATTTTTTATTTTCCGATACGCAGGTCCCTTAAATATTTGTTTTCTAATTTTTGACTTAAATGTTAATGATTTATTACCTAGATTCTACAGCATTTAATGATTCCTTTTTTTTCTCTTTTCTTCGCCTTTATCTGCTAATCGAAGAGATAAGTTGAGGTTAAAGGGCTTAGTACATGCATAAACTTGTCCTTCCCTCAAGCGTCAATAAAAAATTCCTCCACGAGCGGAGAGACTGAAGTCATCGACCTCTCGCATCTAATGGCAGTCACCGAATCAGCCAACTTTCCACCAACTGTGTGGAGCTATACTGAATCTTTCGCACCAGAGTGTAAAGTGCAGCGGTATACCTCCTGCAGGCCTGTCACTATCATTTGATATTACAAGAGCTTGTCGCAAGGTCTATAAAGCAGCCTTTTCTTCCACTGAATTTAAGGAAAGAAAATGAAAATAAACTTGTAACAATAAGTATTATCTTTAGCGCTTTCGATAACTCTAATCACAAGATAGCGTCATATGCAAAAGGATTCTAAGTAATTTTTTACTGAAAGTTAAAGACTTTCAAATAACACAGATATGAAGAGATTAAGTAAATATTGTACATACATACTGAAATTGATACATTGAACCACTGGAAATTGACATAGATAAGATGAATGCAAAAGAGGGCTTATTCCATGGTGGGAATAAATCACTACCATAATCTTTCAAGATATGCAATGAGGACTGGAATCGTTTTTAATAAAATTGCCTTAGTGATTTTAAGATGTGGTACAAATCGAGAGGCCCAGCAGATCAAAACAGCTGAATATGCAATGAATTCTCCGGACACAAGATCGAGTCTTATTTCTCTGTTGCTCGTAGTGTAGAAATGTACCACACGTCAACACCACCTTTCAGAATCAAAAGTGCTTAAGATATATACTTATTATTATAAGAGTTTACTTTTTATTTTCTTTGCTTAAAGTCAGTGTAAGTATTGTTATATGTTATTTATGAATATTAATTCTCTATTCGTCGAAGAACTTCTATCTCCATTTAATTGATTTTGTATTTACAAAAACTTCAGCAATTTGACGTATTTGCTTATCAGTTTCCAGATGGGCGGCTGGTTGCAAGAAGTTTGCCGAATGGGTGTATATTTATCACTTCCTTTGGGATTCTACATCTACTGTAACATGCCCAGGGTAAATGAAGATTGGAGAACAAAATGGAGAAGACTGAATTACGAAATGACTGGAGTAAGTTGAACTTCAAATGTATAATTCACATACAATGATGTCACGGATAATACGGACAGTAAAAATATCACAAGTGTAAACGTTTGAACAGTGTTTTAGTGGCTTATCATTTCTAAATATTTATCATTCAATAAAGCATATATTTTTCTGTTCAATAGAAATATAAACATACTTAACCCTAATCCAACCAAAAACGTGACCAGTCGTCCCTAGGTCGGTTAAAATCAGCGGAATTATTATCTAGTTGACTTGAACTATAATCTTCCCAATTTTTCATAGTCAACAATTAGTATCTTTATCAGTCAACATCATGTCGCATATTCTTGATGTCAGTGCAGCCTCCTTGGATGCGCATGTGCCTCCTGAGATGGCAAGCAAGGCACGCCATTAATGGGGGATGTGATATCAAGCAGATGTTTGAAGCGAATACCTTCATTTTGTCACGGCCTGATATCACACAGAGGACATGATGAGTTTGTTTCTAATACAGGTGTTTGTAATTCAAAACGACTGGCAAACATTTTGTCAGGCGACGATTAGCGAAGCTACCTAATGAAGATGACGATATAACTCAATTTTTGACCAAACAAGATTATGGAACATATCCAAGACTTACATGCTCAAAAGCAATTCCATGCGAGAATTCATGCATTGAGATAATTGAGTATAGAGTACAGATCAGAAATGATAAAGCAACAAGTGTATTTTTAAAGAGTAATTATGAATAATAATTAACCATGAAAATGCATCAGATTATTGATAGAAGGTACTAGCGAAATGACGATATACATAAATAAAACAAATTTGTGTTTGTTTATTTCCTATGCGAGTATATAATGTCCAAGAATTATATTCATGACTAATAAGAGCATTTCCTAGTTTTAACACCTACGAATTTTCTGCTACTTTCCGCTGACATTGATTAATGCCATTGCAATTATCGAAGGGACTGAATATTTTCATTGAAAGAAATGAATTTCTTATGCTAACAGTCAGTCAGCATGATAGTTTCGATGAAGTGATTGTCCGAGTAACCGCACTGGAAGTTATGTTATAAATTTTCTTGATGTGGCGACTAATGAAGAAGAGGTGAATTCATGGTATCAATCCTTATCTTATATTATATAGTATCAATATTGTATATTTGATATATTATCTTTATCATGTAAAAGTGTCATTTTTTAAATGAAACTTTTCAGTTTTGACGAAATTTTAGTCCAAATAAGAGAATGAGACATCTTGTCTTCAATGCTGTTTGAATCATAAAAATCCGCTGCTCCTCTCCAGATATATTTGGATAAGTAGCAAGCTTCTTTTGTACCACCTTGCGTGCTGCATGTTGTGTTGATCAAGCAGGCTAAGTATTAATGTAGACTCACATCATTCGGAGCATTTTGTACAACTGCTTAATTGTGGAAATGCAATTATTCCTGAAATATGTACAAACTTTATTCTCAGACTTACGTGATCACCTTACATGTCGCCATGTAACAATTTCGTTGTACTTAATACTAAGTTGTTTTTTCACTCTTACCTACATGCATCCGGGGTGCAAATTAAGGTACTTTTAAAACTTTCTATAAAAGAGGCAATAACACTCTGAGACTAAAAGAGACTGGCACTCTGCAATTTTTATTATCCTGTCAACGATCGACTACAATACAACATTATAGCTCTAGGAGACAACATCGAACCAATAAGGGCATGTGGTTGAGACTGAGTTCGCAACTGCAGCGATGACTTGGACTTGGGTCGAAGAAATCTTTCTTAAACATTCTGGTAGTCGCAATGCAACCTGCTCGATGAAAATGTGATGAAAGGGAAACTTCTGCAAATAACTATGAATAGATGCCGTCGATATCGCACGATGACGATGTACATAAGATGACGCACTAAGTCTTGACGTGGTCACTTCAGTTGAAATAAGAAGGCGTTCTTAGGACGATTCGAATTCACTAAACTTGATTGAAATCAAAATGTAGCCAAGTAAAATTCTAAATTTAAATTCTTCGTTATATACAATGTATTGATAACTAACATATTAGTTGTAGGTTGAAACTTATTGTAGTACGGTTTGAACGATAAGGAGATGTTCACGCGTTTAAGGCAGAAACTTTCCAGCAAACAATTTTTCTTCGTGTTTTCAAAATGCCCTTATACCCAGGGTGTCCGCGGGTCTGGAAAAATATTGGATAAATAAGTCTGGAAGTGTTGAAGCTTCACTCACATTATTCCAATCGCTTTCTTTGAATTCATTGCTGCAAACTGCGCATATATTGCTTTCCTAGCACTTATCTTTTCTTTGTCTAAGATTTTTGCTAGTACTTTAAGATAGTTGAGTGACCATTTGAGGAAAGAGAAGCACTAGGAAAGCAACGTATCGCAGTTTATCTCAATGAATGCACAGAATGCGATTGGAACTATATGATCGAAACTTTGAGACATTGAGAAAAAATCTTGGACAAAATATACATTGGACAAAATCGTAATTGGGAAGACATTTTGGTAAATAGAGTCATATATTTAATGAAGACGACATAATGAGGGAGAAAATAAACGCAACTTGATTATGGAAACCATCTGGTCAATGACGTAAAACTTTTAGAAGTGTTATAAATATTGTTGACAAAGAGAAGAAGTTAGATGAGCGACTGTAGCGTCTATTCCTTTTCATTATTGTCGATGTTTAATTTTCTCTCAAGGACCATGAAAAGGGTAGTGTGTGAATCAGGGATGCGGAACCACTCGAGTCTTAGAGTGGTTCCGGTTCCGAGTTTTTCAGTGGTTCCGGTTCCTGCTGCGATAATTCCATGATAAGCCTTAGATAAATCATGGAACCCTCTCCTAATACATGTAGTTGTAAAACATGAGTAAAAAAATTGATTCAAAGAATTAAAATGTATATCAAACAATTATTCAATAACAATTGTACATGTGTATTC